>NW_026845477.1:124991425-125062308 GCF_025583915.1 Anolis sagrei ordinatus | reverse complement strand
TTGAATTGTGGTGCCCAGAATTGGACACAATATTCCAGGTGTGGTCTAACCAAAGCAGAATAGAGGGGTAGCATGACTTCCCTAGATCTAGACACTATTCTCCTATTGATGCAGGCCAAAATCCCATTGGCTTTTTTTGCTGCCACATCACATTGTTGGCTCATGTTTAACTTGTTGTCCACGAGGACTCCAAGATCTTTTTCACACGTACTGCTCTCGAGCCAGGCATTGTCCCCCATTCTGTATCTTTGCATTTGTTTTTTCTGCCTAAGTGGAGTATCTTGCATTTGTCACTGTTGAACTTCATTTTGTTAGTTTTGGCCCATCTCTCTAATCTGTCAAGATCGTTTTGAATCCTGCTCCTGTCCTCTGGATATTGGCTATCCCTTCCAATTTGGTGTCGTCTACAAACTTGATGATCATGCCTTCTAGCCCTTCATCCAAGTCATTAATAAAGATGTTGAACAGGACCAGGACCAGGACAGAACCCTGCTTGTGGCACTCCGCTCGTCACTTCTTTCCAGGATGAAGAGGAAACATTGGTGAGCACCCTCTGGGTTCGTCCATTTAACCAATTACAGATCCATGATTAATTCTTGTCTGGAATTCCCCTGTTTCTTGAGTGTTGCTCTTTATTTACTGTCCTGATTTTAGAGTTTTTAAATACTAAACAGAGACATAATTGAAATACACAAGCATGTGGACAATTTCAATAAAAAGGAGAAAATCAGCACAGTAAATAAAGAACAACACTAAAAAAGGGGATTTCCAGACAAGAAACAATCAGGGCTAGCTAACACTTCCCAACAAAGGATTCTCCCAGGCAGCAACCAGCCGGGCTTTGAAGCTGTGAAGACATTTAATGCTAAACAATGTGGCCGATTGCCACATTCACACTTTCCTCAAGCAGATAAGAGTTCTTTCTCCCACCCTGGACATTACCGAGATAAATAAACATCACTTGCTAGTTTCCAATAGACCTCACATTTCTGAGGATGCCTCCATAGATGTGGGCAAAAAATCAGGAGAGAGTGCTTCTGGAACATGGCCATACAGCCCAGAAAACTCACAGCAACCCAGCACATATGATGATTGTACTGACTGGAATTAATGGGATTTTTATTACAACCTATCTGGAAGATCGAGCACATAATAATACAAAGTGAACATCAGCAGACTAAATCTAATGACCTGAATATTGGTTAGTCTACAATTAGAAAAGGCCAGTTGATTCAATTCTTGAATGATGAGGCCAAGCATAGATTTTGTGTGGATCTGGTATAACATTAGTGCTTGTGGCACTGTGTTTAACAGGGATTTGCTGTCAGTTAAATGTACAACTTATCAATACCACCAGATTTTGAAGAACCACCAGGCACAATAAACGTCAAAGAGCAAACATTTTTAAAGTGCTGTGTATGGAAGCGATAGTAGTCATAGGCAAAGAGAGAGGTCCATTTACCCACTTACTCCTCTTTTCCAGCAAAAGTGTAGGATCGTATCCATGGGTTGGGGATGGAGAGTCGGGGTGCCAAATTGAGGGAAGGCAGGAAAACAGAGAGGGATCCTTCCAGCAGGTGAGGGTTCCCACACACAGCATATTCCGTCTTGCACATGTAAGGGCACTTGGCAAAGAAACAGACATTGCTGGCTATGGAGAGAGCAGGATGCATGAGTGACATGGCGTTTAGAACAGTGTCCTATTACTATAACAGCAAAGAATCAGATGTCAACAACCTTGATAAAACCCCCTCTATTTCCTTTTTCTTCAAAGGGATAGATTTCCCAGTTTTAGGATTGTAAAGGGTCAAAATATAATATTATGTTGTATTTTTAATATCCACTTACTCACAATCATTATAATGGCAACAGGCAACCCATAGCCAAGATTTGGATTCGGGGGGTGAGTTTGATTGGGGGGGCTGAGTTTGATTCAGGGGGGGCTGGGTTTGATTTGGGGGGCTGGGTTTGATTTGGGGGGGGCTGGGTTTGATCAGGGAAGGGCTGAGTTTGATCGGGGGGGCTGAGTTTGATTCGGGAATGGTGAGTTTGATCCGGGGGGTGGGTGTGGGTGCTGAGTTTAATCCGGGGGGGGGGGGGGGGGGGGGGGGGGGGGGGGGTTTGGTTGGGGGGGGTGGGGTTTGATTCGAGGGGCTGGGTTTGAGTTTGATTGGGGTGGGGGGGGGCTGAGTTTGATTCAGGGGGGGCTGAGTTTGATCGGGGGGCTGGTTTTGATTTGGGGGGGCTGAGTTTGATCAGGGAAGGGCTGAGTTTGATCTGGGGGGGTGAGTTTGATCTGGGGGTGGGTGGGTGTTTGATTCGGGGGGCGGCTGAGTTTGATCAGGGGAGGGCTGAGTTTGATCTGGGGGGGCTAAGTTTGATCTGGGGGGGTTGAGTTTGATCCGGGGAGGGGTGAGTTTGATTGGGGGGGGGCTGAGTTTGTTGATTCGGGAGGCTGAGTTTGATTCGGGGGGCTGAGTTTGATTCGGGAGGCTGAGTTTGATTCGTGGGGGCTGAGTTTGATTCATGGGGGCTGAGTTTGATTCGGGGGGCTGAGTTTGATTTGGGGGGCTGAGTTTGATTCGGGGGCTGAGTTTGATTCGGGGGCTGAGTTTGATTGGGGGGCTGAGTTTGATTCAGGGGGCTGAGTTTGATCGGGGGCTGAGTTTGATTTGGGGGGGGCTGAGTTTGATCAGGGAGGGCTGAGTTTGATTGGGGGGCTGAGTTTGATCTGGGGGTGGGTGGGTGTTTGATTCGGGGGGCGGCTGAGTTTGATCAGGGGAGGGCTGAGTTTGATCTGGGGGGGCTAAGTTTGATCTGGGGGGGTTGAGTTTGATCCGGGGAGGGGTGAGTTTGATTGGGGGGGGGCTGAGTTTGATCTGGGGGGGCTGAGTTTGATCCGGGGGGGTGAGTTTGATCCGGGGGGGCTGAGTTTGATTGGGGGGGTGTGAGTTTGATTCGGGGGGGGGGCTCATCAGGATCGACCCTACTCATACCCTTCGGCCCCATCTACACTCAGGATCTACCCTAGCAAACCTTTAGTGTCATTATACCAATACCCTCATGCATATGGGATATATTGAGCATGGTGATCAGATCATGATATGAATAAACATAACAATTTGAATAAAGTACCAGTAAGGTCTTCTTCTGGAGCACCCTGAGAATTTTGGGGGGGGGGGGCGGTCTGAATCCGCTCAAGCCCCCCCCCCCCCCCCCCCGGCTTTGGGCCTGGCAACAGGAAACCCACAACTCTCCTGTTGCAACACTTCCTTGTCTTTAGGCAATTCAAAGTGCTGGTTTTGATCTATAAAGTCCTATGCGGCTTGGGTCCAGGTTAGTTGAAGTAGTGTTACATTTTAATGTCTTTGCATTGTTTTTAATTAGCATTGTTTTATATCTATTGTGTGCAACTGTGAGTCTCTATATCAGGAGAAAGCTGGGATAAAAATAAAGTAACTACATAAACAAATATCTGTTAGTGACTCATGCTTTTCGAACATTTGGGATATAGGAGTTGAGCGGCTCTGTTGCTGCCAACTCTGTCATCCATCTACTTCCTGGAATGTCGAGATGCTGAGAAGAGAGTTATACTTCTACTCTTCCTGACAGATAAGTATGAGGACAAATTTCCTAAGCAAGTAGTCTTCACAGAGGACAAAGAAAGCATGCCAACTGTGTGTGGACTGTCACACATGCTGATCTCTTGTATCTTGTTTCTGTCACTTCCATAGCCTTTGGCAAGCTGTGGATTTCTCACAGAATGTCCATTTGAATAAAGAAATAGCTTTCCAGTACACCATATGTGTAGGATAACAAATACCTTTAGCATTATGCAAAAGTCTCTGTTATAGCCTGTGTGCTTCCGTTTTTATTTATTCAAAAGTTAGAGGCTGCGCTCACACTTTGGCATTGAGAAACTTAGCCAGAATCCTCAATCATTGTGTATGATGCATAACTCTAAATATATAGTGGGCTCTTGCTATCTAAACTGGTTTGGGTTCCAGGATCCTTCATGGTTATCAAGATCCATGGATACACAATGGCATTATTAAGGGCTGGGCTTTAGAACAGCAGGTTACCCACCAGCTGCAGTAAATTGTGCCATTCAAAAGGTTGACAGTTCAAAACCTGGATCGGGGTGAACTCCTGCTCTCTAGCCCAGCTTCTGCCTACCTAGCAGTTTTGAAAACAGCAATGTGAGTAGATAAATAGGTACCGCTTAAGCAGGGAGGTATTTAAGTCACCCATATGGAAATGCCAGAAAAATGTCAGCGATTCAATCAAGGAGGAAGTTTACAAACAAAGCTCTTTGGCAGGGAGATAGAGTACCAGCCCCCCCTGGTGGCCGGAACTAGCATAGCCTCCAAGGTGCCGAAGATGGGAAAAGCCTATATCTCTCTATCTATATACAATTGTCTGTCTTGTCAGTGTATACACGGCATTGAATGTTTGCTGTATTTGTGTTCTGTGATCCACTCTGAGTCCCCTTCGGGGTGAGAAGGGTGAAATATATATACTGCAAATAAATAAATAAGATGGTGTCACTTGTATAAAGCAGTGAACATATCAAATTCTGGAGATAACCTGAGCATCTGTTAAAATGAGGAAAAATACAGCAGAGAATGCCTACATATCAGTGTAGTACCTGGCATATGACAAAAGCAAGGTTTGATTTTTTGGATTTCCCCCCCAAATACTTTTGAATTCTGGATATAGAATCTGTAGAAAGGGACGGGGGTGGGCAACCATACTTAGCTACATAGCAGAAGAACTAAAAACCCTGTTAGTTAATTACAAAGGTGTGTAAATGGCGCACCAGCAATATCCTGATGATCTTCAGCACACCCTAGTTAGCATCCCATTCATATGTGTTGGTCTTAATTTGTATCAGTCCCAATGCCCATCAGCCACTTTGCTGGCTGCCCTATCAGAAGGCCTTTATTGGACATAGATACTATCGACCTGCCCAATTCTATTTCCCACAGATGTAAGTTCGCTTATGAAAACGCAAATCCTTAACAGGATTCTGGCCAATGTTAATCTCTTCCTTCTCTTCAGGCAGTGCAGGTGAAACATACCTGGTGAAATAAAAAAGACACTCTGGAGGATTTCATTCTTGGTGATCTCTAAAATCTCCTTAGTAATGTTGATTACTCTCCCAACCACTGGAGGAACACGACGGAAATCTAGAATCCTGGAAGCAAGAAGGGGAAGCAAGGTAAGTAAGGAATGGAGGAAATCTAGTCAATTTGCAATGCAACTGAAAGAAAGGATTGGGAATTCCAAAACCTATTGGAAATAACTGCACCATAACCTTAAAGCTAAAAATGATGTCACATCCTTTTGGCAAATGTGAATCTTCGTGAACATGGGGAGACCGCCTTTTGAAAACCACTTGTCAAGAAAAGCATGATCTTTGAACAAGTGCTATTCACAAGCATTCATGTAATGGCACACAGGTAACTCAACTGTTAAACTGAAGAACCATGTCTTTAAACTGCCATGGATAAAGACATGCCACTTCAAAAACATATTGGATTAGCAGAGGATGGTTATTTCATTGAAATTGAAGTTGCCCAAAAATATAAGCACTCTCTTGAAACCTCTTAGTTAAAATATGCTCTTAAAGATAGAAACAGAGATAGATAAAAACCAGAGAAGGAATTAATGTCCTCCACTTGCTTTTCCCCGCTTCTGGTCACTGACCTCGGCTCAAGCCAGAGAAGCCAGTTATAAACCAGAGAAGGAAGGAATTTCCTGGCCTCGGCTTAAGCCAGAGAAGCCAGTTTTAAACCAGAGAAGGAAGGAATTTCCTGGCCTTCGCTCAAGCCAGAGAAGCYAGTTTTAAAGCCAGAGAAGCCAGTTTTAAACCGGAGAAGGAAGGAATTTCCTGGCCTTCGCTCAAGCCAGAGAAGCTAGTTTTAAAGCCAGAGAAGCCAGTTTTAAACCAGAGAAGGAATGAATTTCCTGGCCTYGGCTCAAGCTAGAGAAGCYGGTTTTAAAGCCAGAGAAGCCAGTTTTAAACCAGAGAAGGAWGGAATTTCCTTCACTTGCTTTTCCCCRCTTCTGGTCCCTGGCCTTGGCTCAAGCCAGAGAAGCCAGTTTTAAACCAGAGAAGGAAGGAATTTCCTTCGCTTGCTTTTCCCCACTTCTGGTCCCTGGCCTTGGCTCAAGCCAGAAAAGCCAGTTTTAAACCAGAGAAGGAAGGAATTTCCTGGCCTCGGCTCAAGCCAGAGAAGCCAGTTTTAAACCAGAGAAGGAATGAATTTCCCCTGCTTGTTTTTCCCCACCTCTGGAGTAAAACAACTACTTTCAAAGTAAAGACCTCCCAATGAAACTGATAACACTTTCAAACCATTAATGAAAGGATTCGGAAGTCTCAGAAGTTTTGAAAAGTTTTGAAATTTTTTTCTGTGAAAATCGGAATTGACTTTAGAATCGAACCACCAGTGCCCCCTACATCCGAAACAAGCTTTGAGCCATTTTGTTTTTGGATCAACCAAGCTTAGTGCTTATCCTTCACATCACATCATTGCACTTAGTGACACTGTTTCCTTAGCCACAGATACTTTTGAATAAGGTCAGCTGGGAAGAACCAAAGAGTAGAATGGCCAATTTTGTAAATGAAGGCTGGCATGCATTGTAGTGAAATGTGGGTAGGATTAAATGTTCTGCCAAGTACTTTATGTAGGAGGATTGCAGCAAAATGAAAATATGGTATGTAATTATCTGGAGGTTGACCAACAGGAAGACTGTGCCTATTTGGCTTCCTCTATCAGGTAGAAAATATCAGTTGCTTCCTTACAAGACATGGAGCTGTTCTCGGTACCAGGAACAGCTGCTGTCAGTAATCATAGTTTCAAAATAATGTGGAGTGTGAGGCCAAAATACTCACAGTTATGCAAGGATTTCAGGATGAATAGGGCATGGACTTCCTGGTACACAGAAATGCTGATAAATGATTCACAGGTTCAGAGTGCACCTTTCCACATTCTGAAATCCAGTGGTTAGGCCCCAACTATGGAACACATGCTGAATCAATTACACAAAGAATGACTTCTCATCCAGCAATTAACTCAATGTGCATACTTCTAGTTGGGACAAGAAAATGGATTTTGGTTTGTGGGTTTTTTTTTAACTTTTCGCAACTGTGGTTTTCTTTGTATCTCGACTATGGAGATTTACATACAAAAGGCACCAGGTGTATCTTTAACAATGGACTCTTTCACACTAGAATTATAGAATTATAGAATCATGGAGTTGGAAGAGACCTCATGGGCCATTCGGTCCAACCTCCTGCCAAGAAGTAGGAAAATCACATTCAAAGCACCCCCAACAGATGGCCATCCAGCCTCTGCTTAAAAGCCACCAAAGAAGGAGCCTCCACCATACTCCGGGGCAGAGAGTTCCACTGCTGAACAGCTCTCACAGTCAGGAAGCTCTTCCTAATGTTCAGATGGAATCTCCTTTCCTGTAGTTTGAAGCCATTGTTCCGCATCCTAGTCTCCAGGGCAGCTTGTTCCCTCCTCCCTATGACTTCCCCTCACATATTTATACATGGGTCTCATCATGTCTCCTCTCAGCTTTCTCTTCTTCAGGCTAAACATGCCAGCTCTTTAAGACGCTCCTCATAGGGCTTGCTTTCCAGATCTTTGATCATTTTAGTCGCCCTCCTCTGTACACATTCCAGCTTGTCAACATCTCCCTTCAATTGTGGTGCCCAGAATTGGACACAGTATTCCAGATGTGGTCTGACCAAGGCAGAATAGAGGGGTAGTATGACTTGGATCTAGACACTATACTCTATTTTTGCTGGCCAAAATCTTTACCTTTACCTACAATCCAGTTCAGAACAGATAATCTGGATTTTATGTGGCAGTGTAAATGGGGCCAGAGAGGTCTTTGGTCTGCTCAAGTAGGACTCTATTTCTGTTCAGCCTGCAACAGCTTGGAAGATCCTTTGAAGTAGAGCTATTTGTACTATCTAGGGTGATTCCTATCACAAGAACAGCAAAGGGTGCTTTGGGGCTTGATGTTGTTTTGTCAGCAAAACAAAACATTGTTTGGCTAGTGAGTCAGAAACCACCAGGCAGAATGACTAATACTGGCACAAATGCCTCTTAAAATGTCCCCAAGATAACTGGAATTGGAGTTTTGATTGTCGCTTGGTAAACATAAAAGCAAACAAACAGCAAATCAACTTGGGTCCTGCAAAACACCAAGGCAAACACATAGTCACCCAACCACACATTGTTTAGCAGGAAATAAAGTGAGATTGACTGGGGCCCCATCTACACTGCCATGTACAATCCAGATTATCTGTTTTAATATGGCATTGTAGGCTCATATAATCCAGGTCAAAGCAGATAATCTGGATTTATATGGCAGTGTAGATGGGGCCTGAGTGCATGCTAAGATGCTACATGCATAGCTGGAATACCAGGCCTGATTAAGCTTCTGAGGCCCCTTCTACACTACCATACAAAATCCAGATTATCTGCTTTGAACTGGATTATATGGCACTGTAGACGCGTATAATCCAGTTCAAAGTACTTAATGTGTATTATCTGATTTGATAATCTGGATCATATGGCAGTGCAGAAGGAGCCTGAGACGTCCAGATTAAATTTTCCTTGGAACAAAAAAGAGGAAAAAAATTAGAGAGATTTATTGTAGAGTTGGCTGTTTGATACCTGATATGTGCAATATGATTGATGGCTTTGTGATGATCTATGGAACAAGGAATCAATCTTACAAAATCATGCAGCAGCTACAAATCTGGTTCCTTTTAGGGATGATTAATTACAACTCCTGGAGCACCCAGTGGCACAGTGGCTTGAACCGTTGAGCTGCTGAACTTGCTGACCAAAAGGTCAGCAGTTCAAATCTGGGAAGTGGGGTGAACTCGCATTGCTAGCCCCAGCTTCTGCCAACCTAGCAGTTTGAAAACATGCAAATGTGAGTAGGTCAATAGGTACCACTTTGGTGGGAAGGTAACAGCGTTCCATGGAGTCATACTGGTTACATGACCTTGGAGGCATCCACAGATAAGCTTTTCGGCTTAGAAATAGAGATGAGCACCACCTCCCAAAATCAGACACGTCTAGACTTAATGTCAAAGGAAAACCTTTATCTTTAATTACAACTCCCATATTTCCTAATGACTAAGCCTGCTAAGGATAATGGGAGTTGTATCTACCTCTCTAAGACACCAGCTTGGAGGCCTCCAACACTCACTGTTAAAGCATGTTCTGATGATTCATTGAATGGGGAAAATGGGATTGAAAAGAATTCTTGTGATGCTAGCATTGAGGATTCAGAGAAATAATGCAGTAACCTTTTGGTTAGTTCCAGCCAGAGCAGTCTTAGTAAATCAATTGTTGAATGCTGAGTCAACATACAGTTAAATCCAACCGATTCAAAAGTCTAGCCCAATTTTCCACTTGGCCATGGAAATCTGCTGGGTGACCTTGGATGAGTAACACATCAGTTTCAGAAAACCCTGTGATAGGGTTACCATGTCAGGAAAAGCCTGAAGACACACAACAATCGCAACCACACCTAGCTAGGATTAACAGCACAGTTTAGGGAAGTATTGCTACATTTCTTTTATCCTACTGCTTAGTACAGTCCCAGATTTAAACCATCTAACTGTACAGTTTTGTATAAAAGAGGCTGGCATTTAAAATTGATAATTTGGATTATATTTCAGAGTAGAAGGGGCCTCCAAAACAACTGCACAGGTGCATATAAACTCTAATATTGCAGGTAATGTACGGTTCTCATGGCCCATAGTCTGTGAAGGCTGGTAGCCCCACCCTTCACTCTCCTTCTAAAGCAGCAGTTCCCAATCTCTTTTTGACTAGGGACCACTCTCCAACATTAGTACCAAAAGGGTTATGAATCAGTTTTTGGTTAACTTTAGATTTGGTTTGGGGTGCTGATTCGGAAAGTTGCATTGGATAGACCACATCAGCTCTAGTTTCTGATACAGAATATATGCCATGGTCAGTGACAGGAAAAGAGTGGCAGGAGGCATGAAAGGAGCAGAAATAAAATAAAATAAAGAGGCAACACATTGAGGGCAAGACTCAGAAACCAGATTTCCATCTTCATGGCCCACTGGTGGTCCACAGTGCACAGGTTAAGAACCATTGCTTTAAAGACATCCAGGTTGGGAGCTGATTAAAATCATGATCTGGAGTCACTTCTTGCAACAGTCCTATAAGCAATTATCCTTTCTGACAATTCCAGGTGGATCGACACTGCACTATATCCCAGGATCTGATCCTAGATTATCTTCTTATCCTAGATTATCTGGCAATGTGGACTCATATAATCCAGTTCAAAGCAGATAATCTGGACCAGGCATATGGCAAGGCTGCATACTCTCACCCAACCTTTTTAACTTGTATGCAGAACACATCATGCGATGTGCGGGGCTGGATGAATGCAAAGCTGGGGTGAAAATTGCTGGAAGAAACATTAACAACCTCAGACATGCAGATGACACCACTCTGATGGCCGAAAGCGAGGAGGAGCTGAGGAGCCTTCTAATCAAGGTGAAAGAAGAAAGTGCAAAAGCTGGGTTGCAGCTAAACATAAAAAACCAAGATTATGGCAACAAGAATGATTGACAACTGGAAAATAGAGGGAGAAAATGTGGAGGCTGTGACAGACTTTGTATTTCTAGGTGCAAAGATTACTGCAGATGCAGATTGTGGCCAGGAAATCAGAAGACGCTTACTTCTTGGGAGGAGAGCAATGCCCAATCTCGATAAAATAGTAAAGAGTAGAGACATCACACTGGCGACAAAGATCCGCCTAGTCAAAGCCATGGTATTCCCTGTAGTAACCTACGGATGTGAGAGCTGGACCTTAGGGAAGGCTGAGCGAAGGAAGATAGATGTTTTTGAGCTGTGGTGTTGGAGGAAAGTGCTGAGAGTGCCTTGGACTGCGAGAAGATCCAACCAGTCCATCCTCCAGGAAATAAAGCCCGACTGCTCATTGGAGGGAAGGATACTAGAGACAAAGTTGAAGTACTTTGGCCACATCATGAGGAGACAGCAAAGCCTAGAGAAGACAATTATGCTGGGGAAAGTGGAAGGTAAAAGGAAGAGGGGCCGACCAAGGGCAAGATGGATGGATGGCATCCTTGAAGTGACTGGACTGACCTTGAAGGAGCTGGAGGTGGTGATGGCCGACAGGGAGCTCTGGCGTGGGCTGGTCCATGAGGTCACGAAGAGTTGGAGACGACTGAACGAATGAACAACAACAAAGATCTATTCTCCAGCCTTCATGAAACTTTAGCCACTTTATTTTCTTCTTCTCCCCATCTGAAGCTGCAATGTGTTTTGTTCCCAGCTATGCAGTGGAAGAAAGAGGTCAGAAAACTGTTATGTGTGGAATTACCTGTCAAGGTGGAAGGCAGCAATTTCTGCATTGTGTCTTTGAAAGTCAACAAAATAGAAAAAATCTTCTGGAGTCTCCTCATCACGTTTCTGTCTGAAAGAAAGGAAGGGGTTATGAACCCTAGCAGTTGACATCATTTCAGCTTGAAGAAAAGTGCTTCACAATAGGCACCGGAGGTATATTTTATTCATTTCACCCCTTTCAGCTCATTCCAATGGTTGGGTTAAAATAATTGTGGAAACAGCCTTTCACACCACAGTTTACTTTCAAAGAGAAGATTGCAGTGTTGGGGGAGGTGTTTCCAAGCAGGGACTCGGGGAGGGGATGGGTTGCAAAACCTCAATCTGTGGGGTACTGTGTATGGCCCCCTCTACACTGCCATATAATACAGATTATCTAAGCCAGGGGTCCTCAGACTAAGGCCCGGGGGCCGGATGCGGCCCTCCAAGGACATTTACCCGGCCCTCGCTCAGGGTCAATCTAAGTCTATAATGACTCAAGAGCACACAACAACAATAATCCTATCTCATCAGCCAAAAGCAGGCCCACACTTCCCATTGAAATACTAATAAGTTTATATTTGTTAAGATTGTTCTTCATTTTAATTATTGTATTGTTTTGAAGTGTTTTTTTGCACTACAAATAAGATATGTGCAGTGTGCATAGGAATTAATTCATGTTTTTTTCAAATTATAATCTGACCCTCCAACAGTTTGGGGGACTATGACCTGGCGCTCTGTTTAAAAGGTTTGAGGACCCCTGATCTAAGCAGATACACCACATTATCTGCTGTCAACTGGATTATATGTGTCTACACTGCCATATAATCCAGTTCAAAGTGGAAAATTTGGATTTTATATGTCAGTGTAAAAGGGGCCTAAAAAAAGGAAAATTTCTCTGCATAGTAAGAAAAGAGATGGGGAACAATACTGCCCCAGATCCTATAGTGTCCGATCTCTCCACTCCATTTTGCTTGGATAGAGACTAAAGGTTGAGGAGACACCTAGAAATTCTGAAACAGAGGATAGAGTGCCCCAAAAAGGTGTCAAGAAAGTATTATGGGGCATTTGAAGTCAAAACATTTTAGAATTCCCCGCCATTCCCCCCTGATTTTGCAAAAAGGAAAGAAGAGGCATGGGAAACTTTTGGGAGAATTCAACTCCATTTAACATGCAGGTGTGGGTTCCAAACTAATATCTAAACAGCAGCAGAAATGAAAAAAAAAAAAGAAAGCCTTCAATTTATCTTTCAATTTATACAGTTCCGGCTCAGTTTACGTGTCCAAACATATCTCCCTCTATGTCCTGCCTCAGAGTCTAAGATTGTCCGGGGAGGCTCTGCTCTCAATCCTGCTCTCGTCGCAAACACACTTGGTGGGGACGAGAGACAGGGCCTTCCTGTGGAACACGCTCCCCAGCAAAATTAGATCAACTACATCCCTCCTTTCCTTTAGCATGAAGCTGAAAACATGGTTTTGGGACCAGGCATTTGGGTAGCAGGCTGACAACAATCACAATGTCTGGGAATGGACTATGGACTATGGAGTGTCGCTGGCTGCCAATAAGTTGCTGAGCCAAATCCAAGGTGCAGGTTATGACCTATAAAGCCCTAAACGGTTCAGGCCCCGCCTATCTTTGCAATCGCATCTCCCTCTATGACCCGGCGCAAACTTTAAGACCTTCCGGGGAGGCCTTCCTCTCGCTCCCACCACCGTCGCAGGCACGGTTGGTGGGGGATGAGAGAGAGGGCCTTCTTGGTGGTGGTTCCCCACCTCTGGAACGCCCTTCCTAGAGAAATAACAGGCCCCATCCCACTCCTTCTTTTGTAAGAGCTTGAAGACCTGGTGGTTTAAACAAGCTTTTGAGAACGACTGGTTCTAGATCAGCCCCAGGTATTGTTGAATATGGCCATAGCTTTTTCTACCACTTATCCAGGTCATTTCCTCCTATTGGGCCCTGGAAATGAACATCCATAGACTATACCTATTATTGTTGTTGCCTGCTATAGCATTCCATCTAATTTCCCGGACCCTCTAGAAACTGCACTAGCCTTGGCCCGGCCATTTTAAATTGCCTTGAACAAGCAGAATTCTTTTAAATATATATGTGCTATTGCGATTTTTTATGCTTATATTACTTTGTTAATTTTATGTTTATGTTGTTTACTCTGTATGTATTGATGTTACTTGGAAACCGTTCTGAGTCCCCTCGGGGAGATAGAGCAGTATATAAATAAAGTGTTGTTGTTGTTGTTGTTGTATAGACAGGTTTTGGACCGGGTCATTGGTTGCTGAATCAGATTTAGATATGTCTATTTAGTTGATAATATTGTTTTAAATGGATTTTAACCTAATGATTTTACCTATTATGTAATTGTCGTGTTTTACTGTGTTCTGTTTTTATGGGCATCAAATTGTTGCCGGCTGTATGCCACCCTGAGTTCCCCTTCGGGGATTGAGAAGGCTGGGGTACAAATGTTTGGAATAAATAAATAAATAAATAAATAAATTTCAACTTAGGGTGTTTTTTTTTGTCGTGTCAGGAGCAACTCCAGATCAACTCCTATTATATCTGCTTTTGACTGATAAAACAAACCACCACTCACAAAATTGCTTCTTGTGCAAATGATGACAACTCCAGTTTGGTTTTATTTTCTTAGCTTATTTCACAGAAGGATCTGGAATAGCATGGAGTTGTGGCACTAGACTACCACATTGGAAATCATTAATCAAATCCCTGTTGAGCCATGGAAACCTATTGGGTGGCCTTAGAAAAGTCGCACTCTCTCAGCCTCAAAGGAAGGTAAAGACAAGCTCTCTCTGAACAAATCTTGCCAAGAAATCCACATGACAGGCTCGTCATACATCAGAAAGGACTTGACGCCACAAAACAATCACAAATTGCTCAGAGCAGGGTTACCAAACATTTTCCCCATCACCTTCAAAATTAATTCATATGTTTCCAAGTGGAGCAAGCTTACCTCATAGGTTTGAACATGGCTTTCCCAAAGTCCTGGAACCGAAGAACAAGTTTCAGATGTACACCACTGGGCTTGACAACTAAGAAAGAAAAGAATAATTGATGCTTTTATTCAAATTTTTACTAAATATAATCTTTTTAGTGGTACTGATTTTAATAGGCCAGCCTGGCTGGTAACCGTAGTCTGGTTGGGCATTTGGAGCATTTGTCTATAGCAGTGGTTCTCAACCTCTGGGTCCCCAGATGTTTTCGCCTTCAATTCCCAGAACTCCTAACAGCTGGTAAGCTGGCTGGGATTTCTGGGAGTTGTAGGTCAAAATACCTGGGGACCCATAGGTTGAAAACCATTGGTCTATAGGCTGGTTTGCCAAAATGAAAACGTGGTGTCTCTCCCTTTGTGTAGAAAAGAAAATTTCAGTAGGTATTGGTCATTTTTTCATTGCATGACAAGTAATACCTGCTGAAATGTATTCTTATAGACAAAAACGGAGGGCACAGGAGCCCTCTCCAGTTGTCACACATGCAACCTTAAGTGAGACTTATCACTAGGGGCCCTTCCACACAGCCCTATGTCAAGGCAGAAATTCCCACAATATCTACTTTGAGCTAGGTTATCTAATATGGGATTATCTGTATTGATATTCTGAGATATAGGGCTGTGTGGAAGGGCCCTTAGAGACAGGGATTTTTGCTACTCACAGGCTGGAACACCGCACAACAATTACAGATGTGTAAGCACTGTAGTTATGCTACAGCACAGTGACTGCTAGTCCATTCCCACCAATTCCCCACTTACTGGAAAGCAGACACTGGGAACAATTGAGATCTGTCCCTCTATCTAAGCAAGATAGATGCAATTTCCATCCAATTCCTTGGTGTGAATGGAAAAGCAGAATCCCTGTCAGAATTGCCTTGCACTACAGATAATTTGCACAGGGAAAGTGCATGGGACCATCAACCTTTTTTTTCCTGATAAACAGAAAAAGAGACCCCGTCTAAACTGCCATATAATCCAGATTATCAAATTGGATAATGCACACTTTCTGCTTTAAACTGGATAATGCGTCTACACTGCCATATAATCCAGTTCAAAGCAGATAATCTGGATTTTATATGGCAGTGTAGGAGGGGCCCTACACTGCCATATAAAATCCAGATTATCTGCTTTGAACCGGATTATATGGCACTGTACACTCATATTACCCAGTTCAAAGCAGATAATGTGGATTATCTGTGTTGATCTGGATTGTATATGGCAGAGTAGAAGGGGCCAGAGTAGTATAATAATCACTGCTGTTATTAAAATGTAGTTACTCTTTGCAGTACAAAGGATTCCCATGTTGCATTAATCAAGTAAGGTTATGGAAACAGAACACCGTCTACCTACTTTGTGTGCAGTCACAGACGCCTAGCAATGCTTTTTCATCCTGGCTGTAATCTGAAGCAAAAAAGAAAAGGGATTGAAATTCGATTCACTGAACAGAGAAGATTTCTTGAAAACAAGGTGTAGGCACACATAGCACTATTATGACAGTAGATGCTGGACCAAGTGGCTCCGTATCAAGGAAGTAGTAAATCCACCCAAGGGTTTAATCTGAAACCCTTTAACAACAACAACAACAACAACAATAATTGTATTTATTACCCACCTCTCCTCGTAGCTCGAAGTGGATTACAACATCACTAAAAACACATAATCATCTAAAACATTTTATAAAATACACATATGTCTATAAAATACATAATAAAATACACAGAACAAAGATTAAACACAAGACACAAGTTTTAATTTCCTGACTAAAACTGGCTTTAATCAACTGGACATATTTTGAACATAAGATTCAGAAGGTTGGATCTCTCCTTTAAAGTTCAGCTTTCATCCCACAAGCTGCCCTCTAAGGGCCCTTCCACACTTCTCTTTATCCAAGAATCTGATCCCAATTACCTGCTCTAAACTGGAATATACGAGTCCCCAATACCAGATAACCTGGGATAAACAAATAATCTGGGATCAGATCCTGGGATATAGGGGCAGTGTGGAAGGGCCCTATAGCTTGAGTTTGGAGGGGGGAATAGGTCTATCACAAATGCTGCAATAAAGTTATTTTGTATATGTTCCAGAATCAGATGAGACCTAGGGTCCTTTCATATTATAGAAGTGTGATCCTACTTTAACTTTTCCCAGGCTGCTTCTTATGGAAACCTGAAATGTGTATTTTGATCAGAGATGCCCCTGGGTGAGGATATTAATGACACGCCCCTCAACCGCCAGAATTTCACAAGAAGTTAAAGTGGACTCATAGTAATATACGTAATGGTATAATGTGAATGGGGCCTAAATATTTTCAGGGTGCTTATATTTGTAGAGTTTGTATTTGTAGAACAAATACACTAGCACTGAGCTACAACAATAGCAGCAACGTTCTTGATGGGATTACCAGGTATTATTTGCCAGTATGGGGACAAAAATGGAATGACAACAAGTGAACACCTGGTTTTACACAAAACTCACACAGGACGTTCAGCAAAGGACAAGAGGGATCCTCTCATCTCTGCAGGAGTCTACCATATTCCATGCAGCTGTGGACAAGTCTACATAGGGACCACCAAACGCAGCATTGCCCAAATACGAATCAAGGAACATGAAAGGCACTGCAGACTACTTCAACCAGAGAAGTCAGCCATAGCAGAGCACCTGATGAACCAACCTGGACACAGCATATTATTTGAGAACACAGAAATGCTGGACCACTCTCACAACCACCATGTCAGACCACACAGAGAAGCCATTGAAATCCACAAGCATGTGGACAATTTCAACAGAAAGGAAGAAACCATGAAAATGAACAAAATCTGGCTACCAGTATAAAAACTCAAAAATTACAACAGCAAAACAACAGAGAGTAAACAATCAGGCACATCAAATCACCTATCAACAAAAGATTCCCCCAGGCACTTCCAAGCCATTAAATGCTAATCAAGGTGGTCAGTTGAAACATTCACACCTAGCTCCAGCAGACAAAGTCCTTTGTCCCACCCTGGTCATTCCACAGATATATAAACCCATTGTCCTACTTCCAACAGACCTCACTACCTCTGAGGATGCTTGCCATAGATGCAGGCGAAACGTCAGGAGAAAATGCCTCTAGAACATGGCCATATAGCCCGAAAAAACCTACAACAACCCACTCACACAGGACATAGATGTGATCAGAATAGTGTAATTGCTCTATATTTTTCTTAACCTTGTTTTTATTTTGTAAAATTTTGATTTGTGCTTTTTTAAAAAAAATTGTGGGTTATGATCTGGTTATTAAACAGGGATGTTTACATTATTAGAACGATTTAATTAAATGAGCATGCTTCATTAAAAAACCCAAAACCTTTAAGGGGTGGATTCGGTGTCACATTAATTAAGAAGGAATTGCAGGAACTGCCTCACCAGAGGCGAAAGACTTTCTTCAGCAAGCAATGACCTTTTCATTCTGCAGAGTTTTGATTAGCAATTGTTTCCTTTGGGAATATTTTAATGGGTGTTGGTAGATTGGTTGCACTTTAAATGTTTTCAAAACTTTTAGAAAATTGATGCTTTTTTAAAAAATGAGGGTAGGTGAGAGAGGCGTCCGGGCTGGACATGGAGATTTGTCACCCCTTATGAGTGACCTACTGCAAGAGGAAATCCCTTGTACCATGATTTTTATTTTGTGTCAAAAGCATTGCATAATAAATAAGTTTTAAACTGATAAAGTAAAGGGATCACGAGCAGCTAAATAGTTTTAGACCAAAAACGAGCAATAGCAACTGCATTGTCTGTAGCTTTAAACAGTTCTTCCTCTGTGCATGAGGCAGTGCATTGTGGACAAGCATACAGGTGCTGAGTTGTTTGTTCTACTCTGCAGTTGCACAAGGTGGAGGATTTTTTCAGGCAATGCCACTTTGCCAGGTTGTCTTTTGATCTGCCAACTTGACTTCTGAATCTGTTCAGGGACTTCTAAGTTTCCCATTCTTGGTTTGCCCCTGGAGGAAGACCCTCATAAGGGGCTATCCATTTGGGATTGCCACAGGGATATTCTTGCTATTACTGGAGGAACATTTAGGGAGTGGTGGTTCTTGTCAAAATAGTGTTGTTAGTAGCCCGCAGAAAGTCTCAGCCCCTTTTACTCTCAGTGTGATAAAAAAACACACATGAGTCTGTTGCTTTAAGTAGAAAAAATATAGTTCTATTCACTGTAGATGAAGAACACAAAGCAAAGCAGGAGACTTGGTGTCACCAATATACAACAAACAATAACTCTGGTGAGTCTTCTTCTTTACACGATGATATGCAAACACATAGCAAAACAATACAATCTCTCTACTTAGTTATCAGTAGAATGTCCTTATCTTGCCATAAACAAGAAGTTTCCTTGACACTCCAAAGAGCTTCAGTCTTCAGTTTCAGGACACTGCATAACCGCTCCCAGCAACAGCCAAAGGTTTCTCCAGTTTAAATGAGCCATCAAGCTAAGCCAAATGAAAAGCTCAAAGCTTGCCTTGTTATATGCTGAAGAAGATAATACACCCATTTAACTTGTGGCAGCTATAACAGAAAAGGTTCTGATCCTCCTTTTTACTTAGAAAAGCCTGTTGTAAAACTCTAGTAGCAACAGTTCTCATGAAGCTTTTCCTTGATTTAGGTCTACTGTAAGGAGGCTGATAGCTATACAGTGGGTGAGTTTCTCTCGCAATAGGCAGCACCTTCCTGTCACACATGGGGGGGGGGGGTAGCTACTTATAGATGTAGGTTTAAGACATCCTGTGATTATTCTACATGCCTCATTCAATGCTATATTCACCTGCTTTTGCCAGGCAGGACAGGCATACTCAGCAGTTGAGCAACACAAGGCCAGGGCTGATGTTCTTATTAATTTTGTGTCTGCATCCCATGCACTATTAGTAAGTTTCCGCAGGATGTTATTGCATGCAACTACTTTGTGCTTGCACAGTGTTTCCTGAGTGTTAATGTTTAATCTAAGGTGATGCTGAGATATTTAGGGTGGGAACAGTGTTCAAGCTCTTGGCCTTCCCAGGTAACCTTCAGTTTCCTGTTGGCTTCATGATTATGTCTTGGCAGGGTTAAGCTTCAGGTGGTTATCTTTGTAGTAACTGGAGAGATCTTTCAAGGCATTAGTAAGTTGGTTTTCAACTGTTTCAAAGCCTTTTGCTTGTGTTGTTAGGGCAAGGTCATCAGTGTATGATATAAAGCTCCTTGTGAGTGGTGGTTGTGGCTGATGGTTAGCAAGATTGGTGCAAGGACACTGCCTTGAGGTAGATGATTCTTTTGCCTCCTCCATCCACTTCTCTTGACCTGAAACTCCACATAGAAGCTGCAGTTTTCTAGCAGGGTCTGGATAGGTTTTGTAAAATCGCGGTCCTGGGTGATATGGTAGATTTTGTGCACCATGATCATCAACAAACTGCCTTTGGGCTGCTAAGAATTGCCTCCTTGGATTAAAAGGAGCCCGGGGGTTCACCTACAAAGGTCTGCAGCTCCACTCCTGGGAATTAAATTTTCACTTGTGCGATGAATGATCATGGGTGGAGAACCTTACCATGAGAGAAGCTTACCTGAGAAAGGGTTATAGAGCCACAAAACCCATCGTTTTAATCAAGTGGAATTAAAATAACAGATTATGCCTAAAACAGGCTTTTTGAGTACAATGATATGACTAAAACTTCTGGTGAATTCACTTCTTTGCATAAACAAAACATGTGAGTCAATTGACTTTGGGACTTATCGAAAGAGCTTTTGATAAAAAGCAGAACTAGGGAATTTACATAGAGAGAACTGTAGAGCAAGGGGACTTAAATAATAGAATCATAGAATTATAAAGTTGGAAGAGACCTCGTGGGCCATTCAGTCCAACCCCCTGCCAAGAAGCAGGAAAATCACATTCACAGCACCCCCAACAGATGGCCATCCAGCCTTGCTTAAAAGCCTTCAAAGAAGGAACCTTCACCACACTCTGGGGCAGAGAGTTCCACTGCTGAACAGCTCTCAGTTAGGAAGTTCTTCCTCATGTTCAGGTAGAATCTCTTTTCCTGTAGTTTTATGCCATTGTGTCGTGTCCTAGTCTCTAGGGCAGCAGAAAACAGGCTTGCTCCCCCCTCCCTATGATTTCCCTTCACATATTTATACATAGCCTTCATCATGTTTCTTCTCAGCCTTCTCTTCTGCAGGCTATTCATGCCCAAGCTCTTAAAACCGCTCCTTGAAGGCTTGCTTTATAAAAACATTTTACAAAAGACAAGAATAATAAAGAAAAACACATTTTAAGAAGTGTGAAAACACATTTTGTTGACCTCTGAACTATGACAAGGACAAATGTGGCTGCTGCAGCTGGAGCGTACATATGAAAATTGAATAAAGTGTATGAATGACAAAGATCAAAATATCAGAAGAAAATGTGCGATGTTTGGAAGAGGATTCAGAATGCCCAGATGATCACACAATTTGGGAAGAAACCTATAATGAGGTGAAATAACCTTGATTGTTTTTTCATCGAAAATAATATATTAAGCGTGGATTTGATAACTTATAAGTTTAGTTAAGATAAAGAAGTTTGTGAATAGTATTGATTTCAGAGAAAATAGAAATAGTAAAATGTATAACCATTGTTAGAAAATTGGAAGAATAGAATTTTGTTCTTCTGTATATTGTTTTCCCTCATTTATTCTTTATGTTTTTATATTTTCTGCTTTTTATATATTGGAAAAAATTGTAAGAAAATAATTTAAAATATGGGGAATATGTGTGTGTGAGAGAAAGGGTTTCTTTAAAAAAACATCTAGTGGGAAACTTGTTAAAATCATACAGTTATTAGGAAAATGCCCCTTATAGATGAATGATACAGTCATCCTTTTACATTCTGTGAGTAATTTATGCATATCACAATGCACAAAAAACAGGAGTAAGAGCCAGCATGGTACAGTGATTTGAATCAGATTATGACTCTGGCAAAAAAAGGTTCAAATCCCTACTCAGTCATGGAAATCTACTGAGTGATGAGCAAGTCACACTTTCTCAACTTTAGAGAAGGAAAGGCAAAAAGCTCTCAACAAATTCTGCAAAGAAAATCTATGATAGAAACACCTTGAGGTTGCCATACGTGAAGTGTACCAAAAACTTGAAGGCACACTTGTCAACACAAATTCAGGAAAGACAGTAAAACAGTGTAGCTATTTTCACGTCTCCGGAAGCGGCTCACAGAAAACGGTCCATACCTGGCAAGCTTCAGGGACAGGACAGATGGTATGTAGATGATTCTGAGAGGAATTTTGCATTGTGTGTCTTATGTTTGGGTTTGTGATTATTGCCATTTGTGTGGGTGGGCTTCTACGTGAATATGCCAGCAGGAAAGACCATATGGTTTCAAGATGGTCCTGGCACAGCACAGCAGGGAGAACCAACCAAACCACATTTTTTTTTGCAAATACATGTTCAAATTAATACAATTTCTGTTATAATACTGAGGAAGGTTGCAACCATATTATTTTATGTAATGTCCTTGTCTCATGTTCACTCAGTCATGATTGAACAGCTAGTCAACACCATTCACAGCCCTTTTGTCTTATAATTTTTTTGTATTGTCCCCTAGCTTTTGTCTTCCATATCTCAGGCTGGATAAACATGGCCAAAAATGCTGTTCAGACTTCATTAAATAATAATAATAATAATAATAATAATAATAATAATAATAATAATAATGACTTTGGCACAAGCCAGTCAAGGTGGTCCTAGTGGTGATCAGCACATTTTTTTTTCCTGGCCACAGGCCTGAATATCAGACTCTTATGTTGGCAGGCAAAGAGCTATTGAGACTTTAGAGGTGTACCTTTCTAGAATTAAACATGGATGCTTCGTAATTTTATTTATGTCCTGCCATTCTCCCAAAATGGGACACAAAGTGGTATGAAATATATAGTGAAAAATATCCCACTCAATTTATTGCTTCCCAGCCAGTCAGAACGACTATGGGATTGTTGTTGTTCATTCATTCAGTCGTTTCCAACTCTTCGTGACCTCATGGACCAGCCCACACCAGAGCTCCCTGTCGGCTGTCACCTCCCCAGCGCCTTCAGTCAAGCCAGTCACTTCAAGGATCCTTCGATCTTGCCCTTGGTCGACCCCCCTTCCTTTTTCCTTCCTTTTTCCCCAGCATCATTGTCTTCTCTAAGCTTTCCTGTCTTCTCATGATGTGGCCAAAGTACTTCATCTTGGCCTCTACTATCCTTCCCTCCAATGAACAGTCGGGCTTTATTTCCTGAAGTATGGACTGGTTGGATCTTCTGTGCAGTCCAAGGCACTCTCAGCACTTTCCTCCAGCACCACAGTTCATACTGCAGGAAATGGGATTAGTTATTAATTATATGTTAACTAGCCTTTCCCAAGATTCAACAGCTGAAATATACTCACACAACAGACTTTTTTCTTGCTATGTCCACCACTTACATCTTATTAAAACCTTTCTGGAGGGCTCAGGTAGAACAGATTTGTGAGAGACAGCATGGTATAGTGCTTTAAATGCTGGATTCTCCACTCAGTCATAGGTAACAACAGGTGAGTCAGAGACTTTCAGGTCATCAAAAATCATGATAAAGAAAGGAGACTTCATCATGGTTTTTGGAGACCTGAATGTCTTCGATAAGTCTGCCATAAGTCAGAAACAACTTCAAGGCACACAACAACAACAACAACAGCAACAACAATAACAACAATGTGAGGGAAGGGAGGCGTATGCTTCCTACGAGTTCCACTGATGGGATCAGCTTCACAGCTGCAATGATTTCATCCATTATTATCTTACTATCAGATTTTCTTCATATTCCTTATTATTTTTCCTCTAATTTTTGTAATAAAAATAGTTCTGGGATAGAAAATGGGGAAAAAAGAATGATACAAAACTTTTAACTAACCCCCCCGCCCCCCAAACAAGAACAGAAACTTCCACTGTGGAAATTAGACACAGGTATTTTTCAGGAACAATTAATTGACTATCCATCATCTGACTTGCACACCTTCAACTTGGTCTGTTCAAGAACACAGCTCGCTGACTGTAAGCATATATGAGAAAGTGAATTTACCAGCACTGACGGTGTTCAAAACTTGTACTTCCTCCAAAAGTTGGTCAATAGCTGGGCTGTCCCGTGGATACAGGGCCTGGCGATTAATGCCGAGGTGGAACTGGAGCCAACTTGCCTCCTGTCTCAGTTGAATCATGGAGTCCAAGGTGAGGTTGCGCTCTTCTCGGTACACCTTGTGTCTCCTGAAATACACACACCCACACGCCCATGAAAGACCATGTTTACAGAAAACATCAAAAATGAAGTTCTTCTCCTCCTATCAACCAGCTCAAAATAAGTTCATACACTCAATTTAAGTGGCAACCATGATAAGAAAACTCTCTCATCACTGGTCTTGATTTGTAGATTACTCTTAAAATAAGGTGCAAAACCCTACTGAAGCCACACAATAACTAAAGTACCATGATTGTGTGGGGAAACAGTAGAGCAGGATCATTAAAATCAACAATGTATTCTGATTCAGTAACTGATTCGAGTTTATCAAAAGCTAGGAGGACTAAACTGAAGCCATTATACTTTGGTCACATCACAAGTAGCGTGAATTCTCTAGAAAAGGCAGGAATGCAACTCAAGGTAAAAGGCAATGAGAAAAAGAGCAAGATTGTATTACAAATGGATGGATCTAATTAAGGAATAATGGGTTCGCAAGACCTCAGCAGGGCAGTTGAAGATAGGGTGACTTGGAGGTGTTTCATTCATAGAGTCACCATAAATGGAAGATGGCTTGCAGGCAATTAACAACCAAATCTTGTTGAGACTACTAATTAGAATTAGGATATGAGCCTTAGATTGAAGGTCAAAATGGCTTGAATTCAGATTTAGTCATACTTATAGGTTGCCCACTGAAATCAATGACCCAAGGCAGTCATGGCTTCCTTCAGTCCCACTTCTTTCAGTATCCTTTAAGTATCTTTACATGTGGATCCAACCCAATAGGTCTTTAAACTTTTAAGCCAGTGATTCTCAACTTGTGGTCCCCCAGATGTTTTGGCCTTCAACTCCCAGAAATCCTAACAGCTAGTAAACTGGCTAGAATTTCTGGGAGTTGTAGGCCAAAAACCTGGGGACCCATAGATTGAGAACCACTGCTTTAAGCCATGGGTGGAAATTACGTTGTCCTCCAGATACTTTTGGATGGCAGCTCCCAGCATTATTCATCACTGATGGTTAGGAACTGAGATGCAACAACATTGGGGGGAACATTATGTCCACCCCACAGCTCTAGCCTGTGATCACACATAAATTACTTCACTACCAGCAAGTTCTAGATGCCATTGGCTCTGGAGAGGCATATAACTACCCTGAGTATTTCTATATGGATCCATTTAAGCTTGACTGGATTTCAAGTAGCTCTTCCATTTGCAGCCATAAACTGGGCAGTGCTCTCTTTTCACGGCAATTTTGAGTTTGCTACTAATGGCTGGTGCCAGCAGTGGATCCCAGATGCCTATGGGTCCACTGCAAGTCTGCTTTATGAATCAATGGAGCTAGTTCAAGATCAACAGGGCATTATTGAACCACACTGTCCTCCCTGCAGCCCATGTAGGATAACAAGTCATCTATATGTATATAATTTTTGGCAGGCCATAAAGTCAATGTGGTGTGGAGAACCAATATTTACTAAAAAAACAAATGCTGGGCATAATGACATTGGGAAGAGTCTGAAACAGTTTTGTGTGGTAAGTACACAAAGAGGTCTCTCAAGAACAAGGTCAACCTTTTCCTGTGTTATGCAGTAGACATACTACTGAAAAACCAGGAGGGACTTGGTTTTTTCCAAACCATAATAACTGGTCAACCTCTTACAGTGAGATAAATCTTGTAACTGCATATTCATGTCCATCAAAACTAGTGTACAAGCACAAATTGCATTAAAAGCAATATATGGTGTAAAGAAAGCAGAGTTAATTCTAGGGAAGTGCAGCCCTAGTGTCTCCATGATTTCGGAATCATGGGTTATTAAGACTTGTTGGAGCACTCTCTCCATCTTGAGGCTCACACAGTTGATTCCAGAGAAAGCCACCAAAAATGTGGAATAGGTAGCGTACTAGGTAATTAATTCATTGTTGTTATTTCAAGTCATTTCCAACCTATATAGACCCTAAGGCAAACAAGTCATAAGGGTTTCTTGACCAGATTATTTCAGAGGTGATTTGCCATTGCCTTTTTCTGTGACTAACAGTAGTTGTTTACCTTGGCTGAGAGCAAGAGTTCGAACCCTGGTCTCCTAGAGACCTAATTTAACACTCAAATCACAAGATATATTGGTTATTTTAACTAATTTCTACTTCCCCTCTAATTGTCAGGGATTCAATTATAGTCAAAGCCATCAGATTTTTCCCTAGGTTTTTTTTTTCTTATTTGGTTCTTACCGGGTAAAAAATGAGGTAGATGTAGAGCTCAGGCTGATCAGAAAACTATACAGAACCACTCACTTTTCATTACAGATAATGTTGGTTTAACTCGTTGGTGCCACAATGAGTTAAACCCTTGTGCTGGCAAGACTGAAGACCAACAGGTCGGAGGTCTGAATTCAGGGAGAGCGCAGATGAGCTCCCTCTGTCAGCTACATCTCCTCATGAGGTAGATGTAGAGCTCAGGCTGATCAGAAAACTATACAGAACCACTCACTTTTATTACAGATAATGTTGTTTTCATTACAGATAATGTTGGTTTAACTCATTGGTACCACAATGAGTTAAACCCTTGTGCTGAAGACCAACAGGTCGGAGGTCTGAATTCAGGGAGAGCTCAGATGAGCTCCCTCTGTCAGCTACATCTCCCCATGCAGGGACATGAGAGTAGCCTCCCACATGGATGGTAAAACATCAAAACATCCAGGTGTCCCCTGGGCAACATCCTTGCAGACGGCCAATTCTCTCACACCAGAAGTGACTTGTAGTTTTTCAAGTCACTCCTGATATGTGAGGGGGGAAAAACCAAATAGACAAGGGAATTCATTTACAAGTGAGAGAAACAGATTTCGTTGTCATTGTATCTTCAAGTTATTTCTATGGTGACATTTTCATGGAGGATTTTTCTTTCTGCCACAGCTGAGAGACTTGCCCAAGGTCACACAGAGAGTTTCCACAGGTATTTGAACCCTGTTCTCCAGAGTCCTAGTCCTTTGTGTTACTGTTAGTCAAACCACCAAACCACAGCAGCTCTATAAAGGGACTCACAATTGCTAAAAAGTGTTTTCAGCTGTATTATTACTTTGTATATTTTATGAACAATGAACTGAAAATAACTTTGAGAGTCAGATGTTTTTGTGCTGTGGTTCAAATCAAGTCCCAGAGTGGTGGCATGATGGTTTCTTATATTTTTTGGGGAATAGTCTTATACACAGCCTGCACTATATGTGATATAAATAATGTCTGTCTTCCTCAACATCACATGTCACCTACAGCACTGCATTGATAGCAAACCAATTGAGAGGTTTGGCTTAATTCTGTATTGCGGATCTGGCCCAATGATTCTTTGGCTGTCAGATTCAGAACGGGCATATACTGACACAGCACTAATGCGCAGCCTTGCTTGCCAAACAGGCAGTCAAGCACCAGTGAACTAAAATGGCCTAAATTATACGGTGCCTTTGAGTTTGCTTTAACCATCATATCAACTAGACAATTTTTCATGTCAACAGTTGCCCGAGTCTTGCTAGGCAAAACAACATGACAACATCTGAATTAAAAAGGAAGCAATTTTCATTCTTTATAGGCAGCTTCCAGTGAATAAAGGCAAGGATGAAAAGAAAACAGAAGGACCCATTCCTAAAAGAGTGCATTTCACTGTTTACCATCGGAATCTCACAAGAGGTATTTATATCTTTCTGGGGGTTTACAAGTATCTCCCAGGCTACATCAGCACACACTGTGTACATGTGCTATGAGTAATAAGAAGAAAACCAACGGGAAGTGAGTAGGTGTTAGAGGAGAAGAAGAAAACATGAAATAATAGTATTAAAGCATTCCTCATACAGCATCAATACTATTTTCCTACAATGTTAGTAGCAGTGTTCAGTTTTTGAAATACTTGTAGGGTAACCAAGTGGAACACATGAATGTCTCCTGCTCCTTTAACAGTGCAAAATATGCACACCTGCTGATCAAAAAACCCACAAGAACAAAAAACCAAAAATACTATTTATTTTACAAAACCTTTAAAAGACATTGGAACTCTGTCCTCTATTTCATTTGGCAATTTTATCTTTCTGTTGACCCTTCTTGAAATAATTCCCTTAGAACTACTGGTGATTAGCTGGGGAATCCATTCCAAGATACTATTCATCCAGGCGTTAAAGATGCTCTCCAAGGTACTGAACCCTAGGCCTAACTCATTACAGCACCTCAGATAGCTCATTCAACACTAGTGAGAATCTAGAATTGATTCTCTCTCCTGCTGACGTAGAAACCACCAGATGCCACCCGATGCAAAATCTCCTTAGTATTTGGGTAAATCCTCAGTACTGTGCATCTCAAGTCAGAATGTGGACTCCATGCTATGAGGCAAAACTTAAATTTGCTCACTGTTAATCATGCATGGTAAAACTAGGAAGAAAAGAGGAATAAATTCCGAGTGGGGAACATGTGGTTCTCCAAATGTTAAGTGGCAATCCCAATAAATGCAGCCGTGTGCAAAGTGCCCCAGGGATTTTTTTTCTTACGGCCCCAGAGGTGTTTGTGAAGTTGCAGCCACTCAGACTTGTTTTGTCCACTGAGCCCCTTAACCACTTGTCATATTTTCCAAATTTCTTATTTGTCTGAAATGACAAAATGTAGTTTATTTATTTATTATTTATTTATTTACTGCATTTGTAACCTAGGCAGGGGTGGCTCAACCCATTATGCAAAGTAAGCATTTGCAGTATAGCTGATTTTGCCCAGGGGCGCTCTTGAGGCACTCTTGGGGGAAAATAGACCTTGGCGTATGCGAGTTGTAGTTACTGGGATGTATAGTTCACTTAAAATCAAAGAGCATTCTGAACTCCACCAATGATGGAATTGAACCAAATATGGCACACAGAACTCCCATGATGAACAGAAAATATATATCAGTGATTGGTTGGGGGCGTGCCAAAATACTGTTTGCTTACCGTTGAAAATTACCTAGGGCCACCTCTGGTCTCAGGGCAGCCTCCCAGCAAGCACCATCCAGTGCTGTCACAATTATACACTTTCAACAATAAAATTAAAACATTCAACAATTAATTAAAACAGTTAGTTAGAAGCACTTAAGAACAGTCAACTAAAGCAATCTATTAAAACACGCCAATTAAAATCCAAATCCAGGTCCGGGTCAATTCATTATCATGAGTTGCTTAAATCTTCTTCTCACATTGCTGCTATTCAATGGTCGAATGCTTGGTCCCATAGCTAAGTCATGAGCTTCCTTCTAAAGGACAGGAGGGAGGTGGTCAATCTGATGTCCCTGGGGAGGGAATTCCACAGACGGGAGGCCACTGCTGAGAAGTCCCTGTCCTTCGTCCCCACCGGTCGCGTTTGCAATGGTGGAGGGATCGAGAGCAGGGCCTCTCCAGATGATCTTAGACTTTGCAATGGTTCGCAACAGGAGATATGTTCAGACAGGTAAATTAGGCCAGACAATCAAGTTAATTCTGGCTCAAAGATTACATGCCTCTGCTCCCCAATCATTGAGTTTTGAAGCTTCACACACAGAAGAAACTGGGAAGGAGCCATCATCTCCACTATTGCAGCCTGCAACAATGAGTCCTTCTGGCTTGTGTTTCAAAGGGGTAGCACACAAGTCCAAATGCAAGTTAATTTCTGATCCATTCCAGTCCAATCAACAATAGAACCCAACCTCTTTCCTTTAGGAAAGGTTTACTCCAGAAATGAAGAACCATGTATTCCTGTTCCCAGAAGGAAGTTGGGAGATGACTCTCATTTGACCAGTATGAGTATCTGCTTGAAAGAAAGGTTTTGAGCTCCTTGTTTAGCATCAAGAGCACATGCAGAGGGGCACCTGAAAGGGGGTACAGGGAGACTAAAGGATCACCATTAAAAGAAAAAGGAGGAATTAGGCGATGGCTCCACCTTCTATAACCTTGGGCTGATCTGACCTTTCTGTTGAAAGACTTTTAGTGCTAGCTTTTCCTTTCAATTTATCTCCTTACAGCAGTGGTTCTCAGTGAAGACATCTGCCTTTGCGCTATGCTACTCTGCTGCTGAATACGCTTGCCCAGTGTGGAACACATCTCACCACACTAAAACAGTGGATGTGGCTCTTAATGAGACATGCCGCATTATCACGGGTGTCTGCGCCCTACACCACTGGAGAAATTACACTGCTTAGCCGGTATTGCACCACCTGACATCCACCAGGAAGTAGCAGCCAATAGTGAAAGGACCAAGGCAGAGACATCTCCAGCTCATCCCCTGTTTGGGTATCAGCCAGCACGTCAACGACTTAAATCAGAAATAGTTTTCTAAGATCTACAGAGACACTCGCTGGAACACCTCAGCAAGCGAGAGTCCAAAAGTGGCAGGCTCAAACCCAGAACCTCAACCCAATGGCTGATACCAAATGAGAGACTCCCCCCTGGGCGAACCCAGAACCTCAACCAATGGCTGATACCAAATGAGAGACTCCCCCCTGGGCACACAAAAGACTGGAAGACTTGGAAGGCGCTGAAGACTTGGAAGGCACAAAAGACTGGAAGACTTGGAAGGCGCACCACAAGATGCAGAGCCAATCTCAAGAAATGGGGCTACAAAGTGGAATCCACGACATGCAAGTGTGGAGAAGAGCAAACCACTGACCACCTGCTGCAATGCAACCTGAGCCCTGCCACATGCACAATGGAGGACCTTCTTGCAGCAACACCAGAGGCACTCCAAGTGGCCAGATACTGGTCAAAGGACATTTAATCAACTACCAAACTCACAATTTTGTATTTTGTCTGTTTGTTTGTTTTGTTCTGTTACAAATGTAATACAATTGACTGGTTGCCCTAACACGACAAATAAAACAAATAAATAGTGGTTCTCAACCTGTGGGTCCCCAGATATTTTGGCCTTCAACTCTCAGACATCCTAACAGCTGTTAAACTGACTGGGATTTCTGGGAGTTGTAGGCCAAAACACCTGGGGACCCACAGGTTGAGAACCACTGCCTTACATGCTCTTAGGCACAACCTAAATTCATGCTCTGCTTCTCTTTCTTCCATTGTGACACTGGATTTGGGAGTTCATGGGGTGCGAGTGGGGGAGTCACAGACACATAGGACACTACTGAGGATGGGAAGCCATGGAAGAAAAAAACAAGTTCTGTTCTCTGAAAAAGCATCATTCAGTGAAACCAAAGTGCTGAACATTTATCAGGAAGTGCACAGCATGACTTGTTATTGTTTTTCTGCTCTCCTGTAATGGAACCATAATGGAATGTTTACTTTTGAGGGGGGGAAAGCATTCTGAAAAAATTGCAGAGCTTCTAGGAAGTTGGTTTCTAAAAACCAAAACAAAACGGATACATTAGTAGCTATTGTTCTCCTCCTACACTACTGGAGAGACGTCATAGATTTTAGTCAGTCAGCTGGTTAATTTGTTATTTGTTCTTCCCTGCAGCCCCATGAATTTGGGAAATAGCTATTTCTTCTTCCATCCTAGCTAAATCACTCAGAGAACCCACTATTCACCACCAAGAAAGTATCTAGGATTCTAGCTGCGAAGTATCTAGGATTCTAGATAGTCATGCCCACCCCCATTTTGGATGCAATTGATGAATCTGTCTACAACTCCACCAGCAAAGTTATGCTTAGGGTACAGTGCTCCAGTCGAAACATTTATTTATTTACCCTATTTATACCTGCCTTTCTCTTTTTTAAAGTTATTCTTAGTATTATTAATGTCGACACAGGTGGAATAACATCGCAAACAACCATTATTAGGTATTGAATTACCGAATTACATTATAAATACATATCACATGTTATTTTCCTAATAATCTTATCTAACCCCCCTTAACCTCGCCCCAGTGTCTAACAATTTTATTATTATTATTATTATTATTATTATTATTATTATTATTTATTAACTTTATTTGTACCCCACTAACATCTCCCGAAGGACTCAGTGCGGCTTACAAAGGCTAAGGCCCTCAATAAAACAACAGCATAAAATTGACAAGCTGGAATGTGTCCAGAGAAGGGCGACTAAAACGATCAAACAGAGCTTTCAAACAGAGGCTGGATGGTCATCTGTCAGGAGTGTTTTGAATGCAATATTCCTGCTTCTTGGAAGGGGGTTGGAATGAATGGCCCATGAGGTCTCTTCCAACTCTATGATTCTATGATTCTATTCCAGAAGCATTCTCTCCTGATGTTTCGTCCACATCTATGGCAGGCATCCTAAGGGATTGTGAAGTCTTTATAGTATAGTTTAGTAGGAGTTGATGTGTTTTTGTATTGTGTATATTACTTTCACTATTGTACATACATTTTAGTTAACTAAATAAAAAGGTCTTATCTATCTATCTATCTATCATCTATCTATCTATCTATCTATCTATCCATCCATCTATCCATCCATCTATCCATCCATTCATCCATCTATCCATCCATTCATCTATCCAGAAGATCATTAATAGTAATGCTTTGCTTAAATGCTTTTTCCAATAATTCCTGCTGGAGAACATGGAGTCTGGAATGTTGTTCTCAGTAGCAGATCATTAAGGATTTAAGTAGGCTGTGGATTCTGTTTCTGAGTAGAAGATGAAGTCTATCACAATCATCCTCTTTTAACGTTTGTATTAATTTTTTCAGCTAATTTTGACAATCAGAGTCTAGCTTGCTAGATGAAGTGTTGCTGTTGAAAGGAAGTGATGAATGACGCTGAGCATGTTATAAATGCCAGCTAGCTGACTTCAGAGCACTACCAGATGTGATTCGGCCCCTGTTTCCATGCAGATTGATATTTGGAGAGCGCATTTGCACATTGAATGATCAAACAAAGACCCTGGCTGACTGGTATGATGACGCTGTTCTACAGAGAGCTCTTTCTAAAATTGTCTTAGAGATGGAGGGCATTTAAAATCAGGATTTTCTATTTCCCCTTGATATATGTTCATATATTCAAACACTCTCAATAAGATATGATATTCATCCTAGAAGTTAGACTGGTATATTTGCTCAAGGGGTAAAAGCAATCCACTGCTCACTCTATGTATGCCTCACTTTCCCCTTAAGCTGAGACTCAAGGTGGTTTGCAAAATACAAAAAATTACAAATTAAAGAACATATGATTAAAAATATATAGAAAGTGGCATTTAAAATAATTTTATACTAATTGAATCAATGCTGAAATAGCGCTAACATTTTCACTTGATATAGTAAACAATCATCCTTCACTTACAGACTTGAGAGGTTGGTCTGTTTGGGAAGAGAAAACTGGTTCATGTGATTCATGAAATAGTCCTTATAAGTACAATATATGTTCATTGTATCTCTCCTGCTTATATGGGGCTGTGGTAACACAGCAGGTTAAACTGCTAGCTGCAGAACACTTGCTGACCAGAAGGATGGCAATTCAAAGCTGTGGGTAAGGGTGAGCACCTGCCATTAGCCCTAGCTTCTGCCAACCTAGCAGTTCGAGAACATGCAATGTGACTAGTTCAATAGGTATCACCTTGACGGGGAGGTAATAGACACCAATGCAGCCATGCCAGCAAACACGACTAGGAGGGTCTATGAACAACAAGCTCCTCGGCATGGAAAAATTGAACAAGAACACTTCCCCATGGCCAGGCTTGAGCATTGCCTCAAGACACTGAAGATGGAAGGGAACCTTTGCCTTTGTTTCTATTGTATGTCATTGTTGTTACTGTATAAAGGCATTGAATGTTTGCCTATACGCACACACACACACACACACTGTAATCCGCTCTGAGTCTCCTCAGGGAGATAAAGTGGAATATAAATAAACTGTATTATTATTATTATTATTATTATTATTATTATTATTATTATTATTAGCCATCCCCTGCCACACGTTGCTGTGGCCCAGTCTGTGTATATGTGTTTTGTGTGTGTATATATGTGTGTGTGTTTGTGTATATATGTGGTTTTGTGCATCTGCATGTATTTTTTTTTTTTGGCTTTTATGTCCCTTCCGCCGTATTTTTCACTGTTTTTATGAGTGATGGTCTGAAAGAGGTATTGTGTCCAAATTTAGTGTCAACTCATCCAGTGGTTTTGAGTTATGTTAATCTCACAAACAAACAATTACATTTTTATTTATATAGACTAGCTGTACCCGCCACGCGTTGCTGTGGCCAACCTTCCCTCCCTCTTTCTCTCCTTCTTTCCCTCCCTCCTTTGCTCCCTCTTTCCTTCTTCCCTTTTCTTCTTTCCTCCTCTCCTTCCTTCCTTCTCTACCTCTTTCCTTCCTTCCCCCCTTTTCTTTCTTTTCTTCCTTCCCTTTCTTTCCTTCCTTCGCCCCCTCTTTCTTTCCTTCCTTCCCTTTTTTCTTTCTTTCTTTCTCTCCTTCCTTCCTCTTCTATCTCTTTCCTTCCTTCCCCCTTCTCTTCCCCCCTTTTTCTTTTCCTACTTCTTTCTCCCCTTCCTTCCTTCCTTCCTTCCTTCCTTCCTTCCTTCCTTCCTTCCTTCCTTCCTTCCTTTTCCTTTCTCCTCTTTCCTTCTCTCTTCTTTTCCTTCTTTTTTTTTCTTTCTTTCTTTCCCTCCCTCTTTCTCCCTTTTTTCTTTCTCCCCTTCCCTCCTTCCTTCCTTTCTTTTTTGCATCGTCATTTAGCTTTTTATCATTTAGCTTTTTTGGGGTTTTTAAGTCCTTTCTTTTTTTTGGGGGGGGGGGGGGTTATGAGTGATGGTCACTCGTTGGTCCGTTAAAGGTATAGTGTCCAAATTTGGTGTCAATTTGTTCCAGTGGTTTTTGCATTATGTTAATTCCACGAACATTGCATTTTTATTTATATAGATGATGATGATGATGATGATTATTATTATTATTGGATCCTGAATTAATTTGAACAGATCTACTGAAATCAATATTGTGTTAAGCAAGACTGACTTAAGATGCATTGTTTTCAGGGTGATTATTCGATACTATAGAATTGTAAGATTTGTAATTTTGTGAGATATTTAGCCTTACTAAACAGGCCAATTTTTCTTTTTGTGGAGTAGACCTGAAGGTTCCACTGTAAACACTGCATGTAGCTGCTAATAGATTTGTGTAAATTGGTGGCATCCTAAATTTTTTTATTGTTGCCAATTTTTCATGATCCCAACATGGAGCTAAGGGTACCCCCATTTGGGGTCAGGACCAACAGTTTAAGAAGCATTGTCTTAAACTAACACAAGATCAACCTACTTAGGCTGGATCAAACCTTTCACCACTCTAGATAGATACATTCAGTCTGCTGCAATCCTTAAATCCCACTGAATTTGGTTGTGTTTATTTATGAGTACACATGCAGGATTGTACTATTCTTATGGTATAAACTATCAAAAGAGAACGACATGTTTCACCAGGCAGCTGAGATATAGTGAAGATGATGGAGAATGCATTTGGAGAAGGGAAACAGTTTGCAAGTTGTCATTAAAAGATTAGCCCATTCATGTTGATGCCACACACAGATCAGCAAATGCAATCAATGTGATTCAGTCTGTAAGGATGGACAAGCTCATAGGCATTTGAGCCTTTCTTCCTAGCAGACTGGTGCTCCGTTTGCATGAAACTACATGTAACATTATTACTGACTTGTCTGGTCCAGGTTGAATTATGAAATTCATTATTCTTTTTATGGTGACCCAGGGTACATCAAAACTCTAGAGTTAATGCAGTTTGATATTATTTAACAGCCAGGGCTCAATTACCTATTTTATTCTTTGCATTTGGCCCACCGATTGTGCTTTAATTTCTTCACCATGTCATTTTGTGTTTGGTCACTCTATATTTTGTTATTTCATGTATTTTAATGTGATGTTATTATTTGTTTGTTGCATTTTATTTTGCTGAATTGTAATTTTGGGCCTGGACTCATGTTAGCCACCCTGAGTCCCCTTTTGGATGATAGTGGCGGGGTATAAATAAAAATGATGATGATTATGATGATTATTCTTGGAATCATAGTACAGTAGAGTCTTGCTTATCCAACATAAATGGGCTGGCAGAATATTGGATAAGAGAAAATGTTGTTTGGTTTTTGTCGTGTCAGGAGCAACTTGAGAAACTGCAAGTCGCCTCTGGTGTGAGAGAATTGGTCGTCTGCAAGGACCTTGCCCAAGGCACACCTGGATGCCCTGACTTTTTACCAGACTTGTAGGAGGCTTCTGTCATGTCCCCACATGAGGAGCTGGAGCTGACAGAGGGAGCTCATCTGCACTCTCCCCGGATTCAAACCTACAACCTGTTAGTCTTCAGTCCTGCCAGCTCAGGGGTTTAACCCACTGCGCCACATGGGGCTCCTAAAATGTTGGATAATAAGGAGGGATTAAGGAAAAGCCCATTAAATATCAAATTACCGTATGATTTTACAAAACATCATGTTTTACAACAAATTGACAGAAAAAGCAGTTCAAATACATGGTTACATTATGTAGTAATTACTGTATTTACGATTTAGCACCAAAACATCTCAATGTAATGAAACAGTTGTGGATACGGGCGGGGGGCAGACTGCATTGGATAATACAGAACACTGAATGAGCGAAGGTTGAATAAGCAAGACTTTACTGTAGTTGTAGTTTTACAAGGTCTTTAACCATCTCGCCAAAGAGGGCTGGTGTCTCATCAAACTGCAAATCCCAGAATTCCATAGCATTGTAACATACCCCACAACTTTCAAGGTTTTCTCAGCAGGGTTTATGCAGAAGATGTTTGCTATTACCTTCCTTGAAAGTTGATAGTCTGGCTTGCCCAATTTCCAAGAAATGTCTGAGTGTGCAGTTTTTGTTAACACCAAGTTATCTGTTTTGTAACTTTTTGATCTATAAGAAAGGGATTATCCACTCAAGAGCATGTTTTTTTTTATTCTAATAGAACAATTGTGCTGGCACGGCTGTGCCAGGAGATTTGATTCTTTTTCTTGCACTGTTAGTTTGCATGAATCTATTCAAGCTATGCTTTTTTGCAATTGGGTAGCTTTCCCCAGGTTGCAATCATAGGGCTAACAACCTATCAATCATCATTAGTGCTTTTACACCTGCCCCTTTCCGCAGGTTTGGAGGGAAAAGGAGACTTTCAGTTCAGTCTCACAGTTTGAAGCCTTACAGTAGGACGTGTGGGCTTCTCTCTACCACACCTGTAAAAAGCTTCGCTTCTTACAGTTCTGCTGGGGTCAAAGATATAGATCTACAGCCAGCTTTTGCTGGGAAAAAAGAAAACCTCTACAGCTTTGCTGGAGAGTAAAGTTACAGTTCCACAGCCTTCGTGGAGAAACTAAAAGGACACCAGCTTGGCAAATCTGCAGCAACCATTGCCTGGTAAGGGACCACTCGGGTTATCCATAACGCAGCTTGGAGCCGGGAGTTGGGGCCTCACGCCAGCAGGGTTAAGAAAGTTTGCCCAAGGAAGTGTCAGAAGGTTTCCTTAAAGAGGAAAGGAACAGTTTATCAAGCAGTTGCCTGTCCCTTGTTGGCAGATTGAGAAAGCTACCAGTTTTTCAAGATTATATGGCATTTTATGCATTTGTTCGAAGATTTAAGACTTAATAAAGAACTTTGTTGGACTTATTTTGAGCCTCTACAGAACTTTGTTTTGGGAAACCTAAGGGACCCTTTAGCTGAGGCACCCCGACGTCCCGTTGGGCATACAGAAAGCAGGTCCTATAAACAGACATTGTCATAGGCCCAGCGCGCGACAGCACAACAATACAACTGCAAAATCTTAGGCCAAGTGCTTTAAAGCATTTTTCTTCCTACCTTTCCCATTATAAAATCATGAATTTGTTAGAGGGGATGGATCATGAGAGAGTACTATTGGAATGGCAGGTCTGTTTGAGCCTTTATTTCAGTCACAGTATCCATTTTAGGATGGTGAGTTGGAAAGAACACAATTACAGGCAGGAAAATAAATTTTCAATTATCAACAGGAGGAATAACTATTTCTTAGGGGAATCATCCTTTGATAGCCATAGTCTGATCCTTTATAAACTAACCTAAGACAGAAACAGCATGTTGCAGCATGTTCTCCTCCTCTAAGAGCAGAAAGGAAGAGAGCAGAGAGGTTCAATCTGGCCCAGTTCTTTTTCTTTTATAACTAAAAGCAGTCACTTACTTAATCCTGACTGAACCAGGCGGTTACCTGCCCCAAAAACGTTTTGGGATAGGTGAGTCACAAAGGAAGGAAAAACAAGGATGAAATATAAAAGATTCTAATTGGAAAAAGTCATATCATTCCTAGAGGACAAGAGAGTAGCGAGAACAAGCATAGAAGTTGATGATTCTTCCAACAGAATTGTCTCTTTCAAGTTCGCATTCAATAAGGAAAATGGCCAGGAGGTTCAACCGTCCTTGTTCCACCATGGATAGCCTACATTTCTGATGGGAATTTGCTGAAGTTTCTTTTGGTTTTGCCATAGTAACTGAGGTTGCCATATTCTGCTTTCTCAAATTCTAATTATGCAAATTCATTTGATATTAAGATATACGTATTATGCAGAGCAGACACATTAATTGTTCATTTTCTTCCCACTTTATTTCCCTCACTTATTATATCCTCCCACACTAAGTATGTGTATAAATATCTGCCAACTAAGGCAACTCTTCATGTATACGATGAAATGGGATGTACTCCACAAAAACTCATGCCAAGTAAAAGTTGTTAGTCTTTAATGGTAGATCAGTGGTTCTCAACCTTCCTAATGCCGTAACCCCTTAATACAGTTTCTCATGTTGTGGTGATCCCCAACCATAACCCTAACATTATGAATCGCCATGTAAATAATGATCTGCAGGATGAACTTTCATTCACTGGAGCAAATTTGGCACAAATACCCGGTATGCCCAAATTTGAATACTGGTGGGGTTGGCGGGGGGATTGATTTTGTCATTTGGGAGTTGTAGTTGCTGGGATTTATAGTTAACATGTAAACAAAGAGCATTCTGAACCCCACCAACAATGGAATTGAACCAAATTTGGCACACAGAACTCCCTTGACCAACAGAAAATATTGGAAGGGTTTGGTGGGCATTGACCTTGAGTTTGGGAGTTGTAATTCACCTACATCCAGAGAGCACTGTGGACTCAAACAATGATGGATCTGAACCAGTGGTTCTCAACCTGGGGTGCCCAGATGTTTTCAGCCTACAACTCCCAGAAATCCAAGTCAGTTTATCATATGTTAGGATTTCTGGGAGTTGAAGGCTAAAAACATCTGGGGACCCCAGGTTGAGAACCACTGATCTGGACCAAAGTTGGCATGGATACTCAATATGCCTAAATGTGAAATCTGATGGGGTTTGGGGAAAATAGACTTCGACATTTGGGAGTTGTACTTGCTGGGATTTATAGTTCTCCTATAATCAAGGAGCGTTCCGAACCCCACCAACGACAGAATTGGGGCAAACTTCCCACACAGAACCTCCATGACCAACAGAAAATACTGTGTTTTCTGATGGTCTTTGGCGACCCTCTGACACCCCTTCGGACCCCCCAGGGGTCCCGACCCCCAGGTTGAGAAACACTGTGGTAGATCATGGGACAGGTTTGATAGATATTGGGAGCCCCCGGTGGTGCAGTGGATTAAACTGCTGAGCTGCTGAACTTGCTGACCGAAAGGTCAGAGGTTCGAATCCAGGGAGTAGGGTGAGCTCCTGCTGTTAGTAAGGGGTACAACAATGGTGTGAAATGAGGAAGAGACGGAGTAGATCATATAAGACGAGCATCAGTGAAAAGGCAACATATATGGAACAGGCAAGAACAGAAGTTGGCCAGAGAGGGAACACTGTGATCAGTAATGAGCAAGAAGCAATAAGAGGTGTACTTGTGAGGTAAAACAAGAGGACGTGTAGGAGAGATTGGGAGCACAAGTAGGGTGAGTCACAGAGCTCAAGGAGTAAGTGAAGGACATATTGCTATGGCAGAAGGCAGAGCTTTCCAAACATCTCCAAACTTTTTAGACATGCATCATTTTGTGGCATAGTAATTCAGATTTACCAGCAAACAAGGTTAAACCCATCCCATATAAGAGATACAGATACAACCATAAATTGTAATAAAGAAATGAATAGGGACACCGCATATCTCAGGAAAACCTTTCATTGCTATTTTTCAAAATATATGTGTGCTGGCATGGCAGTGCCAGGAGATTTGAACCTCTTTTTTTTGAACTGCTAGTTTGCATTAATCTATTTAAGCCATGCATTTAGCAATAAGGTAGCTTCCCTCAGGTTGCAATCATAGGACCAACAACTTGGCAATCATCATTAGAATCTTTAGACCTGCCCCTTTTCCCAGGGTTTTGGAGGCAAAGGAGGACCTTTGTTCAGTCTCACTGTTTGAAACCTAACAGCAAGACGTGTGGGATTCTCTTTCCCACCTGCACAAAAGCTTCACTTCTCACAGCTCTGCTGGGGGAGTAAAGGAATTTCCACAGCTTTTGCTGGGGGAATACAGCCAGCTTTTGCTGGGGGTTAAAGAAATAGTTTCTACAGTCTTCGTGGAGAAGGAGGTGGGACCAAGAGCAGGGCCTCCCTGGATGATCTTACCCTCCGAGATGGTTCATAGAGGGAGATAGATTCGGACAGGTAAGCTGGTTGAAACCATTTAGGGCTTTATAGGCTAAAGCCAGCAATTTGAATTGTGCTTGGTAGCAGATGGGCAGCTAGTGGAGCTGGTGTAAAAGGGGGGTTGTCTTAGAAGCTAAGCAGGGTACATTTTGGTTAACACCTGAATGGGAGACCAGCTATACATACCAGGTGATGTAGCCTATATTTCGGAAGAAGGAAATGGCAAAACCACTTCCAAGCATTCCCTGCTGAAGAAAATCCTATGAAGGCACACACACACACACACACACACACACACACACACACACACACACACCATTACAGTAACTGGGCCTGAAACATTTAATTTATTAGGCAACAGCCTACATTCCAAACTATCCATCTACCTTTGACTTCCTACTTGTGTGATGAATTAAAAACGCCCCACATTCCACTTTGTTGACATCAACAAATCACTAAGTAAACTAGATTTAATATACAAAGAGCTGCCTCTGCCAAAAATGCCCTTGCTTCCTTCTGTTTCATTTGCATTTTGGCAGGAATAACAGAGACAAATTTAGTGTTAGCACAGACTGTAAGGATTCTCAGAATGTCCCTGCATTTATGAGTGCCATATATTGCACTCCAACCTGGTGAGAGAATAATCAATACTGTCTCTTCCCCGAAGAATAAGATACAATGCTAAGTCACACAAGGGCAAAATGGCTTGCCCAGACATCGCACAAGTAATCCTGGCAGTAAATAAGTAAAAAAACAAGTAGCAAAGTTCAGAAATACAGCAGAAGAAAGAAAAAAAGGGGTGGAAAGCAGATTAAGAGGATGGCAGGGAGAATGAGAAAATATATGCTTCAATTCAGAAAACAGGGAGTGACAATGCAGAACTAACACCAGTGATTTCTGCAAGTTTTTACGACCTAACATCATTGCAACCTGTTGGAGGGCAGATAAAATGTATTAGATGTGATCCAATTCTGTTTAAGGCACCCTTGGTACACTAGGTTTTAGGAATTGATTGCCAAATATTTTCTCTAACAGAAAATTTATAATGAACTTTTGTCACACATATACAGTGAAACAAAGGCTTACACCTAGTTGTCAAATTTCATGAAAACTTGATCAATCAACATTCATATAAGTCCCATTGTGCTGGTACAACTGTACCAGAAGCTCCAAACTCCCTTTTGTTCTTTGAGCGTTTGCATGTGCTTGTTCTGGCCATGCATTTTGCAGTTGGATGGTTCCTGTTAGGCTGCAGCCATGGGGCTAGCCACCTGTCTATCATCGTTAAGTTTTAGTTCCGCCCTTTTTTCCAGGTCCAGGAGGGAAAGGGAACCATTTTAGTTTAGTCTTACAGTTGGAAGCTCAGCTACAGGATGTGAAAGTTTTCTACCTGTAGAGAAGCTTCGTTTCTTACAAAGTCTGGGGGAAAACAGACCCAAAAGCTCTGGCTGGGGAATTTTCAGCCTCACAGCTTTAAGAACAGTCTCTGAAGAAAGGTTTTAAAGAGAAACAGTTTACAGCACAACCCTTGTTGGGTTTGGAGAAACGGACCTACAACTTTCGTGGGAAAATTCCTAAGGACTCCAGCTGGAAATTCTTCAGAGCCTTGGCTGGTAGGTCTACTCGGGTATCCAAGAAGCAATTTGGAGCCGGGAGTAGGGCCCACATCAGCAAAGCCTAGAAAGCAGATTGCCCAAGGAGGAGTCAGAAAGGGTTTTCCTCGTAAAGGAAAGAAATAGTTCTCCAAGCAAGCTGCCTGTCCCTTGTGAACAAGATTTAAGCAAGCCACCAGTTGATTCAAAGCCTTGAAGCATTTGTTTGATTTGTTGAAGATCTAAGATTGTTTGTCGAAGACCTAAGCAATAATAAAGAATTTTGTTAAACTTTTAAGCTTCTAAAGACTTTGTATAGGAAAACCCATAGGGCCTCTCATCCGAGGCACCCCAGCTTCCCGCTGGGCACAAAGAGCATGTCCTGTTCAAAAGCCAACTGCTATAGGCCCAGCGCGTGACAGCACACCCATTGATCCAACAGCTCTACTACAGTTGGTAGAAAAAAATGTATTTGGTTGTATATTTATACATCATTTTCAGGGAGCCATATACCAGTCGTGGATAGGCTCAAAGAAGGAAGTGCTAAAACCTTACTCTCTATTTCTCCTTTTCCCTTTTCAGGGCTAGCACTTTGGCCACATAATGAGAAGACAGGAAAGCTTAGAGAAGACTATGATGCTGGGGAAAATGGAAAGAAAAAGTAAAAGGGGCCGACCAAGGGCAAGATGGATGGATGGTATCCTTGAAGTGACTGGCTTGACTCTGAAGGAGCTGGGGGTGGTAAGGGCTGACAGGGAGCTCTGGCATGGGCTGGTCCATGAGGTCACAAAAAGTCAGAAGCGACTGAACAAATAATCAACACAACAATCTATCATTAGCTCAAGTTCCAGGTTATTCAAAAGCCCATATTCTTCCCTACAAACCAGCACACTTTTAGATCTGCTGGGGAGGCCCTTCTCTCTTCTCACCCCGCTTGCAGGTAGATATGATGGGAATATGGGAGAGGGCCTTCTTAGTGGCTGATCCCAAGATCTGGAACTCCCTTCCTACAGAGGATCAGCTGCTATATCTGCTATCCTTCCAAGTCAAGATGTGTAAAGGTTATCTCATTCCTTCAACAGCTGATTGCTTTCATAGGCCAGAGTTTGTTTATTTGCTGTTTTCTTTAGTGGTTTTGCTTAAATGATAGGCTGAATCTGTTCCAACCTTTGTAAGTTTCCTTGACTCTGAGACTTGGAAAAAGGCAGGGTATAAACAAATGGGAGGAAACAGAAATATGCAACTCATAGCCCTTCCCTCTTGCTACACAGCAGAGCTCTTTATGCTCACAGACTGTATTTCCTAAACTTGCTTAGTTGTAATAAAGAATACTGTCCCATAGCAATTGCTGGGACCAAAATTAATTTCTGCACATGGGAAGTGGTGGTGGTATATTGCTATTTTCATACAGTACAGCATTAAGTGTTAGCACTTGTTTCCTCTTGTTCTTTCTTCTTTTTTGTTCCCCTCTCTAAAACCCTCATGATGGTGTGGTTAGTGAATGCGAGCAAGTCCCTGCTTACTTTGGGGCAAAGACTATAGATTAGTGGGCTACAGGAAACATACTTGCTATGTAGAACAGGGCAGGTTTAGTTCATGACACCTCTAGTTAAACATGTCAGTGACATCGGCAGCACAGCAAAGCAGGAACAGATCAATCACAGCCACCTTAGACTATAAACTACTTTATTTTACAGCTATATACATTAGAAGCTACTTAACACTCAGCACATCATAAACTTGCTTCCTCACTGTCCGATCATAACATTGCGAACACAGTAACTGTTATCAGTACTAGTCCACACCTCTTGCATTCCAGAGTGACGTATGACATATGATGCACTACGCTGTGTCCATTTGTTCTATACACTTGATTTATGACCTCTCTAGGAATGCCGTTCCCTCCATGTTTCAGTTAACTCTTTCCACACAGGAATACATTAACACTCAGCACATAGCTACTGCATTTTAAACATACATACGTACATTGAAATCTACATTATAAATTGCAAACAGCTTCAACAAAGATACAGTACCTGGCAATGGGAAAGACCCAAGTCGCTGGAGTATCACTGCAAGTCAGAGTAGAACACACCACACCAATAGTGACTGATGTCAATGGGAGAGAGAACCCATTCCACATTTTAGGCTAGTTTTAAAGGAGTTATCTCAGGTGCTGAGTCTATATGGGGAAAGTGTTCAACACCCTGGAGAGCTCCTTTAACAGCCCACATTGGATTCAATGTACCAATGACACAAAAGCACCAGTCAAGGTAAATACACAAATAACGTACCCTAGTATACATCAATTATATTAGTTATCAGATATGTTTACAAGATAGTAAAGGTTGAACATAGTGAAAGCCATCCACTGCATGGCTATCCGCCTCCTCCCAGGAGACTCAAATCAGGGTAAAGTTTCATGAGAACCACCACTCCTCTTAATGTCCCCCCAGCAACAGCAAGAGTATCCTTCTGGGCAGCTGAACCAGGAGATCCGAATTGGATGGCCCTCCACAAGGGTCATCCTCCAGGGCAAACCAAGAATGGGCAACTTGGAAGTCCCTGAACAGACTCAAAAGCGGAGTGGGCAGAACAATGACAACCTGGCTAAGTGGCACTACCTAGACAAATCCTCCACCTTTCACAACTGTGGGGCAGAACAAACAATTCAGCACCTGTATGCTTGCCCACAGTGCCCTGCCTCATGCACAGAGGAAGAACTGTTCAAAGCTACAGACAATGCAGTTGCTGTTGCCCATTTTTGGTCTAAAATTATTTAGCCACTTGTGTTCCCTCTACTTTATCAGTTTTTACTAATTTATTTATGCAATGCTTTTGACACTAAATAAATGTTTACAAGATCTTTTTGTTAGCAAATAAAATGCATAGAAAATTCAGGTCAGATGCACTTAAAACATAATTATTGTTGTTGCTGTTGTTCTGGTCCTTCAGACATTTCTGAGGTCTTCTCTAATAGCACCTCGTGCTCACCACAACCATGTTTGCAGTCTGCTGCTATCTTTGTTTTGTCTATTTAATAGCATCACATTTTGGCTTATATTAGACATTCTGCAAATTCTGAATCAATATCCATTTGCAGGAACTCTGGCATAACCTCATACTACTTAAACACTTGCTACTTAGATGGCCTTTAATATTTCACTAGCTCTTATTGTGATTAAGTAGAGCATTGTCTGCATTTCTTCAAGCACCCTGTCTGATGAACCATGGACAAATTCCAGAAGGATGCGAAAATGAAAGCACTTTCCCTTGTAAAAGCTATTGGTTTCATTTATTTCAGGGCAATTCTGAGCATCGCAAATTGCTTTCGTGTCACTAGAAAAGGTCTCTTCATTGTAGAGCCCAAGATTGAACTTTCAATCTTTCAATCATCACATTGCAAAGGAGGAAATATAGAGTGTCTGCTACTATGAAAAAGAGAGTATTTCAGAAGACGCAACTTCTACAATGCTTTTACAACAAGCATTGCCTTCCAAGATGGCTTCTACTACAAGCGGACTATTCCCAAAGGACATACCTACATTGATGAACATATTTTTGTTTGGCACTGCATTTTCCTAGTTTGTATCAACACTACACTGACCCCGTCAATATCACACACATTGTGTTGAGACCACAACTGACCACATATTTCCTCCTGCCAAATTCTCCTTGCTTTTAGGGCATGGTAAGTATTTCCAATCCTTTACTATTTTTCTGGCCTCAGAGCCAAGGACATTTCGACTTTCTTTCCCCTTTATGCATGCAAATGAATGTATTTGCTGATAAGTGAAGGTGAACTCATACTAATATATTGCTATGCAAATACACACACAGGCACCTTCCTTGGTAAAAAATAATAATGTAGATTTCAACCCAGGAAAGGTCCACTTCCTGGTAGGAATGCTCATCTGCCCACCTTCAACTACACAGTGAATCAATGTAGTTTGGATGACTGGCCACATATTAAAAAGTCTGGATCTTCTACAATACCTTGGGGTAAAAGGCAAGTGTTTATAAACTTGTATTGATGTTCTTCAGGTAACAGTCTGAAGAACCTCAATACAAGTGAATTGTCCACAAAGACATGTGTCAGGATCGCACTGCCTATAAAGTGAGTACTATTTTTTGCCCATATAGATGAGCCCCAAATTGCTTTTCCCAACTCTGGAACAGCAGAATAAAACCTCCCAGGTCTCATAATCAAATGTAAAGGGAGTTGTGAGGATATTCTCTAGCATCCTTTTGGTGACATGAAAGGCAAAAAGCCTAATTTACAACTGCCAAGCTTACTTTAGATCTGAATTCTCTGTTGATCTGTGTAATGACAAAAAAACTCTCCACAAATCTATGTTTGAAGCTACTATACCTCCCTCAACACAATTATTTTCCCTGGCCAGTGAAGATAGCATATCCAGCTATGTTCCTGATCATCTTGAGGGACATGTGGAGGAGTCTCGGGATGCTTGTTGCTAAATTTCCAGTCACCGAAACATAGCTGGATGCTGATCAGTTGCTTCCCTGTTTGCCAGGGAAGCAACATATAAAACTGGGCTTGGAGCAGCGAGAGGAAGATGTGCCACAGTTCCACCTGAGCAAAACTTTACAATCCAGATTCTCGGCGACGTTATTTAAGCTTCAGCATTTTCACATTTCAAATGTGAAGTCAAATTTATTTCTCCTCTTTGAAGGAATGCAGAGCTCTTATCTATTTGCCATTTCGTTATCTGCAACATCATGACCACTTTGCCTCAGTTAGTTATTTCTGCAATGATTCTCTCTGTTCCTGAGAATGGCGAAATACCTTGCTGGCTAATCTAGGTCACAGATAAAGTTGCCAATCCCCCCCCCCCTTTCCATGCACACACACACTTCTGACAGCTGCTTGACCCAAAGGCATTCAGCAAGCAAAGTTTTTCCCCCACAGTTGCCTCTGTATAGTTGGAAAAGCTTCTCCGACATAATATAATATCCCAAATTTCTTCTTTGTGTCTTATGTCTTTCCCACACTATGCAATTATAGTACTTACAACTCGGCCATAAAGCTGTAGTGCCTCACAGAACTACAAATCCCAGAATGTTGGAAACCGCTTTGAATTCCAGGGTGAGAAAAGAGGTAAAGTGAAATAAGTAAGTAAGTAAGTAAGTAAGCAAGTAAATGCAATGGAAGGCAGCCATTGCAGGAAAAGTGGTATCTAAGTGTTATAACTGTGTAATATGAAAGCATTATTCTGCTGAGACCAAATGGACACTTTCATTCCATGTAACTGTTCAAGACATGGGATTTTATAAAGTGAGGAAGATCATAACTCCTTGCCCAACACTTTTTAATAGTAAGTCAGACAATATTTAAGATGGCAAAACATACTTGAAGTAAGCTGCCCAAAGAGGATGTTGGGTTTTGACCACAGAAGACCTAAGGAAAGCACATTCTCTAGCAATGAAAACTGGTGAAGAAATGAGGATTCTGGAAACAATCTTGGGTCCAATTCAGTCCTGCAGGAAGCAGCTAAGAGCCCTCCACTTGTCTAAAAATAAAGCAGTGTTTCAGATTGGTCTGTCCCTGGCATGGAAATCTCTTCCAGCTTGCCATGGTTAGTTTTTATAATACGGATGCTTGTCCAGCAGCTACGAGCTAAAATCCGTTAAGGACCTTTTTGCTCCCAAGAGTTTGGTCTGAAGTCAAGGCAGTGCCAATTCCAAGAGGCTTCACTTCATGCCAAGAGCTTAGAAAGGAAAAGAAGTCAGTAGTTTCTGGACATTGGGGTAAACAATCAATCAACTGTAGACAACCTCCGCTCATTGGCAAGTTGCTGTGACCTAATTGGCTAATTTGAAATGTCTCTAGGACATTTCTTTTCTTTGTATTCAATTCTTTCCTGGGCTTTCCTTAAAATGTTTGCCTCATTTCTTCTCTTCCATTCTTCTATGCAAAACCTTTTAGAATTACAAGCATCCCCCAATCCCCTGATCAGCAAATGTTTTTCTTCCAGAGCTTGGAAAAGTAACTTTTAAAAAACAACAACACATACACAGATAAATTATTGGATGCCTTCAACCAGCATGAATGTAGTGCTTCGACTTTGTTGTTGTTCATTCGTTCAGTCGTCTCCGACTCTTCGTGACCTCATGGACCAGCCCACGCCAGAGCTCCCTGTCGGCCGTCACCACCCCCAGCTCCTTCAAGGTCAGTCCAGTCACTTCAAGGATGCATCCATCCATCTTGCCCTTGGTCGGCCCCTCTTCCTTTTGCCTTCCACTTTCCCCAGCATAATTGTCTTCTCTAGGCTTTGCTGTCTCCTCATGATGTGGCCAAAGTACTTCAGCTTTGTCTCTAGTATCCTTCCCTCCAATGAGCAGTTGGGCTTTATTTCCTGGAGGATGGACTGGTTGGATCTTCTCGCAGTCCAAGGCACTCTCAGAACTTTCCTCCAACATCACAGCTCAAAAGCATCTATCTTCCTTCGCTCAGCCTTCCCTAAGGTCCAGCTCTCACATCCGTAGGTTACTACAGGGAATACCATGGCTTTGACTATGCGGATCTTTGTTGCCAGAGTGATGTCTCTACACTTTACTATTTTATCGAGATTGGACATTGCTCTCCTCCCAAGAAGTAAGCGTCTTCTGATTTCCTGGCCACAGTCTGCCTCTGCAGTAATCTTTGCACCTAGAAATACAAAGTCTGTCACGGCCTCCACATTTTCTCCCTCTATTTCCCAGTTGTCAACCATTCTTGTTGCCATAATATTGGTTTTTTTTTTGCTTCGACTAACATTGCCCAAATCTCCTACCATCGTGGCAACAGCATCAAACTAGTACCTGAATAGTGATGATGAATACAGAACCATTACCATACATCTACTACTTCATCACAGTTGTGACACTAGTAACTTGAGTCCCCGCTCTGGGGGTTGAGAAGGGCGGGGTACAAATGCTTGAAATAAATAAATAAATAAATAAATAACTTCTTCCGCAACCTACTTGACAAGGCATTGGCTGCATGTGGGAAAGGAGCTCCATTCTCCCAGTAAGAAAAGCTACATGAATTACATTTCCTCAGGGTTGTTTTGGGATGAGGGAATTAGGTCTATTGAGTGCTGGACTACATCTCTGGAGAGCAGAGTTTGATTTCCTGCTCAGCCATGGAAACCTAACTTGGGTGAGTCACACTCAGACCCAGAAATTCCCATAGCGTTACCATAAGTTGGTAATAACTTTAAGGTACACAACAACAATGGGCCAGGAGAGTTTACTTAGTTAAGGATACTAAGTAGCTGATGTAGAATTCTGGGCATTAGTTAGTAAATCACCTTTAATGCAGAACATTATTATTATTATTATTATTATTATTATTATTATTATTATTATTATTTGACAAAACCATAGTATGTCACAGCAAACGAGATCTCTATGCTGGATTTCATATCACAAAATCACAAGTCGAACACTTCCCAAGCGTCTAGGACTGTGTGATGTATTTCCAAATGATGTGCGCAGATCCAAGTAAGGTGGCCTTTTGCAGTTGACAGATTGTGATTTTGTTAACAATTTGTTCATTGTTTCCAAATGCCGGCTGAGATATTTTGGCACGGCACCCAGAGCACAAATGACCACTGGGACCACCTGTACTGGTTTATGCCAGAGCCTTTGCAGTTTGATTTTGAGATCCTGATAACGGATGAGTTTTTCCTGTTGTTTTTTCTCAATGCGACTGTCACCTGGAATGGTGACATCAATAATCCAAACTTTTTTCTTTTCCACAATTGTGATGTCTGGCGTATTGTGTTCCAAAGTTTTGTCAGTCTGGATTCAAAAGTCCCATAGTATTTTTGCATGTTCATTTTCCACTACCTTTGCAGGTTTGTGATCCCACCAGTTCTTTACTGCTGGTAGGTGGTACTTACGACATAAGTTCCAGTGAATCATTTGAGCCACAGAGTTGTGCCTCTGTTTGTAGTCCGTTTGTGTGATTTTCTTCCAACAGCTGAGGATATGATCCATGGTTTCATCAGCTTCCTTGCGCAGTCTGCATATTGGGTCATCAGCTGATTTATTATTATTATTATTATTATTATTATTATGATTATTATTATTATCTGTATTTATAACCCGTCCTTCTCACCCCGAAGGGGACTCAGAGCGGCCTTATCATCGGCAGCAATTTGATGCCATATCAACAGACAATAAAACTAAATGTATACATTAAGACAAAAAAATAAAAGCAATATAAACATGTAAACACATTATTAAAATCATGCTATCCGAGGACATAGTCAAAAGTCGTTCTGGTCATTATTGCATTAGACTTTGAAGAAACAGAGCATTTAACTGAAAAGCCCAAGGAGGTAATAATGCAGGTCCCAAACAGCTCTGTATCATAATTGAAAGCTTAACATGACCTGGGAGCTTTAAGGTTTTTTGCATATTGGTGGTCAAGAGCTCATACAGCAGTACCTGTCAAACCATTGAATATGGATGACTGGCAGGATATTCTCCCCAATGTGCCAGGGACCATCAATGTATTTGTGCCCATTGACAACAACTATTTTTTCTTTCTTTGAACCTTGCTGCAAACCAATAACCAGTAGCTTCCAGGACAACACTGGTTCATACACCACCACTTTGAGCAGCACTGACATACATGACAGTGTTCCCTTTGTTTCTATGGTCAAATGAAATAGGTATAGAGACCAATTTTCTGTTCAAAGGACTCCCAGGGGTGCGTGTGTGTCACAGACCCCTTCTATACTGCCACATAAAATCCAGATTCTCTGCTTTAAATTGTTTTATATGGCAGTGTAGATTCATATAATCCAATATGGATTATTTTCTTTGATAATCCAGATTATATGACAGTGTAGAAGGGGCCATTGACAGGTAGAAAATGAAAACATCAAGCTAAATTAAAAGTGGCTGAAAGTCCACCTCCAGCTTTGATTTTGTTTTTAAAAAACCCACCAACATGTGTGTATTGAACTTAAATCTTCCAAAATCACTGCTTCTGGGGGCTTCTAGCAAACAGCCTTCTCCAAGTTGATAACAGGATTGAAAGACCTAGAAATTCCCGAAGATGTGGCCTGTCGGGTAATTTGTTGATTTTCCACTCTCATAGCAGTACTCCAACTCTAACCCCAATGAAAGTGGGGTATAATTATGCCTTTGGGCATATGCTTAGAATGCATAGTTTCCGAAATGGCTTCATTCTGAATGGCTAGAAATACCTATCAGTCACAGAGAATGCTGTACTAGACTACCAAGAGCCTTCTCCGTACAAGACAGCTTCCTATGTTCCATTTGAAAGCACACAAGTTCTGCCACCCTTGCCTGGTTCTGCCTCATTGGCGACAACATACACAAACACCTTGCTCCATTCTTTAGTTCAGGTATGAACCTGAGGCAAACTGGTAAATGGATCTAATGTCAACCCTGCAGTCAAGGTAAAGCCTTCCTTAGAATAAGTTAGTTTGGACATTTCAGTCCCTGGCCTCATAGAAAGGCAAGCTGTAGTCTCCGTTCCCAGGCTGCAAAAAGTTTCAGCTTCAGCCACCATAGCAAATAGGGAAAGATGATAAGATTGTAGTTCAACATCTGAAGGGTCAGATGTTTTCCTTCCAGGTATTGAGCAAAGACTGAAAGCAATGATTCATGAAGAGCTCTCTGAGCTTTTAAACTACTTCGAACAGTTTGAATCCAGAAGTTGATCCAGGAGGCTTCACGCTTCTTCCTTTTCCCAATGGAAATTTCCTTTCCTGCCTCCATAGCTGCCCTACCAGCAGCTCTCTATTTCTCCATATGTCCTATCACCAACTCTTATTTACAAAAGTTCAGACCATCTCCCCAAACAGCTTTTCTCACCTCTTTTCCACCCTGTCTAGCTAAGCCCTAGCATGACAGGCTTATTTATCTCTATTGCGAGTCATGTCTCACGTCTCGGTGGTTTAAAGTACAGTTACTTCATTGAACCAGAGCAAGGTCGCACGCTTGCATCGATCCACTGCTTGGATCTCACATCAGTTCTTGTTCTGACATTATTGCTTCCCCCCCCCCCCCCCCCCCCCCCCCCCAAGAGGGTGACACGTAAGCTGTGCCGATTAGGGACCAGGCACAAAGCAAACACCATGCCAGGTTGGTGATGACATTCCCCTCCCTCTCCTTTTTGGCTGCGGTGCCAAAGTGTTCAGCTTGACTTTTTCCCTGCAGGACAAAAGTGACCCTGCTAAGTAGAAAGGCTGCCAGTAAGTTGCTCAACAAGCCGCTACAATTAGAAAGGACGGGGTTGCTCAACACACTTGACAACACAGCATCGACCTACCCCCAATTAATTTTTTGGCACTGTGCACATTTTAGAAGCCGACAGTGGCAGTCTGAAATGTACCTTGACCTGGATGCATGTGCCAGAGTGAGCAGCAGGACTTATTTATCATCACTTCGATGTCAACATATAGTGATCCTGCAAACGCAGAGCAGTCTGGTTTCCTTGAGCCTCTTTTATCCCATTGTCTTCAACTTTATCAAGCATCTTTTGCAATGACTCATGCCCTCTCTTGAGATCCCCCAAATCCAATAACCTCAGTTTAATCATCTTGGCTTCCAGGGAGACTTCTAAGGAAAAGGAGACTTAGGTGTGAAAAACTGTTTCCTTTCCGTTGTTTATTCAGTGTGGTTTGCCAATCATAAAATTATAGAGAGTTCAAAGAAACTCCCAAGGTCATCTGATCCAACACCATTTCCCATGCAGGGACACACAGAATCAAAGCACTCCTAACAGATGGACATCCAGTCTCTGCTTAAAATCCTCCACAGGATGAGTCCCCAAGACATTTCCAGGCAGCCTGTTTTACAGCTAAATAATTCTTACTATCAAAAAGCTCTTCCAAACATTTATGTGGAACCTCTTTTCCTGTAATTTAAATCCATAGCTCCATATTTCAGTTTTTGGAGCAACAGTCAAATATTATAAAATGCATACAGTCTGGGCAAAGGAGCTCAAAGGAAGCTACAAATAAAACCTCACTCTAGCTTAATTTATTCATTCCAATTTTAAAATCCCTCCCTCCATTAAGAGGATGATAGATTATTTTTTAAAAGGAATATTTTAACAAAAGTAGTTACCAAAACTGTATGTGGTACATGAAAAGTAAAGGAAGCATTCCCACTTTCCAGTCACGTAGGAAGAATAACTTGCCTAAAATGAAGCTGATTTAACTGTGAATTGTTTTTGTTGTTGTTCATTCGTTCAGTCATTTCTGACTCTTTGTGACCTCATGGGCCAGCCCACGCCAGAGCTCCCTGTCAACTGTCACCTCCCCAGCTCCTTCAGAGTCAAGCCAGTCACTTCAAGGATGCCATCCATCCATCCATCTTGCCCTTGGCCCCTCTTCCTTTTTCCTTCCATTTTACCCAGCATTATTGTCTTCTTTAAGCTTTCCTGTCTCCTCATGATGTGGCCAAAGTACTTCAACTTTGTCTCTAACATCCTTCCCTCCAATGAGCAGTCAGGCTTTATTTCCTGAAGTATGGACTGGTTGGATCTTCTCGCAGTCCAAGGCACTCTCAGAACTTTCCTCCAACACCACAATTCAAAACCATCTATCTTCCTTCACTCAGCCTTCCCTATGGTCCAGCTCTCACATCCGTAGGTGACTATGGGGAATACCATTGCTTTAACTATGCAGATTTTCGTTGCCAGTGTGATGTCTCCACACTATTTTATCGAGATTGGACATTGCTCTCCTCCCAAGAAGTAAGCGTCTCCTGATTTCCTGGCTGCAGTCTGCGTCTGCAGTAATCTTTGCACCCAGAAATACAAAGTCTGTCACTGCCTCCATGTTTTCTCCCTCTGTCTCCCAGTTGCCAATCATTTTTGTTGCCATAATCTTGGGGTTTTTTTAATGTTTAACTGCAACCCAGCTTTTGTGCTTTCTTCTTTCACCTTGATTAGGAGGCTCCTCAGCTCCTCCTCATTTTTTATTACTTTTATTACCTTTATCTTTTTTGTTATTACTTTTATTACCTTTATCTAATTACCTTAGACCCAACACTAACATTTAGAAAACACAATATGAACACCAAGCATAAAGAAGCTGAACGCAATAACATCCTGCAGAAACTTATTGGTAGCACATGGCAGGCAGATCCAAAATTAATAACAACACAAGCCCTGGCCTTGTCTTATTCAACTGCTGAGTATGCCTGCCCTGTTTGGCACAAGTTGCCCACGCAAAGCAGGTGAATATAACACTGAACAAAACATGCAGAATAATCACAGGATGTCTCAAACCTACACCTGTAGATAGACTCTAAGCTAGCTGGCATTGCCGCCTCCCCTCCCCCCAATGTGCGACGAGAAGTTGCTGCTAATTGTGAGAGAAATAAGGTTGAACATTGTGATAGCCATCCACTGCATAGCTATCAGCCTTTCCCCAGTAGACTGAAATTGAGGAAAAGTTTCATGAGAACCACTACTCCTCTTAATGTTCCCCCACCAGCAACAGCAAGAATATCTTTCTGGGCAGCTAAACCAAGGAATCCCAGAACTGGATGTCACTCCATGAGGGTCTTCCTCCAGGGGCAAACCAAGAATAGGCAACTTGGAAGTCCCTGAACAGACTCAGAAGCTGAATGGGCAAATCAAAAGGCAACCTGGCTAAATAGCCCTACCTAGAAAAATCCTCCACCTGTGATTGTGGAGAAGAACAGACAACTCAGCATCTGTATGCTTGCCCACAATGCCCTGACTCATCCACAGAGGAAGAACTGTTTAATGCTACAGACAATGCCCATTTTCAGTCTAAAATTATTTTGCCACTTGTGTTCCCTCTGTTTTATCAGTTCTACACGAATTTATTTATGCAATGCTTTTGACATGAAATAAATACATTACTTTTACTGTATTTATCCTATTCTAGTTGTGAGGTGAGGTGAACAGCAGCTGTCTCCAGAATTCCTTACTGAGTATGCATGAAAACAAAACAGATAGAAAGGGGGAGACCTGTGAGGATGCTTGCCATAGATGCAGGCGAAACGTCAGGAGAGAATGCCTCTAGAACATAGCCCGAAAAAACCTACAACAACCTGGTACTTAGATTTCTTCACCAGGGTGTAATTTCATTGCCTCTGGTCAGACTACAAATCCCAAGATTCCACAAGATGGAACCAAGACAATTAAAGTGAAATAACAGGATTATATGGTAAGAGAATCCCTTGTAAACAACTACCTGGCTGGTCACTTCTGAAGAAGAGATATAATCTCCAGCGACAATCATTTTTTCATTTCTCCTCTCCCTCTTTTTGTGCCACACAGTACAGAGACAGATTAGTAATCTGAGTGGCATAACACATTCTTGGGCACTTAATCCAGAAACTAGTTTGTACCCATTTTTTTTAAAAAAATTACTGTTTTCTGACCCAGCTCTTGTTTCAATTTCATTTGTCCAAATAGCTTCTACTGCTGTTATTTCAGTGTCCACCCCACCCTTCCTCCTCATTGCTTAGGATAGCTCTTTGCACAGATGAATACTGATTTTGGAAACTGATTTTGGAAAATTGATTTGGGGGGACTCTTCCAAAAGCATCACTTGTCACGCTGGAGGGTGAGTGTGTGTGTGTTCTGGGAGTTGCAGTTTAAAAAGCCACTTCCCCCAGCTTTGGGTTTAAGAAGGCTGATTTCCCTGTCATTGTGCTCTTCTCCTCTCCAAGCACGCTTCATATAAATGAACACACTTGGGCTCCTGCCCTGATCTCTTGCAAGACGGGAGTACAGGAGTATAGAGAGTGCCATATTTTGAAAGGTCATGTTACCAAACTGGCTCCGCTCCGGAAGACAGACTTTTCTGCTCAAAATCTTGGAACTGTTTGCAGCTCCTCTTGGAATTTTGATCACTACTGAATATTCCAGCAAGAGAGATGTGAGACAGAAACCTCCTCCGCGGATGGGGAAATGGGACTCCTTCAAGTCCAAGAGCCGGGGGGGGGGGGGGGGGGGGGGGGAGAATGACTTATTTAAGAAGGAACAGAGTGCAGATCAGGAACGGAGACAGTGTGACATAGAAAGTAAGATCTGCCAATGTGTGTGTGCTTAGCCCAGGGTGAATGCACACTTTATAGAAGGAAATTGCGATATTGAACAGCAGTGCTGCTGTGAAGGGAAAGTTGGTCCAGATAATGTTGAAACAGACAACTTTTGGAACAGGAAACATATAGATCTCCAAATGAAGTTGGAGTGAAGCTCCTCTCAGTCCTGATAACCAACATAACTGATAACCTATTTTCCTTCCTCAGATCAGACCATCAAAGAGTGGAACCAGATATTCACAATACAGAATAAATGCAGTGTGACACTACTACAACTGCCATGGTTCAATGCTATGGATTTGTAGTTTGGTGAGGCAGCAATTCTCTTTGTCTTATAAATCTGATCTTATAAATCTTACAGATATTATAAAACTCAGGATGACTACTATTGGGCTATGGCAGTTGAAGTGATATCAAGCAGCATTAATTTCATTCTAAAGTGTAGATGCGCTCCTGGTGGGATGGTGAGAAACCAATTGGCTCCGTATCCCATTTTGCACAGGAATGCCATGTCATCCTTTGGGATTAATGTTGAATCTGCATTAATTTGTTATCAAAGGTTCTGTTCCTGACATCCATCAGGAAGTAGCAGCCTGTAATTAAAGGACCAAGGCATTGACATCTCCAGCTCATCCGCTGTTCGGATATCAGCCAGCAAGCCAACACCTTAAATCAAGAAACAGCTTCCTAAGATCCACAGAGACAGTTGCAGGAACATCTCAGCAAGCAAGAGTCCAAAAGTGGCAGGCTAAAACCTGGAACCTCAATCCATGACTGATACCAGATGAGAGGAGCCCCCGGTGGCGCAGTGGGTTAAACCCCTGTGATGGCAGGACTGAAGACCGACAGGTCGCAGGTTCAAATCTGGGGAGAGGCAGATGAGCTCCCTCTATCAGCTCCAGCTCCTCATGCAGGGACATGAGAGAAGCCCCCCACAAGGGTGATAAAAACATCAAATCATCTGGGCGTCCCCTGGGCAACGTCCTTGCAGACGGCCAATTCTCTCACACCAGAAGCAACTTGGAGTTTCTCAAGTTGCTCTTGACATGACAAAAAAACCAAACAAACCCAACTATGGAAACTTTGTTTTTGTGGCTGCCATGTCGGTTAAAAATTGGTGGGGTTTATATTAGTATGGCCAGTTTCTGGTCAAAGGAAATCTAGTTATAATGCCAAGTTTTAAACTTTGTTTGTGTCATTTTAAATACATTATAACTTTACCCTCAATTTACTTCTGACACAATAAATTAATGATGTTGAACCCAATAGTTTGGTCAGTTTCAGGGCGAGAAGTGCTTGCATGCATCCAGCTCTGCCTACATAGTCCCCACTCTTTCCAAATTTCACATAATAACAACTTTGACTGGGGAAACAGGTTGGGAAGAGTTAAATCACACTCCTAGCATCACTCCTTCAGTCCAAATAGGATCTTATTTAATGCTTGGGAAAGTGGCTTTTGGACAACAGCTCTTATTGGCCATATTAGCTGAGGGTTCTGAGAGTTATAGTAAAAAAGGGTGTTTTTTTCAACTTCTGCACCCCATCCCAAACATTTGGAGCTCTTTAATTGCCAGATGCAATGGTTTTATAGTGAAATCAGTCACATGGGAGATCTGTTTGCTTGTCTCCTTTGTCTGTCTTGCATTTCCTCAGCTACCCAATGTTTATCTTTTTGGGTAATGCTTTTAAGGGAGACATTTCCAAAGCCTTAGCAGCCTTTGTGGTGGGCTGGCTTTGGAATTGCCTATTATGTCACACCTGCAGAGACAGCCTCACTGAAGCAGCTCTTGACTTCGGATGTCCATCCACAGGAAAACAACCTCAGTGTTACAGTGGTGCCCTAAGCCAGATTGGATCAGGATCTAATGTTGGCTCCTTCATTAGGCAAAGTGCCCTTGTTGGCACAAGTGGCATGTGTCCCCTTTTCCCATTCCACCTGAACCTCTCAACAATTTTTCTGAATTAGAGCACACACTGTTTGCACCATGGAACATATCGCTTATCCTCTCCAACTGAGGTTATTGTGATTTATCCCATCATCAGCCAACTTCCAGTCCGGTTGGCACTCATGGCATCTTAGGCTGGATCTACACTGCCATATAATCCCGATTATCTACTTTGAACTGGATTGTCTGAGTCTACACTGCTATATAATCTAGTTCAAAGCAGACAGCCTGGATTTTATATGACAGTATAGATGGAACCTTAGAGTTGGAAGAGATCCCAACGGCCATCCAATCAAACCCCATTCGTCCATACAGGAACACACAATTAAAGCACTTTAGACTCCCTTTGCCTCAGTCAGCAAAATAACTTAAGTTGGCACTTAGAGCAGTGGTTCTCAACCTGTGGGTCGTCAGATGTTTTAGCCTTCAACTCCCAGAAATCCTCCGTGAATAACCTGCTTCTCTTTTATCTCGCCCGAGTTTCTAATTAGTTTTTCTTTTAATCATTACATGTAGCCCGTCCATTGTCACTGTGTTTGTGCTTATTGTAATTTTATATTGTTATGTGTTCACATGTTTTATGTAATTATGATGTTGTTGTTTATTGTTCGTGTTTTCGGTTTGCGTTTTCAGTTTTACTCTGTTGTAATTTGTTGTTTGGGCTTGACCTCATGTAAGCCGCTCCAAGTCCCCATCGGGGAGATGATAGCGGGGTATAAATAAAGATTATTATTATTATTATTATTATTAGCTGGTAAACTGGCTGGGATTTCTGAGCGCCGTAGGCCAAAACACTTGGGGACCCTGAGGTTAAAAACTACTGCTCCTGCAGTTCAACAAAGAACCTGAATTGTAAGGAACCATGGATAGCAAGAAGAAGCACTGCCCCTCATTTTTTTGTAAGGTTGGTTGTCAACACATGAGAGCAAATGGCTATCTGAGTGCGCTTCTTGGTTGCAACCTGGTTGCCAGGAATCAGCAAGCGGAGCTCCAGACAGACTAGAGTTAAGCATTATTTATCACCTGAAAAAGCGCCTGGGGTTCAGAACAGCCTCGCACACAAACCAGGAAGATATGGACAGTGATCTGATTCATCTGAAAGGCAGGGAAGCTGGCTCGGGGCGCCTTTGCAGGATAGGATACCACCAGGCATCCCCGAGAGAGGTCAACAAGGCTAGCTCTCCAGTAAAGGAGCCCAGGAAACCTGGGCATCCCAGCTTCAGGAGGGCATTCAAGGAAGGCCAAAGAGGGTTCCTTACCAAAACTGAATCCCATGATTGGGCCATTAATGCTGAGCTACACTGTAGAAATAATGTAGTTTGACACCACTTTAACTGTCACAGTGCAATGCCAATAACACTATGTAACAAAAATTTGAAAAAAGGTCTGTTCCTGATTTGAAAGTATTACTTCCTGTTTAATTGTGTGGTAATTACTTTGAAAGTAGTTGTTCTACTACAGAAACTGAAGTCCCCAGTGGCGCAGTGGGTAAAACCCCTGTGCTGGCAGGACTGAAGACCGACAGGTCGCAGGTTCAAATCCGGGGAGAGGCGGATGAGCTCCCTCTATCAGCTCCAGCTCCTTATGCGGGGACATGAGAGAAGCCTCCCACAAGGATGATAAAAAACATGAAATCATCTGGGCATCCCCTGGGCAACATCTTTGCAGACGGCCAATTCTCTCACACCAGAAGCGACGTGCAGTTTCTCAAGTTGCTCCTGACACAACCAACCCCCCCCCCCCAAAAAAACCTACAGAAACTTTGTTTTTATGGCTGCCATGTCGGTTAAAAATTGGTGGGGTTTATATTAGTATGCTGTTTTATGTAAATGTATGTTGTTTTTATGCAAATGTATGTTGATGTATGTAAATGTATGCTGCTTGTTGTGGCACTATTGTGTGCTTTCTGTGAGCTGATCTGAGTCCCTTTGGGGAGATGATGGTGGGGAATAATTTTTTTTTTAAAAAAATCTTTATTTGGGTTAAAATGCAAAATACATTTTTCTTTAATAATGAAAATAAAAAAGAGATTAAAAAAAGATCTCGCAGGAAAAGGGTACGAGTGAGTCAATAACTTTAGATAAATAGTATAAGATTAAGATTAAGATTAAAGAAAGGTAGAGGGATATAAATTATTATTATTATTATTATTAGATACATAACAAGATGAGTCCACAGCAAACAAGATCACTCTGCTGGCTGTTGTATTGGATCACACATTGGACTAGTGTCTAGGACTGTGTGATGTATCGGAGAATAATGTGTGCAGATCCCAGTAGGGTGGCCTTTTGCAGCTGACAGATGGTAATTTTGTCAGCGCCGATTGTGTTTAAGTGCAGGCCAAGGTCTGTAGGCACTGCACCCACTATGCTGATCACCACTGGGACCAACTGTACTGGTTTGTGCCAGAGTCTTTGCAGTTCGATCTTTAAATTCTCACATCGTGTCAGCTTATCATTATTATGATCATTATTATTATTAGATACATAACAAGATGAGTCCACAGCAAACAAGATCACTCTGCTGGCTGTTGTATTGGATGACACGTTGAACACTTCCCAAGTGTCTAGGACTGTGTGATGTATCGGAGAATAATGTGTGCAGATCCCAGTAGGGTGGCCTTTTGCAGCTGACAGATGGTAATTTTGTCAGCGCCGATTGTTTTTAAGTGCAGGCCAAGGTCTTTAGGCACTGCACCCAGTGTGCCAATCACCACTGGGACCAACTTTACTGGTTTGTCCAGAGCCTTTGCAGTTCGATCTTTAAATCCTTATATCGTGTCAGCTTATTATTATTATTATTATCATCATTATTATTAGATACATAACAAGATTAGTCCACAGCAAACAAGATCATTATGCTGCCTGTTGCATTAGATCACACGTCAGACTGTGTCTAGGACTGTGTGATGTATCGACGAATAATTTGTGCAGATCCCAGTAAGGTGGCCTTTTGCAGCTGACAGGTGGTAATTTTGTCAGTGCTGATTGTTATTAAGTGCAGGCCAAGGTCTTTAGACAATGCACCCAGTGTGCCAATCACCACTGGGACTACCTTTCCTGGTTTGTGCCAGAGTCTTTGCAGTTCGATCTTTAAATCCTTATGTCATGTCAGCTTATTATTATTATCATTATCATTATTGGATACATAACAAGATTAGTACACAGCAAACAAGATCACTATGCTGGCTGTTGTATTAGATCACACGTCAGACTGTGTCTAGGACTGTGTGATGTATCGGCAAATAATATGCGCAAATCTCATTAAGGTGGCCTTTTGCATCTGACAGGTGGTAATTTTGTCAGTGCTGATTGTTTTTAAGTGCAGGCCAAGATTTTTAGGCACTGCACCCAGTGTGCCAATCACCACTGGGACCATCTTTACTAGTTTGTGCCAGAGTCTTTGCAGTTCGATCTTTAAATCCTTATATTATGTCAGCTTATTGTTATTATTATTATCATTATCATTATTAGATACATAATAAGATTAGTACACAGTAAACAAGATTGCTATGCTGGCTGTTGTATTAGATCACACGCCAGGTGGTAATTTTGTCAGTGCTGATTGTTTTTAAGTGCAAGCCAAGGTCTTTAGGCACTGCACCCAGTGTGCCAATCATCACTGGGACCAGCTTTAGTTATTATTATTATTATTATTAAAGTGTTCTGACCGTCCAGAGTCAAGAGGGTATGTAAACTGTGCTCTTCAAACAAATCTCACAGCCTTGCACTAAGGCAGTTTAAGAGTAAAGCTAAAGGTTTTCCCCTGACATTAAGCCTAGTTGTGTCTGACTCTTGGGGGTGGTGCTCCTCTCCATTTCTAAGTCGAAGAGCCAGCATTGTCCGTAGACACCTCCAAGATCATGTGGCCGGCATGACTGCATGGAGCGCCGTTACCTTCCCGCTGGAGCGGTACCTATTGATCTACTCACATTTGCTTGTTTTTGAACTCATATAATCCAGTTCATAGTCAACAATGTAGATTATCTGCTTTGATAATCCAGTGGTTTCGAAGTGCTAGGTTGGCAGAAGCTGGGGCTAACAGTGGGAGCTCACCCCGCTCCCCGGATTTAAAGGGATATCAAACAGCATCCATTACAGTATATAGACTCAGCCATCCTCCAGTTGTTTGGGCCTCCAACTCCCAGCTTATTCAATGGTCAGGAATTCTGGGATTTCCCAGAAATTGGGGAAAAGGGGAGATGGGGAAGGAGAGCCTGAGCATGGGGTTGGGATTCCTTATCTCTGCGGTTAAGGATGGATGGGGTGTTTTCCCGCTCCCTCTCTCAGATAGGGTGTGAACACACACACACACACACACACACCCCTTTTTGGTATGATTTCTTTTCCCCAAATCACCTGTTCCAGCGGGCCACCTTCCTCCTGTAGTAGCGCAGCGCCTCCTGCCCGCTGAGCAGTTCCTCGGCCGGCCACTGGGGGCCGCTGTAGAGCGGGTGCGCGAAGAGGCGGCGCAGCTTGGAGCGCGAATGCCGGGGCTCCTCCGTCCCATCTGGCAGCGGCGGCGGCGCTTGCGAGGCTGCGGGCGAAGAAGAAGTAGCCGTAGAAACGCTACCCTCTCCTCCTTCTCTTTTTCCTTTTCCTGGGCAAGAGCAGCGGGTCTCCCCCTCGGGCTCCGGGGCTAATCGGCGCCGCACTTGCGGCCAGAGGTGGAAGTAGAGGTCGGCGCAGAGCAGCAGTCCCAGGAGGAGCAGCAGCAGCAGGCGGTCGCGGCGCAGCCCCGGCATGGCTTCAAAGGGGAGGAGGAGGAGGAGGAGGAGGAGGAGGAGGAGGAGAGGGACTCTGCCCCGCGGAGAGAGCAGGTGGAAGGAGCCGGCAGGGCTGCGGAGGTGGGTCCCGGCTGGAGTGCCTCTCCTCCCACCTCCTCCTCCTCCTCCTCCTCCGGCGGGTGGTCAGGCAGGTCTGCCTCGGAAGGATGGATGGAGCTCCTCAAGAAGGAGGGAAGAGGACCGGCAGCAGCAGCAGCAGCACCAACCTGACCTCTCCCTCCCCACTGGGCCCTCCCCTTTTCCTCCTCCTTCTCCTCCCCTCTTCCTCCTTTTCCTCTCCTCTTTTCCTCGCGTTCCTCTCCTCCCGTCTTCTTCTCTTCTTTCTCTTCCTTCTTCTTCCTCTCCGCTTCTTCCTCTCGTCTTCTCTCCTCCCTGTCCTTCTGCTTTCTCTTCTTTCCCTCCTCTTTCTCCCCTCTTCTCTTCTCCCTTCGCACCTCCTCTTTCTCCCCTCTTCTCTTCTTCCTCTCCTTTTCTTCCTCTCCCCTTCTCCGCTCGTCTACCTCTCCTCCTCTTTTCTTCTTCCTCTCCTCCTTTTTCTCCCCTCTTCTTCCTCTCCTCCTCTTTCTCCTCTCTTCTCCTCTTCTTCCTCTCCTCCTCTTTCTCCTCTTTTCTCTTCTTCTTCTCCTCCTTTCCCCCCTCTCCTCCTCTTCTCCTTCTCCTCCCCCTCTTTCTCCCCTCTTCTCTTCTTCCTCTCCTCCTTTTTCTCCCCCTCCTCCTCTCTCCCTCTCCTCCCCCTTTTCTCCCCTCATCTCTCTTCCTCTCCTCCTTTTTCTCCCCTTCTTTCTCTCCTTTTCTTCCTCTCGTCTTCCTCTCCTCTTTTTCTCCCCTCTTCTTCCTCTCCTCCTCTTTCTCCTCTCTTCTCCTCTCCTCCCTCTCCTCCTCTTTCTCTCCTCTTCTCCCTCTCCTCCTCTTTTCTCTTCTTCCTCTCCTCTTTTTCTCCCCTCTTCTTCCTCTCCTCCTCTTTCTCCTCTCCTCTTCCCCCTCTCCTCTTCTTTCTCCCCTCGTTTCCCTCTCCTCCTCTTTTCTCTTCTTCCTCTCCTCCTTTTTCTCCCCTCTCCTCCTCTTCTCCCTCTCCTCCCCCTCTTTCTCCCCTCTTCCCTTCTTCTCTTTTTTCTCCTCTCTCTTCTTCTCCTCTTTTTCTCCCTCTTCTCCTCTCCTCCTCTCCTCCTCTTCTCCCTCTCCTCCTCTTTTCTCTTCTCCCTCTCCTCCTTTTTCTCCCGTCTCCTCCTCTCCTTCCTCTCCTCCCCCTTTTTCTCCCCTCTTCTTCCTCCCCTCTTCTTTCTCTCCTTTTCTTCCTCTCGTCTTCCTCTCCTCTATTTCTCCCCTCTTCTTCCTCCTCTCTCTCTTCTTCTCCCCTCTCCTCCTCTTTTCTCTTCTTCCTCTCCTCCTTTTTCTCCCCTCTCCTCCTCTTCTCCCTCTCCTCCTTTCTCTTCTTCCTCTCCTCCTACTCTTTCTCCCTTCTTTTCTTTTCTCCTCCCCTTGCAGTTCAGTGCCAGCCTCCCGATCCCGACCTCCTGTTGCCCGTCCTGCCCACCTGGCAGCCCTTTGCCACCGAGAGCCCTTCTTTTCCCAGGGCAGAGCCCAGGGCGGGAGGGGGACGAGGAGGGAGAGGAGCTGGCCTGGCAGGCCCCCCTCCAGGGCAAGCAGGAGCCCGGTTGCTGTGACTCCTTCCTGGCTTCAGAAGGAGGCTGGAAACCTCTCTGAAAGGCACTCTCTTTGGACTCTGGGGACCGGGGTTCAGATCCAAACCCACTGGAGAGTGACCCTTGTCAAGTCACACTCTCTCAGCCTCAGAGAAAGGCAAGGTGTACAGGGCTTCATAGCTTGTAAGTGGCTTTGATTTACAAAGCCTAAGGCAGTCTCTGGTAACTTCTCTTTGTGGGACAATTTTCTGGAACAGGGGAGATGGAGAGACCTGAACTCCCCAAAGCAAGGGTCCCATCCACACAGCCCTATAACTCAGGATATCAAGGCAGAAACCCCCACTATATCTGCTTTGAACTGGGTTATCTGAGTCCACACTGCCATATATTCCAGTTCAAAGCAGATAATGTGGGATTTTATTCAGATGTGTGGAAGGAGCCAAGGAAGTCCAAGCCTGAGTTTTACTGGTCCATTTTTACCAGCTGGGTGTGGTAAAATTGGGACATTGAACCTCCATTGTAGTAGTCAAGCCCTCCCAATCTGAAGCACAGGCAGTCCCCAACTTAAAAACAACTCCTAGTTAAGAACAGGGGTGAGACAACAGGAAGCGAGAGAAATCTACCACTCATAAGGGAAGATCACTCCTGAAAGAGTTATTATAATGGGAAAAAAGGTGTCTCCACTGAAGCTTTATCTCCAGTCCTTGTTTCCACAACAAGCCAATCTCTTTCAAAATCTAATAATCACAAGGGCAGAAAGTGAGGTGAAATATGAACAGGAGCACAGGCAGCAAAACAAACTCCACAGGGGTGTTAACCCTTCCCTATGCTATCCAAAGCTTAGATAGGTAAATAGATAGGCTGGAGTTACACTTAGAAATGTGCCTGTTCTGACTTACATACAAATTCAACTTAAGAACAAACCTATAGAACCTATCTGTATAGTCAAGGATCATGAGCCCTCCCATGAACAAGAAATAAAGACTGCCTTCAGCCTGGATTCAGCACACTAACTATAAAGTAAGCAACACTGAACACATGAGTACACGTTGTGCTTGTCAAACTCTCCAAAGTTAAGGAGTTTGAACAGCAAATCTGCTAATACTTGCAAAGAGACAACATTAAAAGCAAGCCTGTACCAACATCAAGCTCCCCACATCTTGCAACCTTGTAAATGTGTTGTCTAAGGCTTTCATGGCTGGAATCACTGGGTTGCTGTGAGTTTTCCGGGCTGTATGGCCATGTTCCAGAAGCATTCTCTTCTGATGTTTTCCCCACATCTATGGCAGACTTCCTCAACCTCTGAGGATGTCTGCCATAGATGTGGGAGAAATGTTAGGAGAGAATGCTTCTGGAACATGGCCATACAGCCCGGAAAACTCACAGCAACCCAGTGATTCCGGCCATGAAAGCCTTCAAAAAACTCAGAAAACTCACAGCAACCCAACCCTGTAAATGGTTTTTTTTTTTTGAAAAAACAGTTCTAACTGGAGCACCTACTTCTTTTTTTTTTTTTTTTAAAAATATTGAAAAAAATTTAATACATAAAAACAGGAGGGGAAGGGAAAAAGGGAGAGAAGGGTCTTAGGGAAGGTAGGGTATGAAAAGGACAGCAGGGGGTAGGAAAAGGAAAGGGGTAAGGGATAGGGGGGAAAGGGAAAAAAAGGGGAAGGAAAGGTTTTGGGTATGGGGGGGGGTCTTCCATGTCTCTTCATAGTGGTTGTCTTCATTTTTTTTTGTCTTCGTTTCTTCATATTTTACCTTTCTTCTTTCTCCTTGTGGTGGTTCTATCTGTCTTAATGCTTCTAGTCCATTTTATATTAGTAGTTTCATTTTATTTTCTTTAATCCAGTTTTTAAATAAAGTCCAGTCTGTCCTCTTGATCCATTTATTCTGTATCTTCGTAATCAGGAAAGTCAATTCGTCCATATTCATTATGTCTAGCATTTTCTCTATCCATTCTTCTTTCTGAGGTCTTTATTTTTGTCTCCAAGTCCTTGTATGAACAATTTTTGCCGCTATTGTCATATAAATAAATAATTTATCCTCATTGGAGTTTGGTTGTAAATTTGTCATTTCTAAAAGAAAAAATTCTGGTTTTAATGGAATATTTTTCTTTAAAATCTTTTGACATATCTCGTGGATTTGTTTCCAGAAAGCTGTGGCTATCTCGCATGTCCACCACATGAGGTGGAATGATCCTTCACACTTTCCACATTTCCAACATTTTTCATTTATATTTTTAGTGAATTTGGCAATCTTTCTTGGTGTCATGTACCATTGGTACATCATTTTTGTCCAATTCTCTTTCAAGTCATAGGCATATGTATAGTTTAATTTTTGATTCCATATCAACTCCCAGTTCTCCAGTGGAGCACCTACTTCTTAATCTAAACCATTCATTGTTTTGCCACTGGGTTTATGAACAAAACACCCAACAATCTGGAAGGCTGCTGTGAGTTTTCTGGGTTTTTTGGCCATGTTCTAGAACAGTGGTTCTCAATCTTCCTAATGCCGCGACCCCTTAATACAGTTCCTCATGTTGTGGTGACCCCCAACCATAACCTGAACATTATGAATCGCCATGTAAATCATGATCTGCAGGATGTATTTTCATTCACTGGAGCAAATTTGGCACAAATACCCGGTATGCCCAAATTTGAATACTGGTGGGGTTGGCGGGGAGACTGATTTTGTCATTTGGGAGTTGTAGTTGCTGGGATTTATAGTTCACCTACAATCAAAGAAATCCACCAATGAACCAAAATTGGCACAGAGAACTCCCATGATCAACAGAAAATACTGGAAGGGTTTGGTGGGCATTGCTTGAGTTTGGGAGTTGTAGTTCACCTACATCCAGAGAGCACTGTGGGCTCAAACAATGATGGATCTGGACCAAACTTGGCACGGATACTCAATATGCCCAAATGTGAACACTGATAGGGTTTGGGGAAAATAGACTTTGACATTTGGGAGTTGTAGATACTGGGAGTTATAGTTCACCTACAATCAAGGAGCGTTCTGAACCCACCAATGATAGAATTGGGCCAAACTTCCCACACAGAACCCCCATGACCAACAGAAAATACTGTGTTTTCTGATGGTCTTTGGCGACCCCTCTGACACCCCTTCACGACCCCCTCAGGGGTCCCGACCCCCAGGTTGAGAAACACTGTTCTAGAAGCATAATAATAATAATAATAATAATAATAATAATAATAATAATACTTTATCCATCTCCCCGAGGGGACTCAGAGCGGTTCCCAAGTAATATAATAAAACATACAGAGTAAAAACAACATAACCATAAGATTAACAAACAAAATATAAGCATAAAAATTGTTGCCATAACAGACATATATTAAAAGTAATCCTGCCTGTTCAAGGCAATTAAAAATTTAAAAGGCGGGGCCAAGATTCACCCACATCTATGTCAGGAGTCCTCGGAGGTTGTGAAGTGAAACATCAGAAGAGAATGCTTCTAGAACATGGCCATACAACCCAGAAAACTCATAACAACCCAACCCAACAATTTCTAAATAGTAAAGCAGATGGGGTCAGGTAGAAAACAGGAGGAAATACAGAAGGTCGTATTGCAGACCAATGGACTCTGGAAGGAGCAAAGCTGTTAATAACAAGGTACCTTAGAGACCTCTTTTTCACAGGTTCAGTTTAAAAGGAAGCCAACTTGACAGCAATTAATGATAAGCCGTTAGCACCTCAGTTCTGAGACAAAGAAAGGAGCAAATATATATTTGACTGTAACAGTAATGATGCTTGCATCCCTGATGAAGAGGTTGACATACAATGCAAGATGGATTATTCAGAAAAAGCTGGAAAGGAATACAAAAGGTCCCTGAATGAGGCCAGCATAAAGGATTTCAAGAACTGTCATTAAAAAATCACCCTTGCTTTCAATTGAAGCCGCTATCTTGGAGGGTGCCTTGCAATGAAGATGTCCTTTTCCATCAAGACCACTTGAATTCCAGTTTTGAAAGAGTCTCGGACAGAAAAAAGAATTTCCCTTGTCTTTTTCCAGCAAGTCATACAGTCTCATGATCTGTCCAATGAATGATAGTCTCAGTTTTGTCCCCTTGGCTTTGTACCCATTTATGCATATTTTTGGACAGTAAAGAACAGTGATTCCCAACGTTTTTTTGACCAGTGACCACTGTCCAACTCTCCTTTTTTGGTATGGGGATATGTATCACCCTGACAGCATCATCTTTCAAGATTTTAAACAGTCATCTCCTGCTGCCTTGTTATTAGCAATGCTTCTTAAGGCCCCTTCAACCTCACTCCTCAGGATGTCTGGTTCTAATTCACTCACCACATAGTCAACGCTATCCTTAATATTATTATCCTTCACCATATCGTCAACGCTATCCTCAATACTATTATTATATAGTCTTGCCACCTTCTCTTTATCTCTTCAGCTTCTGTTAAGTCCCTGCCATCTTTGTTTATTGTCATGCCCATTTTTGCCTGAAATTTACCTCCAATGTTTCTGATTTTCTGGAAGAGGTATCTTGTCCTTTCTATTGTGTTGTCTTCTAACACTTCCATGCATTGCTTGTTTAAAAATAGTTCCTACATTGACTTAAGTGTTTAATTTGTTCTATGATTGAACTCTTAACTCAAAACACTTGTATCTCAAAGTGAATTTTCCCATTGAAATGCTATTAGTCTGTTTGTCCCCCACAAATCCCCTCCCCCGATTGTTTTGTTACATGTTTTTAAATAGGAAAATGTTCTTTATAAATAAATAATGTATAAATGCACTTTTATATGGAACAGTAAAAAAAAAAAGATCAACTTTAATGCGGTGGAAGCACAAAGTTGTGGCAAGGAAGCATAAAGTGAACAGGCAAAAGCATCATTTTCTTAATACCGTACTCATTCCAGCCTCCCCCATGCTCTCTTTCCATCTCTCTTTTCATGAAGACAAACATACCAGGAATAAAAACCATACAAAATCAAATAACCCAAAGTTCCTCAAAGCGGACTAGAGCAAAGCTGGCAGCAATCTCCCAAAGTGGACAACAGCATGAGGCACGGAGGCCTCCCTAAAGCCCCGTGCTCTGGCGCTAGAGCGCCCTCTGCTGCTAGCTCTTAACTCAAAGCACTGCTGGTGTGTCAAAGCAAAACTCAGGCTGAGGGACAGCCCTTAACCCAAAAAACTCTTAAGTTGGGATGCTCTTAAGTAGAGGCATGTATGTATATGTGTGTATCTCTTTATCTACACAGAGAGACATATGTACACATACACAAAACATATATATTACACACACACACTATGGAAAATAAAAATCTTTGTTGAGAGACTACATTTGAATTGCAAGCAGTAATATATTTGAGGGCAAAATGGTTAAGAATTCAGACTAATATAATGTTCCACAAAGGATGACCTCAGTAGGGGAAAAAGGTTAAAGATAACTTGGGTGACAGGCATTTTGAAAGATTTCTTGTCTAGGGGAAATATCTCTGACTTAAATGAATGCCCAATCTACTTACCTTTCTGGCCTCCTTCTTTTGATCTTTGCCTGTTTGACTTACTCAAATTGAACTGTAAGGCAGAGATTTGGTAATCACCTCTTATTTGATCAGAGAAGCCCCAAAGGATGATAAAACGTGTCATTTAAAGGCCTCCCAGCGAGAGAAGCAAGAGTGGGCTTAGAGCTCCTTTCTGTCACCGTGCATTGACATTCCTGTCAGTTATATTTGTCACAGGAGGAGGCTGGAGGAGCGGATCAATGGACGAAGCTGAAACAGATCTTCCAAAATCCCATTGCAATGTGTATTATGGATGCCAGAAACATGTAAATAAGATAATGTTAAATACGATCTTTGAGAGAATGTAAAAGAATTAGAACACATTTCTCAATAGAGAAACAAAATCATTGGAAAGAGAAATGCTGTATAAAACTAGGACTAGTAGATAGCCTCTCAAACATCTACAATATCATGATGAAAATTAAACTCTGAAGAGTAATAATAATAATAATAATAATACTTTATTTATACCCTGCCACCATCTCCCCAAGGGGACTCGGAGTGGCTTACATGAGGCCAAGCCCAACAACATATCAATAGAACAAAATAATAATAATAATAATAAGAAGAAGAAGAAGAAGAAGAAGAAGAAGAAGAAGAAGAAAAGAAGAAGCAAAAACAATACAATTAATGTAATTCACATGTAAACAGTAACATGCAAGGATTTAAAAAAGCTATGGCCGGGCCAAATATAATAATTTAAAATTTAAAAAATAAATGCTGGGCAGGAACACAGGAAGGATGTATCTGATAGGAGGGTTTTAAAAGAAATGAAGGGAGAGCAACCCAACGAGTAGTTAAAATGCTTCTTAGGACATTTTTCTGGGGATTATGGAAGCACTATTTACGCCACTTTTTCCTCATGTTTCTCTTTGGCTGTTTTAAGGTGAAAAGAAGCAAAGGAGCGGAGGGATGAATTATTGTTGCCACCAATTTGAAAGGAACCAGTATTCAGGAGATTTTACCCCAGTTCCCAATTTTAAAAAGAACTGGCCTATTCAATGGAGGTTGCTGATTAGGAACCAAATTTACCATCAAGTTGGAAGGGAGGCTGTTCAATTGCACCTCC
>NW_026845477.1:124721849-124991325 GCF_025583915.1 Anolis sagrei ordinatus | reverse complement strand
TTTTTCAAACTCTCCCCTCTAAGCTCCTCCCACTTCCCTCTTTCCTGCATCGGTCTCCATGGCAACGCACATGGAGAACTCCTCTGACTTAGGCCACTCCAGCATTACTGCAGCCAATCTAAACACAAATACAGTTAAAATCATACAATTTATAATCAACTCCTGTACATAAGGATTATGGCTTGTTGTGCTCCTTTTTTTGTAAACTAAATAAGAATTAAATATAGCGAATATTATTTGCTCTAAGCCATTGAGGAAAACCATTTAAGTAAACTATTATTTATGATCATGATGACAGCACTGCATAAATATATCTATAGAAATGTCTGATGATACGTTTTATTGATTGGCCTATTGGCCGTATCAAAACATTTAACACATAACACAATTAACACATAGTCATACATAGTCATACATACAACAAAGAACCCTCGGTATAAAAGGAGTTAAAATAAACAAGCTGTTAACAAGATCTCGTTCAGGTCAAATGTCTGCGTCACCTCCACAGTTTACCCCAATTGATTCTAAATGTGCAATTCTCAGCTGTGTTGCTTTGAATAGAAAAAGGGCTGTTTTGTGTGTTATTTTAGGGTTCTGGCCAGCCAACAAAAATGAGGTTTTAATATATGGGTCCAAGGCAATGGTCTCTCTCTTTCTTATACAGCTCACAGTTGAACAATACATGTGTGATATCCTCCACCTCTGGTGCTCCACAAATACAAAATCGTTCGTTGTATGGGACTTGATTAAACCTTCCGTGCTTGTCCATTGTATCCAGCTGTTCAAAACGAGCTCTGGTAAATACCCTCCTAAGGTGTTTAGGCATTTCTGTTTTTAGATATCGAGCTGTTTGGAAAGTATGTTTAAAGCGGCCTAACCATTTCAGTGAGCCAGCTTTACTGAGGGTAGCGATGTCTTTTTGGCCTTCTATATCCAATACTTGTTGAGCAACAATTTTTTGGTATAACTCTTCTAAGAGATTCGGATACCGAGTCGGAAGTCCACAGCTCCTAATGTATTTTGTCAGGAGAACTAACCAAGAGGTCTGATGTTGATTTTCTATCTGCTCTAACAGGCACAGTTTGGGGAGTCTATCATTTTCCATGGCCATCAGTTTTGCCCAGTAGTTGTAGGCCCTGATTTTGGATAAGCCATCCACTGTGTGTACTCCCAGTTCCGCTCTTACTGCGGCAGCTGGGGTCGTCCTGTCCACTCCTAGGAAACTTCGCAGGTGCTGTGATTGTGATTGCTCTATTAATGGTACCTGGTTTAGACCCCAAACTTCAGCTCCGTACAAGAGCATGGGAGTTACCTTTGCTTTATATACTTTGAGAAGTGGGTCTAAGGATCCTGGTTGGTTGTGATTTGTCAGTTTAAGTAGTTGATTTGCATGTACTCTTGCCCTAACTGAACTTTTTTGATGGTGTGGTAGCCAAGAGCCGGTCTCAGAAAAAACAATTCCCAGATATGTGAAAGTGCAAACTTGCTCTATTGGTTCATCATCCAGGAACCATCTGTGTCTGTTACGTCGTTTGCCAAATACCATTGTTTTTGACTTTGATTTATTAATTATAGAAATGTCATTTACAGTGCTACCTTACACATCTTCAAAAATAATACCCACCAAAGTCAATAGCATTTATTTATTGCAATCTATTAAGAGCAGTGGTACAATTATTGGCTGTGTACCCATCAACATTTCACAGATGAATATTGGGATTTTGGTGGACAAGCAGCACCAGAACACTCTCTGATTTCCAGTGGAATTGTGTTTCCAGTTCAATGCAGGGAGCACAGTTGTGGGTAAAAAGAAACAAGGCTACTACTCATACCCTTTGGCCCCATCTACACTCAGGATCTCCCCTAGCAAACCTTTTGTATCATTATCCCAATACCCCATGCATATGGGATATATTGAGCATAGTGATCAGGTCATGATTTGAATAAACATAGCAGTTTAAATAATGTACCAGTAAGGCCTTCTCCCAGACCCCCCCCCCCCTCCACTACAGGCCTGCCCATGAACATGGCAATTCTATTCATACAGGGAAACCCAGACTAAGGTAAAGGTAGGGAAAGGTTTTCCCTTGACATTAAGTCCAGTCGTGTCTGACTCTGGGGGTTGGTGCTCATCTCCATTTCTAAGCCAAAGAGCCAGCATTGTCCGTAGACACCTCCAAGGTCATGTGGCCAGCATGACTACATAGCTCCGCTACCTTCCCGCTGGAGCGGTACCTATTGATCTACTCACATTTGCATATTTTCGAATTGCTAGGTTGGCAGAAGCTGGAGCTGACAGTGGAAGCTTACGCCGCTCTCCGGATTCGAACCTGCGACCTTTCGGTCAACAAGTTTAGCAGCTCAGTGGTTTAACCCACTGCACCACCGGGGGCTCCACCATTAGGGGCATATTAATAATGATAATAATAATGATAATAATAAAAATCCCCCAGAAGTATCGTTTGTGGGATTAACATAACTCAAAAACCACTGAACGAATTGACACCAAATTTGGACAGTATACACCTAACAACCCAATGTATGTCCTTCGCTCAAATTTTTTGATTTTGTCATTTGGGAGTTGTAGTTGTTGGGATTTATAGTTCACCTACAATCAGAAAGCATTCTGAACTCCACCAATTATGGAATAGAACCAAACGTGGCACACAGGACTCCCATGACCAACAGAAAACACTTTGGTGGGCACTGACCTTGAGTTTGCGAGTTGTAGTTCACCTACATCCAGAGAGTACTGTGGACTAAAACAATGATGGATCTGGACCAAACTTGGCACGGATGTTCCATATGCCCAAATATGAACACAGATGGAGTTTGGGGAAAATAGACCTTGACATTTGGGAGTTGTAATTACTGAGATTTATAGTTCACCTACAATCACCTACAATCAAAGAGCATTCTGAACCCCACCAACGACAGAATTGGGGTAAATTTCCCACACAGAACCTTGATGACAAACAGAATATACTTAAGGCCATCCAGTCCAACTCTGTTCACCAGGGCAAAAAATTTAAACAAAGCCTTCCTGACAAAGAGCCATCCAGCCATAGATATAGAGAGAGATATATGACCCTCCCAAACACAGATATAGTATCATAGATTTGAAAGGGACCCCTAAACAAGGACAATTCTATGTTCCAGAGTAGGCCAACCAGACAATCTCTACATCAACACAAGCATAAAGAAATTACATATATTAGAAACCAACACTTTCTCATTACTTTATTTTCCAGATCACAAGACTGGGCCACAGCAATACGTGGCAGGGGATGGCTAGTTATGGAATAAATCTTCATGTAATCTGTAGAAGGTTCAATGTGTCTTTGTTACCCAACCTGGTAGTTTCATTTCACATGTGCATTATTGTTCGTTTTGAATAAAAAGTTTGCTGAAACATGTTGATTTGCTCTTTCGTTTGGTACAGGAACCTGTCCCTATTATGTTATTTCTCTTTCGGTTACCAGATTTGCTGTTAAAGAAATAAGGCTCAGGCACACACTACTTTGTTAATTGAGATATACTTGTCTCAGTCACTCTCCTTCAGTGTCCTAAGGATTTCTGACTTCTTCCCAGCTATCATAATTTTAATGAATTTCACACAGGAGTTGCAAATTGTGTATGACTGAGTCATTCAGTGTGAGTTTTTGAAGAGGGATGAGGATTACAGAGCAGGATTTAGGAAGGGATCATACAATAGCTGAGAAGATATTATGAAGCCCAAATAAATCAGGCAAAAGCTATATAAACTGGGGTTTAAAATACATATTGTGTCACTGTGAGCAAATAAGGACTTTAAAAAAATCCACCCAAAAGCTGGTGAGTAACAGATTAAATTGTCATTCGCCTTGATATTCTTATATCCCCAGTCTGTGTATGGGATCATTGTTCAATTATTCCTTTTGCACAGTGGAAGAAGACAAAAGAAAGAGAAATACATATGATTATGCATAATGTGCATTCATTCATAAATCCAGATGAATAAATATTGCTTGGTGAAATTGATTGCGGGCACAGCCATTTGAAATCTCAGTTCCTGCCAAAAATAAAAGTTTCCGTTTGTCCCTGGACTTTTACTTAGAATTACAATCCAGTGCAATCCCAATTGAAATGAACTGTGGGAAGGGAGGATTGCAAAAGAGAGTGCGTTCTTCTATCTCTCTCTGTTTCAAAAGGGCTGCTTTGGTGAGAATGCCCCATTGGCTACTGCTCACAGTTGTGAGCTTTTCTTGTTAATATCAGAGGAGTTGCAAGGTTCTCTGTAACACTGCCCACACATCTTTGCAAGGGCATCCTGGACCGAGTGAGTCTTGCTAATTTCAACAAGAAACTTCTGCCAGTATATATGTAACTGTTGAGGTCCCTTTTGAAGCAATCGGGATTATCAATTTCTCCAGCAAACAGGGATCTAATGTGAAAAAAGGATACTGAATTATCAGTGGTCCATGCTTTAGTTACCTCTAGATTGGACTACTGCAACACACTCTATGTGGGGCTGCCCTTGAAGACAATTGGTCCAAAGATCAGCAGCCAGACTTCTATCTGGAGTGAATTACAGGGAGCGGTCTAACCTCCTGTTTTAGGAGCACAATTGGGTGCTGTTCATTTTCCGGTCTCAATTCAAGGCGCAGGTTATCACCTACAAAGACCTGAATGGTTTGGAACCTGCCTACCAGGCATGTAGTCGGGGTGGGGTGGGGGGCTTGGGGGGCTTCAGCCCCCCCGAAATTCTCATGGTGGTCCACAAGAAGGCCTTACTGGTGCATTATTTAAACTGTTATGTTTATTCATATCATGATCTGATCACCATGCTCAATATATCCCATATGCATGGGGGTATTGGGGTAACGATAAAAAAGGTTTGCTAGGGTAGACCCTCTTTCTCTCAGACTCAGCCCCCCCCCCCACCCGAATCAAACTCAGCTCTTGACTATGGACCTGCTGCCTACCATCGTGATCTCATTTCCTCCTACTCTCTTCGATCCTTGGGGGAGGCCCTCCTCTTGCTCCTGCTTCTTTCACAGGTGTGGCTTATGGGGACGAGGGAGAGGGTCTTCTCTGTGGTTGCCCCTTGGCTCTGGAACTCGATCTCCAAGGAGATTAGGCAAGCACCCACCCTGGCAGCCTTTAGAAAAAGCTTAAAAACTTGGCTTTTCTGGTGTGTTTTTGGAGAATGGGCTATCAATTTCCATGCCACGTTCCATCCCAGTACCAAATTGTCTTTCTGATGCACTTCATCCCTCTCATCCCTCAGTGGAGATTAACCTTGTTGCTTATCCCTTCCAAGCCTCCTACTAGTCATAGCACCTTCTATCTATCTCTCCCATGGGTTTTACAATTTTTATCCATCACATTTGGCCCAGCTCCCTCTGTCTAATTCCTTTAGCATTTTATAATTAGCTTTTATTTGTTTGTTATTTTTATTGCATTACTATGTTATTGTTAAGCATTTTTATTTGATGTTACTGTCTGTTTTATATGTATTTTTGCTTTATTGTAATTGTTTGGGCTTGGCCTCATGTTAGCTGTCCCGAGTCCCTTGGAGGAGATGGTGGTGAGATATATATTTATATATTAAAAATTTCTTAGCTGTGGTGGGAAGTGCATCGTCCAAAGATGAGAGGTGCTGGAGCTCAGTAACCCTCTACTCTAGAGGAGGGTGACTAAAATAATCAAAGGCCTGGAGACCATGAATCCCTATGAGGAGCGTCTTAAAGAACTGGATATGTTTAGCCTACAGAAGAGAAGGTTGAGAGGACACATGATCATAAGGAAGAGAAAGCAGGCTTGTTTTCTACTGCTATTGAAACTAGGACTAAGGGTCCTTCCACACAGCCCTATATCCCAGATTATCAAGGCAGAAAATCCCATATTATCTGAGTGTGGACTCAGATAACCCAGTTCAAAGCAGGTATTGTGGGATTTTCTGCCTTGATATTCTGGGATATAGGACTGTGTAGAAGGGCCCTAGGGGCAATGGGTTCAAAATACAGAGAAGAAGATCCACCAGAACCTTAGGAAGAACTTCCTGACCGTAGGAGCTGTTCAGCAATGGAACTCTTTCTTTCTGCCTCTGAGTGTGGTGGAAGCTCCTTCCTTGGAAACTTTTAAACAGAGACTGGATGACTGGACAAGCCCTATGAGGAGCAGCTTAAGGAGCTGGGCATGTTTAGCCTGAAGAAGAGAAGGCTGAGGGGAGATATGATAGCCATGTATAAATATGTGAGAAGAAGCCACAGGGAGGAGGGAGCAAGCTTGTTTTCTGCTTTCATGGAGACAAGATTGTGGAACAATGGCTTCAAACTACAAGAAAGGGGATTCCATCTGAGTATGAGGAAGAACTTCCTGACTGTGAGACCCGTTCAGCGGTGGAACTCTCTGCCCTGGAGTGTGGTGGAGGCTCCTTCTTTGTAAGCCTTTAAACAGAGGCCAGATGGCCATCTGTCAGGGGCGATTTAAATGCAATATTCCTGCTTCTTGGCAGGGGGTTGGACTGGATGGCCCATCAGGTCTCTTCCAACTCTTTGATTCTATGATTCTATGATTCTATGATCTGTCAGGGATACTTTGATTTTGCCTTTCCTGCATTGCAGGGGGTTGGACTAGATGGCCCATGTGGTCTCTTCCAACTCTATTATTCCATAATTCTATGAAAATAAAGTAGTAAACAGTTCAGGAGAGATAATATAGCCCAACAACAAAAAAAGATTGGTGCCTTGGTTTTTAGGCTTATTCCTGGGGTCATTGGAGGCACAGATTCAGAAAACTGCATTGAATAGACCACATTAGCTCTAGTTTCTTAGATATGGGCATCATATTTTTATGGGCAAGCAGATGAAGGCTGGTATAGGGCACATGCCATATATCTCAAAAACTAGATGGGGATAAGGTTAGGGTTAGGGTTAGGGGGAAAATTGTATCATTTTTTGAATCAGCAGTCCAATATACCCAGAAACAGGTCTATCATTTGAGGCACCAAAATGTGAGTTGGCCAGTGTAATCAGCCTACAATCCTGTTGGTTAGTCCCACCTAGAATAGACACATTGAATCAATTGTTGACAAGTGAGTCAACACGTAGGTATATCTCACTGATACAATGCATTTACTGGAGTCAGAAGCAGCAATTGGAATGAAGCCCCAATGTGGTTTAAGAAACACAAGTGCCAGATATGATTGCACCAAAAGACTGGATTTGCAGATTATCAGAGAAGCATACAGTATGTATGAATCATTTGGACAACAAGTAAGACCAATCTTGGTCATGCTAAGGAGAGATCCATTGCGTTGGTAATTATTAATTTGTCTACACTTATTGCAATGGATCTACTCTTAAAGATGACATTGACCATATACAAGTGGAATCACTGCTGTAGGGGAGTTCACATGATTCACAACTGGTTTCACAGCAGAACTGTTGCATCCAGCCACTAATATTCATCTATGGAACATAATACAGTGTTCCCTCGCTACTTTTAGCAGACTCGCTGTTTCGTGGGTTTTTGAAAACATTAATAAAAATATTAAATATTACATATTTATGTCCAGTGGAGGCCATGGACCCCGGAAGTGTGGCGATCTGAGGCATGGCGGGGAAGGCCTGCCTCCCTGGCCTGCTGCCGCCTGTGTTGTTCCACAGGCTCTAAAGAGGCCAGGGAGGCAGGCAGATGCCCTTGGGATGGGCCGGAAGGTGGGTAAGGAATCGCAGGTAAGAAAATAATATATAAAATATATAAAATAATGTATAAATATTAAAATTAATATGGTGTCCCTACTTTGCGGATTTTCACTTATTGCGGGTGGTCCTGGAACGGAACCCCTGCGATAAGGGAGGGAACACTGTATTTACCTGAGACCTTCTTGGAAGGTGGGATGGATATCTGGAAGGTGGTTGGAGGTGTGGGTAGCTGGGTTGGACCGGATCCATTGTTCACAGCACTAGTGGACCTAACTCCTACCCAGAGGTACTCTAGTGATGTCACATCAGGGTGCCGAGCCATTGAGCATAAACATGATGTCACCAGCAAGCCTCTGAGGCCCCATCTACACTGACATATAAAATCCAGATTATCTACCCTGAACAGAAGGGGCATGTAAGCAGTCAGCAAAGCAGTGGTGGCAGCCCTGCTGCATTTCCAATCTGGTATTGTATTTCCCATAGTCACCTACGAATGTGAGAGTTAGACCATAGGGAAGACTGAGCGCAGGAAGATAGATGCTTTTGAACTGTGGTGTTGGAAGAAAGTTCTGAGAGTGCCTTGGACTGCGAGAAGATCCAACCAGTACATACTTCAGGAAACAAAGCCCGACTGCTCATTGGAGGGAAGGATATTAGAGACAAAGTTGAAGTACTTTGGCCACATCTTGAGGAGAAAGGAAAGCTTAGAGAAGACAATGATGCTGGGGAAAATGGAAGGGAAAAAGGAGGAGGGGCCGACCAAGGGCAAGATGGATGGATGGCATCCTTGAAGTGATGGGATTGACCTTGAAGGAGCTGGGGGTGGTGACGGCTGACAGGGTGCTCTGGTGTGGGCTGGTTTATGAGGTCACGAAGAGTCGGAAACGACTGGACGAATGAACAACAACAAATAATGCCATCTGGCTGATGAAGCAGCTCTGGGCATGCTCCTGAACCATATCAGAGCAATTCCGGAGTTATTTAACCCAGATATATTATGTAGGTGTAGACAAAGCCTAGTAGGAGGACCTTTCAGAAATAGCTTGCCATGACACTTATACATTCTGCATATTGCTTCTGTTCTTTTGAACAGAACAACTTCTCCCAGTCCTGATTTCCAGAGACTGTAGCCCAGATCATAGAGACTGGGAAGAAGACGATGCAAGTCCTAGGACAGACCCACTGGTGTCTAGTACTTTTACTTTCTCTGTGCTCTGAGAACAGAGTGCAAGATGCAATTTTCTTTGTCAATGCCTTCTGGTTGCTGCTGTCAATGTCAGCATGACACAAACCACTAATTTGTAAACAGTGTGGCATCAATTCACACAAAGCAAGAATGGCTCACTCCCCTTAATGCCCCAAGGAGACTTTGTACTTCTTTTCAGACACAAAGAAAGGTCTCTTTCGTCTCATACACTGTAAACAAAACTGCCAACTTTTGATCTACCTTCATTGAGATATGTGGATCAGAAGCAACCAATTCTTCCTTGGAGTTTGTTGTAAATTGTGACCATAAGTTCATAAGCACAACAAGCTGGGAGGACAAAGGAGGAATGTGAGATGCTAGTCTTCACTTATTTGAATATGCACTTAATGGAAAAAATAAATGGTGGCAATATGCTTGCCAGACCTAGGGGTGTGTCTACACTGCAGAATGAATTCAATTTGATATCACTTTAATTGCTATTCCTAAATGCTATGGAATACCAGGCATTGTATACCCAGCGGTATACTGTGTGGATCATAATAAATTGTGGCAAGTTCTTGGTGGGATGGATATTAGAAGATACTAGAGACAAAGTTCAAGTACTTTGGCCACATCATGAGGAGACAGCAAAGCCTAGAGAAGACAATGATGCTGGGGAAAGTGGAAGGTAAAAGGAAGAGGGGTCGACCAAGGGCAAGATGGATGGATGGCATCCTTGAAGTGACTGGACTGACCTTGAAGGAGCTGGGGGTGGTGACGGCCGACAGGGAGCTCTGGCGTGGACTGGTCCATGAGGTCACGAAGAGTCGGAGACGACTGAATGAACAACAACAACACCAGGCATTGCAGTTTTAGCCTTCTCTGCCAAAGAGTGCTGCTGCATCACCAAATTCCAACTTCCACCAGGATAATAATAATAATAATACTTTATTTATATACTGCTCCATCTCCCCGAGGGGACTCAGAGCAGTTCCCAGGTAACATCACAAAACATACAAAGTACAACAACATAACCATAAGATTAACAAAGCAATATAAGCATAAAAATTGTCGCCATAACACATATTTATTAAAAGTAATCCTGCCTGTTCAAGGCAATTTAAAAATTTAGAAGGCCGGGCCAAGATTTGTGCAAGCCTAAAAATTCTAGGAGGCCCGGGAATTAAGTGCAATGCTATGGTAGGCAACAATAATATTTGGTACGGGTCTGTGGCTGTTCATTCTGGGGCCAATTAGAGGAAGTGATCTGGGTAATTGGTAGGAAGAATAAGGCCGCATTCGGCAATGTGTAAGACTGAGTTAGAACTGGTCATTTTCAAAGGCTTGTGTAAACCACCAGGTCTTCAAGCTCTTACAAAAGGAGGGGAGGGATGAGGCCTGTCTTATTTCCCTTGGAATGGCGTTCCAGAGGTGGGGGGCCACCACCAAGAAGGCCCCCCTCTCTCTCTCTCGTCCCCACCAACCGTGCTTGTGACGGAGGTGGGAACAAGAGGAGGGCCTCCCCGGAAGATCTTAAAGTTCGTGCTGGTTCATAGAAGGAGATGCGATTGCGGAGATGGGCGGGGCCCGAACCATTTAAGATTCATAGCATTGAGCCATCGAAGTTAACGTGGAGTCAAACTGCATTAATTCTATAGTACTCTATCAACTTGTCTCATGCTACAATCCCACTCTGATTCTGATTTGCTGCACATAGCATTTGTGTAAAAAAAAAAAAAAAAGGGGGGGGGAGGGAGGAAATTCCTAGAGGAACCAGAATAAAATGGATGGGGCATCAAAAGATGAACTAGCACTGCCTCTGCCAAGCTGGGATAGTTGGAGGGCATGCAGTATATCACAGGATACCTGCCATAGATGCAGGCAAAACATCAGGAGAGAATGCTACTAGAGCATGACCATACAGCCTGAAAAACCTACAACAACCCATTTTAAAAATGTTGTGCACATGTGCCAAATAAATGTAAGATTGCCTTCGGGTAAGTACTACAACATCCTTTCCAGTGTCACAGTGCAATCCCATAAAACGTCATCTTCAAAGGCTATTCCACTGAGCTCAATGAGACTTATTCCCCATCCCTCGTGTAATATGCCTGTAGATAAAGTCAAGACGGCTTCCTTTAATTAGGCACAAGACCGAAACTCTGATCCCGAGCACATGCTAGGCCTTTTCTCAAATTTTGAGATGATAAAACACTGCAGCTGAGCCAAAGCTCACCAGGTTTCTGGAAGAGTGAACTGAAATATTATGCAGAACTGAAAAATAAAGCACTTCCTCGAATGCCCCCTGTCAATATATTTTCTTGGGAAAATGAGTACATCAAGGAGAGTAGTGTTTCTGTTAGGGGATTATGTGTTTCAGAATGCAAGATGTCCAAGCCATGGGAGGAAATTTGAGCCAATGTTTCCCCCTGTAATGCATCAATTTTATATGTTCAGAGGAACCTCCTTCCACCAGAAGGGAGTATTTAAAAAGTTGTATTCCTTACACGTACAGCCTGAAGTGATACCATACAGTACAGCTTGATTGTTTGATTCTGCTGATTGCATATGGCCCCGATATGAATCATTTCAGATGCCTTGCCAGAATTGCTTCCTGCTGAGTGTCCAATTTATGCATGACGTTAATCACATCTGTGTGGTTTGCCCTTAAGGGCAGGATCTTTTCTTTGCAAATAGCCAGCATGGGAGCTGGATGTATGCGTATGTGTGTGTGTGATAGAAATTTGACACCAGAAGCCCCTTCCACACTGCCCTATATCCCAGGATCTAATCCCAGATCATATTCTCATTCCAGATTATCTGCCAGCGGAGACTCATATAATCCAGTTTAAATCAGATAATCTGGAAAAAAAAACAACAACAATTATAATAACAACATTTTATTTGTATTCCACCCTATCCCCCCAAGGGGACTCAGGACAGATTATAGCATCCAGACACAGTCAAACATTCAATGCCTTCAAACAACGACACACAAGACACACAAGCTGTATTCCTTACACATACTCTGGGGGTGGTGCTAATCTCCACTTCTAAACCAATGAGCCTGCATTGTCCGTAGACATCTTCTAGGTCATGTGACTGCATGGAGTGCCTTTTACCATCCCGCTGAGGCGGTACCTATTGATCTACTCATTAGGCATGGTTAGGTTTGGTTGGAATCTTCGTAATTTGGAATAAATTTGGAAATATTTGCTTTTTGAAGCGATTTCAAAGTTTTTAAGGAAACTGGAAGACCCTTTGCCCTTCTGAAGCTTTTTCTGCCATTTCTATAACGAAGCAGTAAGTGAGTCGGAAATTATTCAGCTTTTCCCTGCTTCTGGTCCCTGGCCTTGGCTCATGCCAGAGAAGCCGTTTTAAACCAGAGTAGATGAATTTCCTCCCTTTCCTCTCACCCTGCTTCTGTCTCAATCCTGGGAAGCAGTTTTAAACCAGAGTGGATGAATTTCCTCCCTTTCCTCTTCTCCTGCTTCTGTCTCAAGCCAGAGAAGCTGTTTCAAACTAGAGTGGGTGAATATCCTCCCTTTGCTTCCCCCCACCCCCCGCTTCTGGAGTAAAACAACTACTTTCAAAGAAAAGACCACCCAATGAAACAGGAAATAACTCTTTCAAACTATTACGGAAGGATTCAGTCTCGGAAGTTTTGAAAAGTTCTGAACATTTTTTTCTGTGAAAATCGGAATTGACTTTAGAATCGAACCACCAGTTTTGAACCTTTTTTATGGATCAAACAAGCCTGCTACTCACATATGCATGTTTTCGAACTGGGGCTAACTGCAGGAGCTCACCCTGTCCTGATGATTCAAACCGCCAACCTTCTGGTCAGCAAGTTAAGCAGCTCAATGGTTTGACACGTTGTGCCACTGTGGCCCATATGGAACAGTGTAGAAGAGGGCATATTGTGCTCCAAGCCATGTCCAGTGTGACTGAAAGAAGAAAAAATCCCACCTTCTTAGGCCTCTTCTACAATGCCATATAATCCAGATTATCAAAAATAATCCACATTATCTGCTTTGAATTTGATTATATGCATCTATACTGCCATATAATCCTGTTCAAAACAGATAACCTGGATTTTATATGGCAGTGTAGAAGAGGCCTTATTCACAACAGTGGGAATGGTCACCATTCAAGCAACTGACGTGTCTGTCCACTCACAATGCATCACAACAGTACAAGGAGCCAAAAGGTTGAAACCAGGATTCCTACTATTAATTAAATTAAATTAAAATTTACTTTTTTCTGGAGACAATGAATTGCAGAGCTATGTTTCCAGCTGAATAGTTGTTGGCTTTTGATAAAGGGATCCTTAGAATTCTCTGCCAGTCTGCCTCACTAAACTATAAAACTTCCACAGAATGTTGCTATGGGCTGATAAAGTGGAATTTTTTGACCAGGGACTACTTTGACCAGAGACCACTCTCCAACATTAGTACCAAAGAGTTATGAATCAGATTTTGGTCAACTTTAGATTTGTTTTGTAATGATGATGATGATGATGATGATGATAATGATGATGATAATATAAACTCAAGAAGCCATTCAGTCCAACCCCTTCCATGCAGGGAAAGGACATTCAAAGCACCCGCAGCAGATGGCTATTCAGCCTTTGTAATAATAATAATAATAATAATAATAATAATAATAATAATAATAATAAGAGAACTTGTGCCACAAATACCACCTGTCTGCAACAAAGAACTGGAGGATCACAAGTCTGAAAAAGTTACAGAAAATGAACACGTCAAACTACTCTGGGACTTCCAAATTCAGACTGTCAGAGTTCTGGAGCACAATACTCCTGACCTTACTATGGATCGTCGATGTTGCAATCCCAGGTGACAGCAGGATTGAAAAGAAACATGATAATGAGGATTTAAAGATCGAACTGCAAAGACTTTGGCACAAGCCAGTCAAGGTGGTCCCAGTGATGATTGGCACACTGGGTGCAGTGCCTAAAGACCTTGGCCTGCACTCAAACACAATTGGTACTGATAAAATTATCACCTGCCAGCTGCAAAAGGCCACCTTACTGGGATTTGTACGCATTATTCGCCGATACATTACACTGCCCTAGACATTTGGGAAGTGTCCAACATGTGAGCCAATACAACAGCCAGCAGAGTGACCTTGGGAAGTGTCCAACCTGTGAGCCAATACAACAGCCAGCAGAGTGACCTTCTTTGCTGTGGACGCATCTTGTTGTGTTTCAAATAATAATAATAATAATAGGAACCCAAGAAGCCATTCAGTCCAAACCCCCTCCATGCAGAAAAAGCAAAATCAAAGCACCCCCAAGAGATGGCAATCCAACTCTTGTAATAATAATAATAATAATAATAATAATAATAATAATAATTATAATAATTATAATAATTATAATAATTATAATAATTATAATTATTATAGAAACCCAGGAAGCCATTCAGTTTAAACCTCATCCATGCAGGAAAAGCACAAACAAAGCACTCACAACAGATGGCTATCCAGCCTTTATAGTAGTTTTATCATGTTCCTATAGTAGTAGCAGAAGTAGTAGTAGTAGCAGCAGTAGTAGTAGTAGCAGCAGTAATAGCAGGAACTGTAGACGCCATCCAGTCCAAACCCCATCTTCCCTGCAGAAAAGAACACAATCAAAGCACCCTCTGAGCGGTGGGAAGGAAATAGGGTTGAGAAAAGAGTCTGGGCAGTAAGGGAGGTATGGGAGAAAGGGTCTGTGCACCCAAAGGACATTGCTGCTGCTTCTGCTATTTCTGGCTGCTCAAAACTTTAATTTCCCTTTATTTCCAAGGAGGAGGAAAGAGGAGGAGGTGAGAAACAGCATGGTGCTACAGAGCCCCTCACTATCATCCGGAGAGCCCTTGGGGCTCTGCGGAGCATAGTTTGAGAACGACTGCTCTACAAAGACCTTGTGTTCGGTAAGTAAATGTATGGGGTGCTGCCGGGAGTGTAAAGACATGAAAGACATCTCTAGATCAGTTCTAGCTATAGCAAGGGCTTAAATATCTAGCATATCTGAAGGGTTTGAGTGCAGGAAGTGGAGCTAGTGCCTGATACTTTCATGCAAAAGAATACTGGCTAACATGGGCCATGATCTTATCCAGCAAGCATTTGACATAGTCAGAAGAAGAACAGCGTCGCTAGGCTCATTTAATCCAGATTAGATATGCTTCATCTATGATGAGATAATAATATCCACGTTTGCTTTTTGTGCTGACAAGCCATAAGTGAACTATGTGAGAATTATGGTACGGGAAACCTATGTAGGACACGCAAGGCTGAAACCAGAGGAAATGTACTGTTCCCTTGCTATGGAAAGGAAGATGGTAGATGGGAAGAAGGACTCTATGGCCCCTTCTACACTGCAATATAATCCAGATTATCAAATCAGATAATCCACATTATCTGCTTTGAATTGGATTATATGAGTCTATACTGCCAGATGATCCAGTTCAAAGCAAATATATGGCAGTGTAGAATGAGCCTAACTATCTTTACGACTGGTTTATGTTACCATGAGCTTTCAAGGGGTTAATTCATCTTCTTCAGACCCATTTATGAGGTTAATATAGAACCACAGATATATCAGCAGATACACAGTTATGGGAATGGGTCAGGAACACTCCAGGGTGTAGAAAGAATTTGTGATACTGCTTGTTTTGTAAGGAAATTCATTCTAAGACATACCGAGTTGGTTGAATAAGAGAAAACTGGAACCCCCCCCCTTCCCCCAAAAATACATTAAAACAAGGGCTTCAGCTGAACACCTTACAGCAGTGTTTCTCAATCTGGGGATTGGGAACCCTGGGGGGGGGGGGTTCACGAGGGGGTGTCAGAGGGGTCGCCAAAGACCATCAGAAAACACAGTATTTTCTGTTGGTTGTGTGGGTTCTGCGTGGGAAATTTGGCCCAATTCTATAATTGGTGGGGTTCAGAATGCTGTCTGATCGTAGGTGAACTATAAATCCCAGCAACTACAACTCCCAAATGTCAAGGTCTATTTTCCACAAAGCTCCACTAGTGTTCATATTTGGGCATATTGAGTATTCATGCCAAGTTTGGTCCAGATTCATCATTGTTTGAGTCCACAGTGCTCTCTGGGTGTGGGTGAACTACAATTCCAAAACTCAAGGTCAATGCCCACCAAACCCTTCCAGTATTTTCCGTTGGTCATGGGAGTTCTGTGTGCCAAGTTTGGTACAATTCCATCGTTGGTGGAGTTCAGAATGCTCTTTGGTTGTAGGTTAACTATAAATCCTGGCAACTACTACTCCCAAATGACAAAATCAATTCCTCCCAACCCCACAGGTATTCAGATTTGGGTCTATTGGGTATTTGTGTCAAATTTGGTCCAGTGAATTAAAATACGTCCGATATTTACATTACAATTCATAACAGTAGCAAAATTACAGTTATGAAGTAGAAACAAAAATGATTTTATGGTTGGGAGTCTCCACAATATGAAGAACTATATTAAGGGGTTGCGGCATTAGGAAGGTTGAGAACCACTTCCTTACAGGGAATAGCAAGAAATGCCACCGATTTTCAGTGGAGTTTGTTTTGCTGTGTATGACCACTTTCTGTCCCTGTGATAATTGGATTTTGGAAAAAAAAATTGTCTTGTGGAAACAAGAACTGGTGATAAAGCTTCAGGGGAGGCAGCATTTCCCCATGATGACTATTGCAGGAGAGAATTTCCCTTCCTACGGGTAGATTTCCTGTCCCTTCCTGCTGTCTCACCCCTGTTCATATCTCTGAGTTGTTTGTAGGTTGATTGTTTGTAACTCAGGGACTGCTTGTATGTATTTGGCTACTGTGGAGCAGGGACAGCAACTGCTAAGCTTGCCTGGCTAAGAGCAGCAAGATTTTTTTTTGTCATGTCAGGAGTGACTTGAGAAACTGCAAGTTGCTTCTGGTGTGAGAGAATTGCCCATCTGCAAGGACGTTGTCTGGGGACACCCGGATGTTTTGATGTTTTGTCATCCTTGTGGGAGGCTTCTCTCATGTCCTCGCATGAGAAGCTGGAGCTGATAGAGGGAGCTCATCCACGCTCTCCCCGGATTCGAACCTGCGAGATGTAGATGTTTGAATGGGATAGCAGTGTTGTGACAACCTGGTTGTCTTGGCAATATAGCTACCAACATCAAGGTGCTTGGGGTGTGGGTGGGGGTATCTTTCCAAAAGAAAATAAACATTTCTAAAGGTAAAGCAGCAGTTCAGCAAATCAGAAGCTTCTAGTGTCAGCAGTAGAGTGTTGAGCTTCAGCAATTCAGTAGTCAATATTGAAAAGTTATGAAATACTTTATTCAAAGAACTACATAATAGGAAAGTTAACAGGGCCTAGCTATCTAGATAAATAACTAACTGAACTGCTGCTAAAACATGGCCATACAGCCTGGAAACCACACAATCCCAATTAATTAACTCACAGCAGACATCTTGTCTTTCTCCATGCTCACAGGAAAAGGACCCAGGGGCTTGCCATGTGCTCAGAAAAAGAGGTGTGTCCCTGAGAAGTGTCAGTCTCACAAGAAAGATGATAGGAGGAAAGAACAGAGTGACAGGCAGACAGAGAGGCCAATGGGGCTTTTCCCTGCCATCTAACACATCTACCTATCTAAGACTTTGATGAGGACTACAATCTTGTGCTGGATGGGGAAGGATGGGCAAGGAAACTGGAATTGCATGTTAAAACTGTCCTGTAGCATCAGTATTGTGGATACAGTCCTGCTGAATCATACTGCACAGTAAACTTAATTTTGCCATTGTTGCCACAATGCAAAACCATAGCACTATCGCCACCACTGATACTGTCACCCAGGCAAAGCTGATGTTGCAGTGGTTAGCTAGGACTGCGAATAAGAGGATCTGTGCCCGGCAAGCGTATGCTAAACTGAAAGGGACAAGACAGAAAAACAACTCACCAGGCTGAAGACAAGCCACAGAGCTTTAAAACAATCCAGCCAAAAGGGATGCAAGTACAAACAAGATGCTTCAAAATGTACTGGGCCACAGCAACGCCTGGCAGGGGATGGCTAGTGTGTGTGTCTGTCTGTCTATCTATCTATCTATCTATCTATCTATCTATCTATCTATCTATCTATCAGAGGCCTTGGTGAACTATAACTCTTCGAGAGAGGGTGTTACTGTGCCTCTATAATAATGTGGTTTCAAGGATGGTAAAACATCTGGGTGTCTCCTGGGCAACGTCCGTGCAGATGGCCAATTCTCTCACACCAGAAGTGACTTGCAGTTTCCGAAGTCACTCCTGATATGAAACAAAACCTCCATTCTAGTCATTCTAGTCCATTCTGTTCCCCAATTGGTTGAGATGAGTATTCTTAGGAAGACAATTCACTTAAAAATGGCCCTAAGGCAACAGGTGGTTGAAGAATATTGCCCAGGTGAATAAGTGAAAGCATCTATTTTTGTAGCAGACAATTTCCATTCATAACAGCACCATTTTAAAACAAACTATCAAGATGGAAGAACATTTGCAACAAGACTTGCTAGGGGGTGTTTGTGAATTCAGTCAAAAAGTTGCTGATTTGATCAGTATCCTCCCAGCAGCTAATTTCAGATCAGATTTCTACCTGAAATATAGTTGAGTTTCAACACTGTCAATTATCCCAGCATCATCTGCTTCTCAAATAGCAGGTATCTTGTAATGAGCTCAGGTTTTGCATTTAAAATTCAAAAAGCAGCCTGTGTTCGTTCTCAGGGGATCCTGTCAGGTGTGTTTCCTTGCCAAGACATTGTTTGTCTGCTGTTTGGTTGGGAGACTAACTACTGTGGAAACTGAAATCTCTGGAGTGATGAAATGTATGCCAATGTGCACGGTCTCCACATTTCTCTCCATAAAAATTGAAATATGAATTAGTAATATCTTCTTTATCCTGTAGGTTTGGGAGAGAAGAGCTGGGGAGGGGGTTAGACCTCTTTTTGCTGAAATGCTGACTTTCTGTGCAAAGAGGGATTGCAAAAAGATCAGGTCCTGTATGTGGTTCTGGGATGGCTTTACTTTTAGACAAGTATCCTCCAGGCAATGTAAAGTTTGGTCTTCTAAGGATGAGCCCTAGAAGGCTTACTGGACAATCACAGTCTGGAGGGGCATATTATTATTATTATTATTATTATTATTATTATTATTATTATTATTGATTTATTATCCACGTCTCCCTGCGGCTTGAGATGGGCTACAATATTATTAAAACAAGTGATAAGGTAAAGGTTTCCCTTGATATTAAGTCTACTCATGTCCAGTTCTGAGAGGTAGTCCTCATCTCCATTTCTAGGCCAAAGAGCCGGCGTTGTCCATAGACACCTCCTAGGTCATGTGTCCAGAATTGAGTGCCATTACCTTCCTGCAGAAACTGTACCTATTGATCTACTCACATTCTGCTAGGTTGGCAGAAGCTGGACCTAACAGCAGGAGCTCACCCCGCTCCCTGGATTCGAACTGCCAACCTTTCGGTCAGCAAGTTCAGCAGCTCAGTGGTTTAACCCGTTGCACCACCAAGGGACAAGAGATAAAACACTATTAAAACTCATACAAGATAAACAAAGTTAAAAAATAAGATAAAATCCAGCGATGAAATGCAGATTGAAATCCACACCTTAAAATTTACCGCGTCTCCCAAAGTTGGTTAGCTGGTCACACTAGGAGTTGTAGTCCAAAAAGCAATTTTCTCCAAGTTGTGTTGGCAGTAGTAATTAGAGTAACCCTGACAGTTGGCTCTGTCCACTATTTTAATTCTAACCAGCTTCAATCCAAGGCTCTAAGAGGCAGTAGGTCCTTTTTAAAACTGGAAACACCCCAGGGCATTAGTAATGGATGCTACTGGAGTCTTGGCAGCTGTGTATAACATTGTGTATAACATTTCATTTGTCCTGCGAGCCACCAAGGATCCGTTCTTGTGGAGTAATGATGGCAAGAAGAGAGAAGTGAGCATTTGAGTTGCATTTTGATGCTTGGAATTATGGTATTGAGTGATATCTGGATCACAGTTTGCTTTGAATTTTGGAGAGAAGTAAGAACTGTACTGAGGGTTGTTGAGATTATTTTAATGGCAACCCTTGTTTTAAAATGCACCATTAAACCGTGGATGTCCTTACAGGCACCATCCCTGAGAAATTCTATTATTATTATTATTATTATTATTATTATTATTATTATTATTATTATTATTATTATATAACAAGATTAGTGCGCAGCAAAGAAGATCACTATGCTGGCTTTTGTATTTCATCACACATCAGACACTTCCCAAGTATCTATTAATCGTAATGTAAATATCTGATATGCAGGATGTATTTTCATTCACTGGACCAAATTTGGCACAGATACCCGATACGTCCAAATTTGAATACTGGTGAGGTTGGTGGGATTGATTTTGTCATTTGGGAGTTGTAGTTGCTGGGATTTATAGTCAACCTACAATCAAAGAGCATTCTGAACTCCACCAGTGATGGAATTGAAACTTGGCACACACAACACCCACAATCAACAGAAAATATAATGCCCAGCAAACAAGGGTTTGCTGGGCACTGACGTTGAGTTTTGGAGTTGTAGTTCACCTACATCCAGAGAGTATTGTGGACTTGAACAATGATAGATCTGGACAAAATGTGGTACAAATATTCATTATGCCCAAATGTGAACACTGGTGGAGTTTGGGGGAAATAGACCTTGATATTTGGGAGTAGTAGTTGCTGGGATTTATAGTTCACCTACAATCAAAGAGTATTCTGAACCCCAACAACAATAGAATTGGGCCAAACTGCCCACACAGAACCCCCATGACCAACAGAAAATACTGTGTTTACTGATGGTCTTTGGCGACCCCTCTGACACCCCCTCATGACCTCCCCAGGGGTTCCAATCCCCAGGTTGAGAAATGCTGACCTGGAGGCTTTAAATTCCATTGTTGCAATATATGCAATTATACAAACAGGACATGTAGGTCCACTTTCCTTTTACTTGCAAATGATTAATCATACAATATAATTGTCACATACAACATAAGCAGATACTCACACTGAGTCACAGAAGAGAGAGAAAGATGGATTCTTTTATCCTCCTTATATAGCCACGTGCTGATAAGTCATCAGTAAGGGACACTGGCTGATTCAACCCCCTTTGCAATAACCCTCATATGGTTGTGACTCAGCCATTACCACACCCCCTTAAGTATTGCATCATGACATTCACAGTCATACCCAAGTGCTATACCACATGTTTATCAAACAGTATTTTTCTTATGATTATAAATGTTGTGCCATTTCTAATAGAACAACCACAAGTAAATGTCATAAAATGATCTTACACGGAGAAATCCAACAGTCACCCTCATACCTAAGTATGCATCTTTTCCCACTTTTAAGTGCATAGAGACATCCGGAGTCAATAGCTACCTGGCTTCAAAATTGCCCCATCTATATAAATAAAAATATAATGTTCGTTTGTGGGATTAACATAACCCAAAAACCACTGGACAAATTGACACCAAATTTGGACACAATACACCTCTCAGGCCAATGAGTGACCGTCACTCATAAAAACACTGAAAAACACAGCAGAAGAGACTTAAAAAGCAAATAAATAAATAAAAATTCATTACAAACAAAACGTATATACACATATACACAAATATATATACACATACACATATAACATACAGAAAACACATATACAAAGACTGGGCCACAGCAACGTGTGGCAGGGGATGGCTAGTTTCTAAATACTTTAAAAATGGAGCTCCTTGGGAAACCCCAGAAATAGTCTTGCATTGTTTGATGGCCTCTGTGGGACTCTGATTTTAAAGTGTTTAGAAATGGTGGGAAGTCTGTGTATGTTGAGGTCTCATGTTTGAACAGCTTATCATAGATCCTCTCATCATGACTCAGAATGTATCCACATTGTAGAATCAATGCGGGTTGACACTACTTTAACTCATTGCTATGAAATTATAAGAGTTTTGGTTGTACAAAGCCAACCAAGGAGTGCCGGTGCTTCATCAAACTACAAATGTCATGATTACTTAGCATTGAGCCATGGCAGTTAAAGTGATGTCAAATGGCATACAATGCAGATGTATTCTAAGACTATGGTATTTCTCTTCTAGACCCTTTATGTGTGGAGTGGTGTGGAATAGGTTGTTGTTCGCTTCTGCTTATAATGGCTCTAACCTGGCATTTGGCAGGTTAGAGCCAAAAAGAAATAAAGAAAGAACCTTTTTCAAGCTCTGAACACTGTAAGTCTGACTGCAAAGCCTACATGGGCCAATTTTAATGGACTGTGTTGTGATAAAATGGCTCCAGTCCATTTGGGAAAAGCCACTTCCTCTCTCACTTTCCTTATGTTAGGAGTTTGATGCAACAAAGTCCAACATCACTTTCCAAATCTCTATTGACAGAGACGGAGTAATTTAACTGCAGTTATGAACACAGCCTGGTGTGGATTTGAGTTTGCAAGGTACTGAGTCAATAATCATTTCTGTAGTAAAGGATGAGTGACAGGTACTACCGCATGATTAATATTCTTTTCGTAGTATTTTATTGAGTCTTTCAGGTAGATACTGCCAAAAATCACCTTTTTTGATTAAATGGCTCCCAAGTTGATTCAGCCTAGAGCAGGCCATCAAGTTATCTTGAGAAAGAGTCTTGGTGGTTTATAAATAGCCATTTTAATGCATTGGTACATTTTATTTTCTCTTAACAGGCCAGGTCCATTAGACTTAACAGCTTACATGATAGTTTTGCTGCACACATCTCACTTTGATATAAGCTTGATATAGGATACATGACTTTACTTGAGATAATTTAATGGGGTAAAAACAAAATAAAGAAGCAAATAAATGTAAGAGTAAAAGTGTCTCCCCCCCCCCCCCAAGGTTACTGAAATTGAGCAATTTGAAGGGGTCACGGATAGTGAGATCAAGCACGTGGATATTAAAACTCAATGTACGGATACAAAGATTAGTTAAAATGGATAATAGGTACTGACAGTGGGTTGCCTGTGGATCCCTGCCTGGCAAGACTTAAAGATAAAACCCAATGTCCCCCATTTCACCAGTCAAAGCAGAAGCCACCGAGGAGTTTATTCAATCTGGCAAGAAGCTGTATGCCACTCAAAGAAGCTGACATGTTTTGTACAAGTAAAACAGACAATTTTATATGGTACAGTCTTTTATTTTCCCCGCACACACTCAGCTGGGGCCAGCTTTGCACTGATTAATGGAGCCGGTCTTGACGTCATGGCCAACTGAGAGGATTCCTTCTATGAGGTGGGACTGTGGTATCTGTGAGCCAATCAGAGAGCATTTTCTGCTTCTGATGCAGATTTCTGCTCTCCAATGGCTGATGAGAGGCAAGATGACAAAAGAATACACAGTTTTCTGTATCTCTCCTTTGAAATGAACAAAGCAGGGCCATCAGGTCCTCAATGGTTATGGGCTTGTCCCTTTGTGTTGTGAGTGACCCATCAAGGTGGGTTGGGTGCCCGCAGTGCCCATGCCCATTATTGCCTGTACCAGGGTATTGTCCAAAGTGATGGGATTATGGAATCCAGTCCTGGGAAAGGGGAAATGGCATCTTGGAAGGATGGGGCAGCGCCTCCCATATCAGGGAAGAGTGCCAGGTGATTAATGGTCCTTTTGTGTCCATGTAGCTGCACAAAAGATAGGTGTCCCAGTATCAATGTCCTGTTGCCCTTTGTACTGCTGGGATGGATTGGATCCAGAGATGATGGGTGCTTGAGTCCATTGGATTTATTTATTTATTTATTTACTGTATTTGTATACTGCCCCTCTCAGCCTTCCGGAGACATGAGGCGGTTTACAAGGCAAAATTCAATGCCACCAAAAACACAATTACGATATAAAAACTTTAACATCAATAAAAACATAACAGCTGTAATAAAACATAATTCAATAAATACTCATTAAAACAATGTCCAATCCCATCTTGTAGCTGTTTTGTTCTTATGTCCGTTATTCAGTATTCGCAAATGCCTGCTTGAATAGCCATGTCTTGAGTTTTTTTCCGAAATGCTAAAAACAAAGAAGCCAATCTAATCTCCATAGGAAAGGCGTTCCATAGCTGAGGCGCCACCACTGAGAGGGCCCTGTCTCTCGTCCCCGCCAGCCGTGCTTGTGATGATGGCGGGACCGAGAGCAGGGCCTCTCCAGACTATTTAGGTGATGAAAACCACTGGAAGGAATTCCACATTCAAGGGGTGCTGGTGAAAGGTTACCAGAATCTTGCTTCAGTGGCTTCAGATCTCCAAGAGTTTTATAAGATATAAAATATTACACCACACACACAAAAAGGGGACTATGGATACTGTTGGAACTCCATTGCGGGGACTAGGGTACCCATGGGTGTGAGGGGTGAATTGGGATTAGTTGGGGGTGAAGTGAGGTTCTATTTTGGGGAAAATAAGGAAGGAAGTCCTGCTCGGAAGGCTGGGGAGGGGGAGGGCATGGGGACAAGCGGTTACTGGGGCTGACTGCCAGTGCTGAGAAGGAGAGAGAAAGACACAGGAGGCAAAAAGGATACTAATAATCAAATAGAAGGATAACACACCGAAGTATACATTTATTAAAGGGGTTTCTCAGTAATAGAGGGGAAAGACAGAATGTAACCAGGGCACAGGGTTCCTCCACTCCTCTGATCATCCAAAGGACCAACCAACTAGTCTACAGGTGCACGTTCTCCACAGGTCACTCCATCATGGCTTCAGCTTTATATTTTTTTATTAATTTGATCTGGGAAGGAGGGGATCACACTCGACTTCATTACTACTCTGCCTTGAGTTGCAGGGAAAAGTGGGTAGTACAATTACTACTACTACTACTACTACTACTGAGGTCTAAAGTAAGTGAGCAGGGTCATCCCATCAGTGGGAGTTGAGTATATCAATGTTTATGTAAGTTTTACTGATTCGCTATTTCTATTCTAGTAAGAACTAGTAACTGAATTTAGGCTGATGTTCACAGAGCATAACTATGATTGATATCACTGATGATAGCATTTAATTTTTATTTTTAAAATATCTAAGCTTTCCTCTTGTGCCCCAAAACTGATAAATTATTTTGCCTATTTTCAATGGAACTTGCTTTTCAGCAAATATTATTATAAATGTTCTACATTTCATACCTAAATGTACCTGGACTAGGATTTTGTGGTCTAGAAGTACCAGTGTCAACATTCATGCCAACCTGTAGAAAAGCATTTTGTGGACTCTTTGAGGCTCCAGATCACTAATAAAAACAAATTTGGAGTTGAGTTTATCTGCAAACATTCCATATTGTGTATTCAGTCTAGCTCAGGGGAGAAAACCAAACCAAACCATCTTCATTGTAATCTGTGCCAGAAGCTTGTGATCATAGTTCATTTACAAGGAATTGTAAGGCAGATCAAAAGTTCCAAAGGAAGTGATATGTCTCCTTGGGGCATTAGGGTGAGTGAGCCCTTCGTTTTTGTGTGAATTGATACCACACTGTTCACAAATTAGTAGTGTGTCATGCTGACATTTACAGCAGCAATGAGAAGGCATTGATAATGACAATTTCATCCTGCTCTGTGTTCTCATAGCATACAGGGGGCAGAAGTGTTGAGTACCCATGGGTCTGTCCTAAAGTTCACATCATAATTTTCTCAATCTCCATAATTTAGGTCCCAAAGGTCAGCAACCATTCCTTTCATTTTGTAAGTTTCGAACCCTATCAAAAAGAAAGAAAGAGGAAGACAGTTAAGTTTAGTGTGACTTAACTTGTTTTTGAAAAAGACATTCTCACTTTTACTGAGCATGACTTCCTTTCTAATTGACTACAAACTGTCTGTTTAATTATTTTCCCCTGGATTCTTTCTTGATTTTTATTTCAAACTGATCATGTGATATTTGTTTTGATCTTCTTTTTCTCCTTTTTGAAGATGAGGACAACATTTGTCCTCAATCTGTGGGGATTTCTCCTGTTTTCTATGAATCCTCAAACATTGTTGCTAGTGGTTCTGAGGGCCTTTCTACACAGGCCCTAAAATGCAGAAGAAACCGGAATAAAAGTGTGTGTGTGTGTGGCTTGATGACATATGTTAAAAATGTGTGCTGGATTGCATTAACAGCTGAAAAACACGTGTTTAAAAGGTGCACTCCCCTGAAGTCCAATTTTGGCTGGTTGAAAAATGTGCATATTCGCATGACTGTATATCCCTGCAATCAAGAAAAACACATACATTCATTGCTATATACTGATGTAGACTGCTCCAGTGCATGTGCACATTTTAAATCCTGAAAAAGTCAATGAGGGCTGTAAACTAAAGGAGCCACGGACAGACAGGTGGATAAATAGAAGCACAATTGGAAGGCAATTCCCATGAGATCTCTTTGCAAACATTCCTTTGTTCTGATGTTTATGAAATTAAACAGAGCTTGAATTAACACAGTGGGTACCAGCATAGCAGGTAAGTGACTCCAAAGGGAAGTGAGGTTCAAGAGAGCAAAGGTAAAGGCAGAAATAATGACAAGACATCTGCTTGTGTGCATATTAGCATATCCGCATCTGCACTAATGAGGTCTAGCATGTTTTGGAAAGCCAATTTTTAAAAAAAATTAAGTAAACTTTCAGCAGATGTCCTGCCTCCATCTTGCAGATTTTTAAATAACAGAACCTGTCAGGATGCTGGTGGAGCTTTTACTGACAGCTCCATGTTTGGACTCTCCTTAAGGTCCTACAATTTTTAAACCCACTGATAAGGGAGAGAGCTTAATTTGATTATGTAAATCCAAACTTACTCTGTGTCACATTCCTCCACATACCTTTCTCCTGTGTTTGGGAAATGACCTCCTCCTCAGATATATCTTGTTTGGTCGTCATTCAGGATAGTTTGCCCTGCTCTATCCAAGGAAACCGTATGCTCTCTAATATTCTGAAGAGTAGATCCATGAGTTTCAAGTTGCTGAACTTTGCCTTACAGTGGTGCACCAACTTGTACTTATTGGAGGTGTAGCTACTCAAACCCTCTAGCAAAAATACAAACATATCACAGTTGTTGCAAGTAACTGCAGTCGCATCTACACATCCATTTTCAGTAGTCTTTAGTAGGTACTGAAACAGAACTAAAAATTACCTGCTAAACACCCACAGAATATATCAGTCAGGCTTCCTTTTTCACTGAACTCCAGGGCCCTTCTGCACAGCCATATAATCCAGAATATTAAGGGAGAAAATCCCAGAATATCTGCTTTGAACTGGGTTATCTGAATCCACATTGCCATATATTCCAGGTCAAAACAGAAAATGTGGGATTTTATTCAGCTGTGTGGAAGTGGCTTCAGGAATTAGGGTTGCATCTATATAGGAAGCTACTGGCTTCTAGTTCCTTCCCTGACTTCCTGTCAGCAGTCTGTGTATAATTCAAGATCATCGGCCTGAGCACATGATCTCAAAGGGGGTGGGCAGGACTTCACCTAGAGTGGTATAGATATAGGCAACTGAAATAAAGGTTTACACTAGACAGTAAAAATATCAGATTTGAAAGAGAGCAATCAAAATTTGCAAATGAATTTTGTACTAATGAATTACACCTTATTGGAAAAATATATAAAGTATTACTGATGATGGAAATGGAACCAGAACTGATAAAAGAATGCAAGAATAAATGGGCACAAAATGTTGGACACAAGATAGAATTAGATAAATGGTAAAAAAAAAAGTGGACTATTTGTCTAAAGAAAATACTGTGCTATGACCTTACTACAAAATGATGAACAGGTGATACCTGACTCCAGCAAAGTTTGTTAAAATGTATAAGGGAAGAAACAAGAAGTGCTGGAAATGTAAAGAACAAGCATGAACTTTCTTCCACATGTGGTGGTCCTGTAAAAAAGCAAGAGAATTTTGTAGCAAGATATGAAAAACACTGCAATATTTTTTTCAATCAAAGATACAGTTGTAGCCTGAATTATTTTTATTAGGAATGCCAAATAAACAAACAAAATCACGAAATTACAAAATATTTCACTACATAATAGCAGCACAGACATTATATGCATAACATTTGATGAGGGTAGACCTCCCGACAATAGAGGAAGGGATTGTTAAAGGTTTTTAAATAGCTGAAATGGACAAATGACCAATGGTGAACAAAGAAAAAACACAAAATCTTTACCAAAGACTAGGAACCATTCCTAAACTTTGTAAAAAAGAAAAAAAGAAAAGAAAGAAGGGAATTCTTAATAGAAAGCTTCATAATTTAATCTGTTAGAATCTTTGTAGGGAATCTATAAATAATAACTATTAGTCCAGAAGGAAGAACAAGGTTATATATGAATGTCTCTAACTCAAAGGATGGGAAGTCACCAGAACGGTTGGATGGGAGAGTGTGATGGTGCGAGTGGCGCCACCTATATGTAGAACTTTAATTTGCAAAGGTTTAAACTGTATAACATGCCCAAACTTGTAAATGTATAGTTGGATTTATTGGTTATTTATAGCTGTCAGTCAATGTTGTTTGCACCAGTTATATTGCTTCCTCAGCTTAATTGCTTGGCTCCACCTCTTCCTGGAGGAGGGCAGAGCTTTTCCTTTTTCATTCTACCATCAAACTTTCTTTCAGATAGATGTGAGAAAGTGACTTGGCTCTAAAGCCCTTAATTAAGTTACCTCTCATTACCAATTCTAAGGTTTTTACCCTTGGGACTCATACTTCATGCCCAGATTGCCCTGGACAACATTGAGGAGACCCAAGCGCCTTCAAATTGGTCCTGTGGCACCAGAGGAAGGCTTCGTGTCTTCAAATATAGGCCATTTGGATTGGGGCTGTGAATGTTCAGGCATTTGCAGCTATTCAGAAAGAGGGAACCTTGAAAAGCTTCTCAGCTGCAAAATCTTCTTGGACCAAAGACAACCAGAGACTGTAATGTATATTTCCTTTACCCCTTTGAAACTTCCAGCTTATTGCCTTAAAGGGATAACTCTTTGTGGACAATAAAACCTATTTTGAGTTATCTACAGTGTTTTGGTCCTTGGGAGTTCCAGTTCTTTAAAGGAAGGCAAGAAGCAATCCCCTGGGGGAAAGTTGTCACATCTATGTTTCTTTCACTAAGAGTTATAGCTTCCAGGCGCGACGGCATAGAGAGGAAGGGCATAGTCAAATACAGTTATTGTATATATGTTAGGTAATATTGTACTGGTCCATGTGTGTATAGATGTGTGTATAGATTTGCTTCATTGTTTTTGAATGAATATGTAAATTTAAAGTCATATATACACACACACACACACACACACACACACACACACACACACACATATACTCAAGAGTGCAAAAAACAAAGTCATGGCTCCATACTATGGCATCCTTGCATTGGGAATTTAGAGAAGGACCTTTGGGAATCTTGCCAAAGAGCACTTTGTGGGCCTTTGACCGAAGTACAAAGCGGCCTTTAAGGATCAGTTGCAGAAGCTAGGTGGTGGAAGAGCAGTAAACATGCATCTTGTGCTGAAATATGAAGGCCACAATAATGATGGCCTTCACTGGGTCAATGAGTGCCCTTCCTGCAGTGGCAACAACTATTTCTGCAAGATTCGGAGCCACCTTTAATCGCATAGCTTTCAGCCGAGGCAAAATTATGAACCTCTTGGGAGAAATTAAATATAGCCCTCCAAAATGCTGTTTATGGATACAGAGAGGAAGAATGGATAATTTAGCACTCATACAAAGAGCCGGACTTTCCCAGGTTTTAGCCCAGAGCATGTATATGTGTGTGTGTGTGGGGAGGGTGTTCGGGGATGACTGTTGTCATTTCAGAGTGAGTCACATGAGTGAGGAGTCTTGCAAAGCCCTAAATGGAGCAACAACATCGTAAAAGAGACAGATTATCTTGTGTCATGCATATTTATGAAATTGCTGGTTGGAAGGCCATTCTGGGAACACAGTAAATTTTGTCAATCCAGGCTGCCAGGGTTGAAAAAGTTTGTAACTCGACTATTGAATATGAAAACTTGACAGCATATTAAAAAAAATTATGTGAATGGAATTAAAACATCTCTGTATTTACATGCCGCGTGTCATCCATATTAAAAAATACTTAACCTCAATACAGAAACGGGATGTGGCTACAGCGTATGTGCCAGTTCAGCCAGATGAAGACTGGAGATCCCTGCCCACAAGTAATAGGAAGGAAGAACGAAACTATATATGCTGCCGTATATCAATCTACTGTGAACTGCCCCTGCCATTGCCTTCATTCAGACCAGAATAATGTTCCAGAAATGTTGGAGGACAATTTGCAGCTTTTCAGTAAAAAAAAAAAAAAAAAAGATTGTTGTTATGCAGTCCCACTGTCTGTCCATCTATAACACTATGTAACAAAATTTGAAAAAAAAATCTCTTCCTTGTTTTAAAGTGTTGTTCTTGTTTAATTGTGTGATATTGTTGTAGGCCAGCTGTCTACTTGATCCTTTTTTCCACCCGAAACACCACACAGATGAACAGCATGCTATTAAGAAAAGCATGTCTAATATAAAAACAATTTCAAAATACATTCAATAGCTAGATTCCAGAAGCTTAACAAAAAGCAATGACCAACTCTGAATAGGAATGTATTGTCGAAGGCTTTCATGGCCGGAATCACTGGGTTGTTGTAGGTTTTTTCGGGCTATATAGCCATGGTCTAGAGGCATTCTCTCCTGACATTTCGTCTGCATCTATGGCAAGCATCCTCAGAGGTAGTGACCTCACTGTCCGAAAAAACCTACAACAACCCACTGAATAGGAATTCCAAAAATCATTTAAAGCAAAAGCAAGATACTGTAATTTAAGGGTTGTTGCATTTAAACTAGAATTTTATGGAGTCATCAATGTACAGCCAATCCAAGTTCAAGGAAACATATGCAGCAACAGAGCTTCTGGGAGATTTATGACCTAACTCCTTTTTAATAGCCACTGGAATCAGTGCCATCTCTTCATCATTCTGAAAAGCATGATGGAACCTCTGGAACCTCACAACCTTTGAGGATGCTTGCCACAGATGCAGGCAAAACATCAGGAGAGAATGCTTCTAGAACATGGCCATACAACCCAAAAAACCTACAACAACCCAGTGATTCCGGCCATGAAAGCCTTCAACAGTACATATGATGGAATGTCTTCAGTATCCTCAGCATCCATAAACTCTTGTTGGGGAACAAGGCCCTCCACAGCTTCAACCTTCAGCTACTTGGACTTGGAGGAACCACTATCATCAGGAAATACACATTCCTAGACATTTGATTACTTTATGTCTGATTTGTCTGACTCCAATGACACTGGGTTGGAAGTAGCCATGTCTGCTTTCAGAGCAGTTGCCTTTCATGCACCCTGTGGAGGCACAGGGACCAGAAGAGGGCATCTGTCCATATAGATCCCTCTCTTGTCATCATGAGGGTTCGAACTTCAGGCCAGTTGGCTGGGCCATTGATCAACAGGTGGATTGGTTGATGCATGTATCTGGACCTATGCAGCTGCAACCAATGCAATTTGTGGCCTAATTCTTCCAAGCATTTAATGTGGAGCTGGATTCATCCCTGAACATACAATTGTTCCACTTCAGACAGCAAGATCTATCTGTCAATCCATCCACCCATTTATCTACTTTCCTATCTGATATTCACTAGTTTTATTTGCTACAAAACTATTCTTGTATTTTTTGGATCCACATGCAGCTGGTGAGTCCTGATGGGAACAGTGCTGCTATCAAATTACCTTCTCAAATTGGATACGTGAAAGATGTAAAAATAAGAAGCAATATTTATTTGAAGATGTGTGCTATAGCAATGGGTGAGGAGAAAGAAAAATAAAAAGATGTAGAGGAGTTCATAACACGCACCCCTCCACAATTTCTAAACGCTTCACAGAAAAAGTACCATGGAACCCATCATACAACGCTAACAGATATCTGCGTGTTGTTTGTGATGTTTTGTCAGTGAACTGTTTTAAACACTTTTAAAGAAGTGTTTAGAAAGGGGCGGGGGGACAGGAGATGGGAGAAATTTTCTTCCGAGCTCATGATACACATGGAAACAGGAGAAGGCACTTGTTTACATTTGAGATGGGATCTGTCAGATTTGCCTATGTTGAATCATTTTGGTGATGTGGGGGAATGGGCATTCCTATGGGTGGTATCCTACCAAGTTCTGATGCTTCACTTATCTTCCAAAATCCTGCGGCATAATCCTTGCATGGTAATGAAATAATAGTAGGTTGTTGTAGGTTTTTTTCGGGCTATATGGCCATGTTCTAGAGGCATTCTCTCCTGACGTTTCGCCTGCATCTATGGCAAGCATGCCTCTAGAACCTATGACATGTGTGTCAGCACTGACACGCGTAGCCATTTTCGATGACACGCAGCCACATGTAGCCACATACACAGAAGAATGGGGCCGCATCCCGAGAAGGACATTTCATCCTCGGCTCCTGCACCAGCATTTTTCTATAATGCCAAGATATATGACATTATAGAAAAAAAGCAGGTAAGTTAAATAATTAGTGTTTTGGTTTATTAAATACAGTTATATATTACAATAATATATTTTTGTTATATCAGTTTTTTTCTCGAAGTGACACCTCACCTGAGTTATGCTCAGTTTTTTGGCGGGTTTTGACACACCAAGCTCAAAAAGGTTGCCCATCACTGCTCTAGAATATGGCCATATAGCCCAAAAAAACCCCCAAAACCTACAACAACCCAGTAATTTGGCCATGAAAGCCTTTGACAATACATTAAATAATAGTAATTTATTCAGCAGGAATAGCACAATTTCTAGAGATCTCTACTTTGCTTTTGCTTACTTTCTCCTTCACTGTATTCTTGGCTTTTGAAATTGTTCTTTTGCTGCTTTTTGAACTTTTAATTCCCTTTTTCTTTTACCAAAGTTGTGGTCACTAGAACGCCCTAGAACAATTAATGGTAACATCATAATAGTGCCTTAAATGTTTAATATATATATTAAAAAAGTGAGTGGGGACAACACTTGTTCATGTGATAGCTCAAAAAATGGATGATTTTGAGTGATGGGGGTTTTTTTTGTCATGTCAGGAGTGACTTGAGAAACTGCAAGTCGCTACTGTTGTGAGAGAATTGGCCGTCTGCCAGGACGTTGCCCAGGGGACGCCTGGATGATTTGATGTTTTTATCATCCTTGTGGGAGGCTTCTCTCATGTCCCCGCATGAGGAGCTGGAGTTGATAGAGGGAGCTCATCTGTCTCACCCCGGATTCGAACCTGCGACCTGTCGGTCTTCAATCCTGCCGGCACGGGGGTTTAACCCACTGCACCACCGGGGACTCCGGGGGTGATGGGTGTTGAGAAATGATATGATTTGTTTTTAAATGCAGCAGGACAAAATGGCACGGTAAGAAGATCTTACCATCCACTTTCAGTGAATAATGGGATGAAGTCCATAGGCATTATTCCTCTTCAAAAACATGCAGAATACAGTTTTGTGGCAATTTACAGAGGAATCGAGCAATATGTACAATAGAAAAAGTCATTTAGGTTGGCTGCTTATTTGAAGGTAGCAGATAAACATCAGCCCAACAGATTGCATGAATGCAAGCATTGTTTAACTTGAAAAGTCTATACTGAAAAAAACTCTGGTTTCTTTGTGTCTTGGGATTGATTGCCATGTAATTCTGGAGTGCACAGAGTTTTCCAAGGTTATTTAGGGACAGCTATTTATGTTAGTGTGCCCTAAAGAGTATTTTCTCCATGATATCCAAAGAGAACTTGTCCTTTGGATAAACAATCTGTTTGGGAAAGCATGATATGTTGTGGTGATTGAGTTTTTTTTAATGCCAGGGTAAACTACAGAAAACGAGGAGAATACATAAAATCTTCCTGAAAGGATTTGTAGTATTTGTCCTGAAATGGCTGTTGAGTAGATCAGGTAGGTAGATGATTTACAAAAGGTACCTCATATCTTATGCTGTTTCATTCAGGGTATAAAGACACCTTTCTCTGGCACCATTTTTGGCTGGGACACAGCCATGGTAGAGCCCAGCAAAATATTACTTACTTACTTACTTACTTACTTACTTAGGCAATCGCTCGTTGTCTGATTATGACAGCCTTCCAAGTGTAGTGTCTTGGCGGTCGGTCCGTAGGTGACTGTGGAGCCCTATTTTTGATCCGCTTGTTCTTCCGCGGTGAAGGCATTGGTTTCCAGATGGAAGGCAGTCCCAGTCAGGGTTGGCTTGACATGCAGTCTTCCTCTTGGCATGCTTCTCCCTTTTGCCCTCTATACATGCCTCTTCGAATTCCGCAGCACTGCTGGTTGCAGCTGACCTCCAATTAGAGTGCTCAAGGGTCAGGGCTTCCCAGTTCTCAGTGTCTATACCACAGTTTTTAAGGTTAGCTTTAAGCCCATCTTTAAATCTCTTTTCCTGTCCACCAATGTTACATTTCCTGTTCTTGAGTTGGGAATATAGTAACCCCTTTGCAGAGGCGGCCCTAGGTAATTTTCAACGGTAAGCAAACCGGAATTTGCCCCCCCCCCCAACCAATCACTGATATATATTTTCTGTTCGTCGTGGGAGTTCTGTGTGCCATATTTGGTTCAATTCCATCATTGGTGGAGTTCAGAATGCTCTTTGATTGTAGGTGAACTATGCATCCCAGTAACTACAACTCGCATATGTCAAGGTCTATTTTCCCCCAAGAGCGCCTTAAGAGCGCCCCTGGGCAAAATCAACTATACTACAAATGCTTACTTTGCGTAATGCGTTGAGCTGCCCCTGCCCCTTTGGGAGATGGTGATTGGGCATTCGGACAATGTGGCCACTCCAGCGGAGTTGATGGCATAGGAGCATCACTTCAATGCTGGTGGTTTTTGCTTCTTCCAGTAATCTGAAATTTGTCCGGGTGCTGTAACCAGACCTGTGTGACCTTAGATGTCTACCAAACAAAATTCATTCTGTTTAAAAAATGTTTGTTGGAGATATCATGTAATAAAAAGGAAGGAACTTTTGACCACATGTAATGGACATGTCGTAAAGCTTTAAAAATCTGTATTATAATTCATAAGAACATTGAAACCATCTTAAGAATTAAAGTACCACTTGAGCCCTTCTGTTGGGACTTAAAAATTCAAGACTCAAAAAATTCACGATGCTTTTTTTATACATTGTAACTGTAGCAAGGACTGTTTATACATATTGCTTACTGTTGGAAATTCCCACCCAAGATTTATGGATTACAAAAATGTTGGACTTGGCAAAGATGGACAACTGACGAGGCTTATACAATCACCAGATCCTTCCAAATTTGAAGAAGAATGGCTATTTAAAAGAAGAAAAGAAAATGAAAATATTGGGGATTTTTTTTTAGCATTAATGGAAAAGGAGTAGTGGAGAGATGTAGGAATAACAAGAAAATTTTTTTAGAGAAGTCAGTGGCAAGAATAACAGGATCCCTAATGATATCCAAGGGATCCTGGAAGGGATCAAGGTGGCCAATTGCAACATTCACACTGCCTCAAGCAGACAAGAAGAGTTCTTTCTCTAACCCAGGCATTCCACAGATACATAAACCTCACTTGCCTAGTTTCCAACAGTCTCCTCAACCTCTGAGGATATCTGCCATAGATGTGGGCGAAACATCAGGAGAGAATGCTTCTGGAACATGCCTGGAAAACTCACAGCAACCCAGGATCCTGGAAAGTTAATCTCTCAGAGATGAGAAGTTTTATGACAAAAAGAAGATAGATAGATAGATAGATAGATAGATAGATAGATAGATAGATAGTTTATGAAAAACACAGCAGAAACAGGGTAGGAAGCGTTAGTCAGGGCTTTCTATTTTCTGTTTCCCAATTTTTCTATCGCCATTGTTTCAAAACATTGTACAACTGCTTTTCTTTCCTTCTAAATTACAAAACTAACGTTTCCTTTTTTTCTTTTCTTTTTTAACATCATAGAAACCTTTTTTTGTATTAGATAACAATGGAAGAAGATGAAGTTGCAAGATGCTAAAAACGCCCATTCACTCTTGTACTTTCCCCCATTCCTCATATAATTTGGAAGAAAAATTATAAGAAAAAAAATCACTCTGTTGACTAATTGATTTAGAGTTTCAAGTTAAAACTAGACTGGAAACAGAACCAAATAAACATTGAACACCAATTAAAACAACCCATATTAAAACATGAATCATAATCATCAAACCACTCCCACATGTCTTTAGTCTAGGCAATAAAAATTAGAAGGAGGAGAAGTCAGTCTTGCCAAATTATTAATGCTGGGTTGACTTGATTTTTTTTGCTGGTTTTATTTATAATTCTCCTGCTCATTGGAAGAACTTCAAGGGTAAGCTATTCAAGTACCCCTTTTCTTCCCATATTGCTATCTTTGGAAAGTGCCTGTAAATTGTACTAATGCCATGCACTCTGTTATTTTCTCCTAAATTATTATGTCTCATATAGAAGATGCTGTACCAAAGTAAACAGCTCTTAATTTCTCACACATCTATGAGAAGTCATATATAGACAAATCAGTTTTGGTCAGATTTATACAATCAGCAAAGCCAAGGGGGAAAGAATTTCTCTCACAATCTACCAATGTAGACAGGAAAACACCCCATCTCTCATGTGAGCTCCTGTCTGTCAGCTCTAGCTTCTCATGTGGGGACATGAGAGAAGCCTCCCACAGGGTGGTGAAACATCTGGCTATCCCCTGGGCAACATCCTTGCAAATGGCCAATCCTTTCACACCAGAAGCGACTTGCAGTTTCTCAAGTTGCTCCTGACATTTCTCACACCGCTCTCCAGATTCAAATCTGCGACCTTTCGTATTTGACTCTGGGGGTTGGTGCTCATCTCCATTTCTAAGCTGAAGAGCCGGCGTTGTCCATAGATACCTCCAAGATCATGTGGCTAGCATGACCTTCCCGCTGGAGCGGTACCTATAGATCTACTCACATTTGCATGTTTTTGAACTGCTAGGTTGGCAGAAGCTGGGGCTGACAGCGGGAGCTCACGCTGCTCTCCAGATTCAAACCTAGGACCTTCCGTATCAGATTCTGGAGGTTGGTGCTCATCTCCATTTCTAAGCTGAAGGGCCGGCGTTGTCCATGGACACCTCCAAGATCATGTGGCTGGCATGACCTTCCCGCCGGAGCAGTACCTATTGATCTACTCACATTTGCATGTTTTCTAACTGCTAGCTTGACAGAAGCTGGGGCTAACAGTGAGAGCTCATGCTGCTGTCTGGATTCAAACCTGCTGACCTTTCAATCAGCAAGTTCAGCAGGTCAGCCATTTAACCCACTGCGCCACCAGGGGCTCCTGCCTTACTCCTGTTAATTTCTCTTCTTTGGCGAATCTTTCGTCTTTTATCTGATTTACAATCATTCCTGGGTGAGCAACAAGGCAGCTAATTAAGTTCTTTCCACTCCTTGTCTGTGATTTAATTGGGGATCAATAGCACTGCTTTTTGATCCAGCTACAGTTGAGACCAACTTGGTGTGTTAACATTATAACATTTTAAAAAGCTCGCTACAGTGCTCCCAATAAATGTTTTATGTTGAAATATTTTAATTAATATAGCTGTTTCCAAAGCAGTGAACATGTTGGTTAGTAGTAGATAAAACAACAGGGCTGGGATTCTGTTGGACCACTAGACTCACAGTTGCACACTCTCCAGGCTTGGAAAGGGAAGGCAGACCCGTCCAAGAAGAAACCTGTTTCTTTGGTGTCTCACTTCCTTCACAGCTGCTATGCCTTCCAGCCTTTTCCTTCCTGCCACTATTGCCTTGTTGTTATTGTTGTGAAGGTGGTTGGTTGTGTGCCTGTTAGTTTTTTCCAACTTGTGGTGACACTAAGGTAAACCTATTACAGAGTTTTCTGATGCTAGAGTGTGGGGCTCATCTAAGGTCTTCCAATGAGTTTCAATGGCTGAGCAGGGAACTGAACTATGATCTCAAATTGTTGTCCAACACTCAGACTATATACCACACTGACATCAGTACGATCATGGCCGAAGTCCTGCACTACCTCGAAGACTTATTGTAATATCTGCATTGTTGTGTACTACAGCCAAATTCCTCAGATGTATACAGAGTGCCGATAATGAACCACCAAGGCCCCTTCTACACTGCCATATAAAATCTAGACTATCTGTTTTGAACTGGATTATATTGCAGTGTAGAAGGGACTCCTTTTCTTGAATTTAGGCGATCCCTCATAGTCCGAGGATGATGGTCCCCCAACGTTGGTGTTCTGGCGGTGGGTCTGTAGGTGACTGTAGAGCCCTATTCTTGATCTACATCTCCTCCTCCAATGTGGGCATCAGTTTCTAGGTGGAAGGCGGTCCTGGTCGGGGTTGGCTTGATGTGCCTTCCTCTTGGCACATTTCTCTCTTTCGCCCTCCATTTGTGCCTCTTCAAATTCTACAGCATTGCTGGTCACAGCTGACCTCCAGCCCATCTTGCTGACTCCATCTAGCTGAAGAAGTGAACAGTGGTCAAAAAAGTCTCCAGCTATAATATTTTTTTTCATCTTCAAAGTGCAGTGGGACTATGAGTTCACATCTGTATGCAGAGGCAGCCCTAGGTAATTTTCAATGGTAAGCAAACAGCATTTTGGTCCCCCCACCCCAACCAATCACTGATATATATATTTTCTGTTCGTCGTGGGAGTTCTGTGTCATATTTGGTTCAATTCCATCATTGGTGGAGTTCAGAATGCTCTTTGATTGTAGGTGAACTATACATCTCAGTAACTGCAACTCACATATGTCAAGGTCTATTTTCCACCAAGAGAAAATCAACTATACTGCAAATGCTTACTTTGCGTAATGGATTGAGCCTCCCCTGCCTGTATGTTGGTTAAGAGAAGAACTATTTTATTTCCCCCCCCCCCCCAATAGAAAGAAACATTTAGGTTTTGTAATGGTCAGCAATGAATTCTAAGGCCCCTTCCGCACAGCTGAATAAAATCCCACATTTCCTGCTTTGAACTGGGATATATGGCAGTGTGGACTCAGACAGCCCAGTTCAAAGCAGATATTGTGGGATTTTCTGCCTTGATATTCTGAGTTATATGGTTTTGTGGAAGGCCGCTAAGCTCCAGAAAGTTAAGTTCTCAAAAGTTGCACATGGCGCTGGAAGTCTCCAAAAGCAGATCAAAGAAAGCATATCTTGTTAGATATTTGTGGTAATGAATAATCCATTATGGAGCTTTGTGATAACGTAGATATTTTAAATCTATGTTATCTTTTGTCTATCTGGCTACTTAATTACCACATCTGCTTCCTTCTAAGGAATGTGGTGCCTTGTATGTCCTATTTCATAGTCACAATCCTGTAAAGTGAGGCTAAGAGATGAAGAGCAGACACTGAAATGTTGATTGGTATTCCTTTGATGACATGTATGCATGTATGCCTTCATGTTGCCTATTGACTTATGGCAACTCCATGAACTTCACAAGGAATTCTAGGAGCCCCCGGTGGTGCAGTGGGTTAAACTCCTGTACCAGCAAGACTGAAGACCGACAAGTCACAGGTTCGAATCTGGGGAGAGCGCAGATGAGCTCCCTCTATCAGCTCCAGCTCCTCATGCGGGGACATGAGAGAAACCTCCCACAAGGATGGTAAAACATCAAAACATCCAGGTGTCCCCTGGGCAATGTCCTTGCAGACGGCCAATTCTCTCACACCAGAAGCGACTTGCAGTTTCTCAAGTCACGCCTGACATGACAAAAAAACAAAAACACCTCCCCACCCCAAAAGGAATTCTTAGGCAGGGAGTACTCAGTGGTAGTTTTGCCAGTTCCATCTTCCGAATATACTCTGCAGCATCTGGGGTTCTTTGGCAGGCTTCCATCCAAGTACTAACCAGGGCTGACACTGCTTAGCTTCCAAGATCATATGGGATCTAGTGCCTTACACCAAATAAACTTTAGCCATTATTTGTCCCTTTTTCTTACTATGATAGGAAGTCACTGGTGCCTCCTTGTGTGACTCTAGGAGTGTAGTGAGACAATGTTTGTGATGAAGGTATTTATTGTGTCAGAAGCACAATAAATAAATGCATTTAATAACACAAAGTTTAAAAAACTTGGTATTATGCTAAATGTCCAATGATAAGAAGCTGGCCACTTGGAGTGCCTGTGGTGTCGCTGTGAGAAGGTCCTCTATTGTAAATGTGTCAGGGCTCAGTTTGCATTGTTGTAGGTGGTCTGTGGTTTGCTCTTCTCCACACTCGCATGTCATGGACTCCACTTTGTGGCCCCATTTCTTAAGGTTGGCTCTGCATCTTATGGTGCCAGAGTGCAGTCTGTTCAGAGCCTTCCAGGTCTCCCAATCTTCTGTGTCCCCAGGAGGGAGTTTCCTCATCCGATCTCAGCCACTGATTCAGGTGCTGGGTTTTAGTCTGCCACTTTTGGATTCTCGCTTGCTGAGGTATTCCTGCGAGTTTCTCTCTCAATCTTATGAAGCTATTTCTTGATTTAAGCTGTTCACATGCTGGCTGATATCTGAACAGAGAATGGGCTGGAGATGTTACTGCCTTGGTCCTTTCATTAGTAGCTGCTACTTGGTGAAAGTAGAGACAGACATTGTGAAGGTATGCCAATATAAAAAAAGTTTCTTTTCCTAGCTCATGATAAAAAAAATCAACCCCAATTGATGCATTTTAATATTAAAAGCATGTCACAAAGCTTCCAAAAATGCAAATCAAGATTCTCCACATGCAAAAGAGTTGCGCAAGCGAAATAACAATGACTAGGTAGCAAACGCATATTGTGCAAGTCAACCTACCGTAACAATCCCATCAGTTCAGAAGTCCAATGAGCCATGCAAACCGCTCACTTGAAATTCCTTCTAATTTGTTACTTTCGAATGCTGAGATTATTAAATTTGCTAACGAAACACTCAGTGCCGGTGTGGCGTCAGCAAAAGTGTAAAAGTTGGGAATGAATATTCATGCAAAGCTGCAGATGTACAAAATATATACACATGGAAGGTCTTGTACATGTATAATGTTTTAGCACGTTGTTTTGCATGATTCTATCATATCCACATCTTTGGATGCCTAAAGAAAGCTCGGCTGATGTTTGAAGTGACTAAAATGGTAGAAATGTGGTGAAAGAAACTTTCATTAAGAGTAGCAGAATTCTTGGATGTCTAATTGATGTACAATGCATGGATATCTATTTGTGTGTGTCAGCTCCTTCTGCAGCAAGTATGACAGGTTGCATTACTACAGGGTGAATGTTCCCTCCATGTGAGGGTGGAAAAGACGAAGGCAGGAATCACTGTCTAAATAATATAACCCATACACTTCTTAAGTCCCTAGCCTCTGTATGAGTGTTAAGCTCAGAACCAAAAGTTTTGCTGTGGTTGGGGTACAGGACTCCCATGGAAGTGAAAAACCACAATTAAAAATGTTATTTTTAATTGTTCATTATCTACTGATAAAGGGAGCCCCCGGTGACGCAGAGGGTTAAAGAACTGAGTTGCTGAGCTTGTTGACCGAAAGGTCACAGGTTCGAATCTGGGGAGTGGCGTGAGCTTCCACTGTCAGCCCCAGCTTCTGCCAACCAAGCAGTTCGAAAACATGCAAATGTGAGTAGATCAATAGGTACCGCTCCGGTGGGAAGGTAACGGTGCGCCATGCAGTCATGCTAGTCACATGACCTTGGAGGTGTCTACGGACAGCGCCGACTCTTTGGCTTAGAAATGGAGATGAGCATCACACTCCAGAGTCGGACATGATTAAACTTCAGGGGGAAACTTTTACCTTATCTACTGATATTGAAATAAATCTCTCTCCCCCCCCTCCACTATAGAATTGCACTGGACAATCTACAGATTTCTAGAAATAATATTACCATCAAATCTGTGAGTGATAAAATCCATAGAAGTCTAAACTGCAAATGTAGAGAATCAACTCTACTATCATAGGCAGAGTGAAAATGCCACTCAATGCAACTCAAGATGTTGTCCTGTTTGTATGATTTAGCTAAACCAGGACTGCAAAACAAACCTCGTAATCCGCGACTCCATAAGCACTAGCAACGGAGCCTGCAATGACTTTTTCTCAGTTTTAGGTGATTTCCCAATGAACTTGCCTTAAGGTGCACAAGCACCACATATTCGCCCCTCACCTCAGGAAAGGTCTCAACATTTAATTCAAGGAAAAGCCCTAGTCCCCTCACAATGCATAGGGAGATGCATAAAGGTCTTAGGAAGAAGCATTTAATGTTTGCCTGTATATGTACACTGTAATCCGCCCTGAGTCCCCTGCGGGGTGAGAAGGGCGGAATATAAATACTGTAAATAAATAAATAAATAAACAAGCAAAGTTCTTTCTCCCAGATTTTGTTTCACTTTATTCCTGGGAATGTTTCCTAATACCAGTCGCCAGATTGGACCTTCTCCATTGGGTTCCCATTGAAGCTATGCCAACACCCTTGGCATCCATTATATGTCCAGCTGAAATCCATTGTCCAGACAGGAACAGAGCCATCAAATCCCATTTTCTTCAACCCAGCCACATTCCTCTCCTCCCACACTACAAAAACACCCACTAGACTTTAATTCAAGCAATTACAGTTTAGTAATTTCCCCTGTGACTGGATCCAATCAGCAGTGACAATGGAGGATGCTCCTGTACCTATCAAGGAGTGGATCCTAGCCAGCCATTATCATTTCCACCAGAGCAGTACTTATTGATCTACTCACATTTGCATGTTTTTGAACTGCTAGGTTGGCAGAAGCTGGGGCTGACAGCAGAACAATGGCTTAAAACTACAAGAAAGGAGATTCCATCTGAACACGAAGAAGAACTTCCTGACTGTGAAAGCCGTTCAGCAGTGGAACTCTCTGCCCCAGAGTGTGGTGGAGGCTTCTTCTTTGGAAGCTTTTAAACAGAGGCTGGATGGCCATCTGTCAGGGGTGATTTGAATGCAATATTCCTGCTTCTTGGCGGGGGGTTGGACTGGATGGCCCATGAGGTCTCTTCCAACTCTTTGATTCTATGATTCTATGAACCATCAGCAACCAGGGCAGCAAAGTCCTTTGTTTTAAACTGCTGTCAGAGTACTACAAATATTTTTGCATCCTTGCATTGTCAGTTTATGGAGCGCAGACTCTGCTGTCATCCAATTTGGCCAAGATGAATAAATGCCATTGATCTTTGCCTTCATCCCATCTCCGGCCCCTTCTGCACTGCATGTAATCCAAATTATCAAAGCAGATAATCCACATTATCTGCTTTGAACTGGATTATATGAATCTACACTGTCATATAATCCAGTTCAAAGCAGATAATATGGATTTTGTATGGCAGTGTAGAAGGGACCTTTGTCTTATTCAGTCCTTTGGGAGCCTGACACACAGCGCTTCCAAACCAGCGGTTCTTGCCAAGCTGAAATCACTTAACAATATGGCCAGTTTATGCATGTAGAATTGGCAGAGAGAGTGACATCTTGGGTCACTTCATTTGGCTGCTTTTTCTGCCAAGGAAACTGCCATTTGGACTGTTCTGGATAAGCAGCAAAATATGTTGGGCTGACAATAGGAGTCTGGAATGATCAGCTGGATGGGAGTAGGAGTTTGTGTTTTTCCACAGATCTTTCTGTGGTTCTGCAGTTATTGAGAAATGACTCTACGATTAAGAGGTGCAAAGGAAGCTGATGCCATAAACCAGGGGTCCTCAAACTAAGGCCCAGGGGTCGGATGCGGCCCTCCAAGGTCATTTACCCGGCCCCTGCTCAGGGTCAACCTAAGTCTGAAATGACTTGAAAGCACACAACAACAACAACAATTCTATCTCATCAGCCAAAAGTAGGCCCACACTTCTCATTGAAATACTAATAAGTTTATATTTGTTAAAATTGTTCTTCATTTTAATTATTGTATTCTTTTTAAGTGTCTTTTGCACAAAAATAAGATATGTGCAGTGTGCACATAGGAATTCATTCATGGTTTTTTCAAATTATAATCCGGCCCTTCAACAGTTTGAGGGATTGTGACCTGACCCAATGGGGTGGGGGGAGGAAAATAAAAGTATTTTTTTAATTTATTGCGAGGAAACTGAAAGTTGACAACTCTGGCTCCATCAAAGCTGCACACCACTTCTCAAACAGGCACCTGAAGAACTCCAGGGAAATGAATGTTAATGATCAAAGCAGGTTGGAAACCATGGTGTTAGTGACCAACCAAAATACATAGGAAGAAACCCAGACAATGCAAAGTACTATTGGCTAAACAAACATGTCTCTGCAAGGTTAAATAAAGATTTCTTATCTTGAAGAGATTCCTTAGTGGCGATTGTTATCAGCTGTTAGAAAAAGAAGACATGAAGTACTTTGAAATGCATTGCTAGGAAAGACAGATGAGTTAAATGTTGTGACCTCTTAAAGGCTAAAACCCAAAATCGAAATGCCAAGCAGTATGTTACTCAGCGTGGAAAAGGAAACTGGTTTTCTGGACAGAAGTGTGGAATGGTCCTGACCCAGATTATTTTTCTGACCAAAATGTTTCCCCTGTGACTGAAGAGGAATAAAAATCTATATGCACTGAACTCTTGGCATCCACTGTTCACCTCCCAGTAAACATATTGGCTGAAGGGCATGGCTTTTTGTTTCTTCTAAGTGTTGTGGTTGGGTGGGTGAGAATATTATGGGTCACAGAGAGATCATAGCTTTGACCGCATTAATCAAAGATGCTGGGAAGTTGTGTATTGAGTCAAACTCTGAGTCAGTTGCTTGAATATAATTGCCTTCTGTCTGAACTAAAACAGCAAATACCAGTGGCTTTTGGACAAGTTTCTAGCAGTTATCATTTTGATGATCCAGATTTTGGTTGAACAGGTAAGTGAGGATAAAAAAAAAGAAAATTCCACAATGAACTATTTCAATGGCCAAAGATTTAGTACTGTCTGCTCATGTAAATTAATTTACAGTACTAGCCCTCCCTTCCACGCGTTGCTGTGGCCCAGTCTATGTATGTGTGTTTTGTGTGTGTATATATTTGTGTATATGTGTATATACATGTGTTTGCATATATGTGTGTGTGTGTGGTTTTGCACATTTTTTATTTTTTGGCTTTTTAAGTCTCTTTCGCTGTGTTTTTCAGTGCTTTTATGAGTGATGGTCACTCGTTGGCCTGATAGGTGTCTTGCGTCCAAATTTGGTGTCAATTCATCCAGTGGTTTTTGAGTTATGTTAATCCCACAAACCAACATTACATTTTTATTTATATAGATTTATACCCTGCTCTTCTCACCCCGAAGGGGAATCAGAGCAGTGTTACAGAACACACATAAGGCAAACGTACAATACTGATTATACAATTAACAAAGACAGACAACACAAACAGAGGTAAAGGCAGTTTTCCCATCTTATTTCTAGCATATTGGAGGCTGTGCTCGACTCTGGCCACAGATGTGTGTGCTGTCCCTACATCTTCCATACTGAGAAGCTTTCCTCTGATCAATGTCACTATGGGTGCCTTTATTACCTCCCTGCTAAAAGGGGTCCCTGTTTGTCTGTTTGCATTTCTGCTTTTGATCTGCTAGGTGGGCAGGTGAGCTGGGGCTAACTGTGGGTGCTCACCCTGACCTGGGCTTGAACTGCCGACCTTTCAATCGGCAGGATTTTTCTGCAGCACAGTGGTTTAGCTTGCTGTGCTAAGCTCTCAAGTTATTCATGGAGAGCAACAACAATGAATAACTTGGTATTCACACAAAGTGTATATGATATCAGCCTACATCACCAGCATCGAGTGATAAAATAGCACTAGCTGTTTTGTTTCCGGGCTGTTTTCAGAGCACTGGAAGTCCCGAAATCCTTTTGTTTGCATATGTAATGGAGAGTAGACTTTCACAAACTCTTTGTGCAAATAAATACATAGTTAGATAAATAAAGCAAGCAAGCAAAGGATGTCCTTTGTTTCTTAAGTGTGCAAGGAAACCCAGGCAGTGTGCTGGGCAAAGTACATCAATGACTGTATCTGGAAACCATCTGGGAAAAAGGTGGAACACAAGGGGATCCTTTCACAACATCAGAAAAGGTACTTTGGGGTCCGTGGCCAGTGTCAGCCACTCGAAGTACAGGCACTCCCCAAGTTATGAACAAGGTAAATTTGTATGTAAGTCGGAAGAAGTACATTTTTTAAATTTTAACTCCAGCCAAATATGTGTCTTTTGCTGTCTCTGCCCCTATTCAGAAAATTTCACCTCACTTTCTGTCCCTGTGATAATTGGGTTTTGAAAAATGTGGTTTGTTGTGGAAACAAGGATTGGTGATAAAGTTCAGTTGAGACATCTTTTCCCCATGATAACTCATTCAGAAGTGAATTTCCCTTCAGAGGGGTAGATTTCTCTCAATTCCTGTTGTCTCAGCCCCGTTCTTAACTATGAGTTGTTTGTAAGTCAAATGTATATAACTCAGGGACTGCTTGTATTCTGGACTTGGTGTTACAGCCATTTATGTTTTCATTGCAGATATGAGAGAAGATCTTGTCTTTGTCATCATAGCACTTGAGCCTCTGCAGTTTGGTCAAATAGAAAAAGGAAAATCCATGAGTCTGTGGAATGATTTGAAAGATGTTCAGTCTCTGTCATGCCGCACAATTGTAGCATTTTGATTCCACTTAGACTTCCTCTTTAGGCTGGGACCAGGGTTCAAATCTGAGCTACAAGGGCCAGTCAGGCAAATCATACGTTCCGACTCTTGGCAAATCACACTTTCTTAGCTTCAGAGGAAGGCAAGGGAAAATGCTTTCTGATTAAATTTTGCCAAGAAAACCTGATGACAGGTTTGCTTTAGGGTTGCCATAAGTGAGAAGGCACGTTGTTGTTCATTCATTCAGTCATTTCTGACTCTTTGTGACCTCATGGACCAGCCCACACCAGAGCTCCCTGTCGGCTGTCACCACCCCCAGCTCCTTCAGAGTCAAGCCAGTCACTTCAAGGATGCCATCCATCATCTTGCCCTTGGTCGGCCCCTTTTCCTTTTTCCTTCCATTTTCCCCAGCATAATTGTCTTCTCTAAGCTTTCCTGTCTCCTCATGATGTGGCCAAAGTACTTCAACTTTGTCTCTATGTGCTATCACGCGCTGGGCCTGTGAAAAAGGTCTGTAGACAGGCCGTGTTCTGTATGCCCAACGGGATGCTGGGGGTGCGTCGGATTAGAGGCCCTTTGGATTTCCCTAAACAAAGTCTTTAGAAACTTGGAAAGTTTAACAAAGTTCTTTATTATTGCTTCAATAAATCAAACAAATACTTCAAGGCTTTGAATCAACTGGTGGCTTTCTTAATCTTGTCCACAAGGGACAGGCAACTATCTTCATGAACTGTTTCTTCACTATCAGGGAAATCCTACCTGGGCAATCTGTCTTAGGCTCTGCTGGCATGGACCCCTACACCCAGTCCAAATTGCGTTATGGCTGCTGCGAGTGGTCCTTACCAAACAGAGTCCTTTTGTAGATTTCCAAGAGGAAAGAAGATCTTCAATTCCCAGTGAAGGCTGGCTGTAAAGCTGTGGGACCGAATTCCCCCAAGCAAAAGCTGTAAAAGACGAAGCCTTCTACAGGTGGAACTGATTCACGTCCTGTACGAAAGGACGTGAATCTAGAGGTCTCCCTTTTCCCTCCTAAACCCAGAAAAGGGGGCAGAACTAATGAACCTAATGATGATTGATGGGTCATTAGCCCTATAATTGCAAACCAAGGGAAGCCACCTTATTGCAAAATGCATGGAACCTTGGAATACATGCAAACACTCAAAGAATAAAAAGGAAGTTGGAGCTCCTGGTACAGCCTTACCAGCACACTCTAATATCGTTCCCTCAAATGAGCAATCGGGCTTTATTTCCTGAAGTATGGACTGGTTGGATCTTCTGTGAGAAGGCACAGGAAAAGTTTAAATTGCATTTAAAAAAAAATTCATAGGCTGTGGATTTTTATCTATATTTAAGTATTGTAGACTGACATGAATCCCAAATTTGGAAAAAGGTAGGAAGAGGAGGAAGGTATGATTTGTTCAGAGAAAGAGCAAAGGCTGAACTGGACTCAATAACCCACTTTTGAACTTGCCCTTTAACAAAGCTCTTCTGAACTGGAAAACTGCAAATTTTAAATGGGTTCTGGAAAGTCATAGACGATTTAAAAAGAAAAAGAAAAACCAATCAGTTCAAACCAGCTCTGCATTTCATCCCTGTGCATTGCTGACGTGTGCAAGCCCACTGGATAAAAAGAAAAAGAAAAGAAACACCTTTCCAAAACAGAGAATAAACTTGTGGTCAGTTGTTATGGATAAATTTAAGAGATGACACACACTTTTTATTCCAAACTCAGAACTCTGGTCCCTTCGACCTGCCAAGGTTATTGAAAGTTTATCTTTTGTTTTCTCATCCAGGCAAACAGGATGTGGCTACTCAGGCCCTAAGAAAAGCATTGAAATACTTTTTTTCCAGGTTCTGTCATATTTGCATTCTCTGAGTGCTATGTGAAGTTTGTTTTTATGCTTGTCTAAAGATTTGGAGTATAGATATACATAGAAAGTGGATAGAAAGTGTGAAGAAGAAGAGGAAGAAGAAGAGGAGGAAGAAGAGGCAGAGGAAGAAGAAAAGGAGGAATAAGAAGAAGGAGGAGGTGGAGGAGGAGGGGGAGGAAGTCAAGGGAGGAAGGAAGTGTTTCCGTGAGTCTGGATTTTAAACAAACAAAAGATAGCACCAAATGACTCAGATATATTTTTAATAATGGTAGTTAAACACAGAAAAACAGCAAACATCAGCCTTTTTCTTTTTTGTGTTCGCATTTCCAAGTCCCCCCCCCCCTGCCCCCAATATAGTGACCTCTAGATGTATTTGATTACAAATCCTATCCTTCACAATACATAGGGATGTTGACATTTGTAGGACAATATTCCTGAATGATACTAGGACATAAAATAATATTTAATGGTATAACTCTCCCTGTTTCCACACCCAAAGAATCAAACAATGTGGCTACTATGCTTGAAAATATTAGATAGTAAACTGTAGTTGAGGATTGTATATTTCAGTAGACATGCCTGATAATGCACTTCACATCTGTTTGAACATCTGGGGACGTGCTCAAAAAGCTATTGTATCCATAACACATCATCTTCAGCTTATGCTGACCATTTGGATGAGCCATACATGTTTATGGCCATCTTCAAAATCCTCAGTGTATTCTTGTGGCAAACTGGAAGAAATCAGTCATTGGGCAATGTTTTAGCATAGCAGGTTAACTGCCAGCTGCAGTAAATCTTGCCAACCAAAAGGTTGACAGTTTGAAACTTCAGGGTGAGCTCCTGGGCTTTAGCCCAGCTTCTGCCTACTTAGCAGTTTCAAAGCCAGCAGTGTGAGTTGATAAGTAGGTATCACTTAAGCACCTATAAGGAAATGCCAGAAAAATGCTGGTGATTCGATCAAGGAGGAAGTTTATGAACAAAGCTGTTTTTCAGGGAAAGTGGAGTGACAGCACACCCCCCATGTCCAGAACTAAGCACAGCCTCCAAGATGCTGAAGATGGGAAAACTGATATATACAGTAGACTCTCGCTTATTCAACCTTCGATCATCTATTGCTCTGTATTATCCAACGCAGTATGCCTCCCGCTAGAATCCACAGCTATTTCAATACATCGCAATGTTTTGGTGCTAAATTCATAAATACAGTAATAACTGTTACCATGTACTGAACTGCTTCTTCTGTTGATTTGTTGTAAAACATGATGTTTTGGTACTTAATTTGTAAAATCATAACGGAATTTGCTGTTTAATAGGCTTTTCCTTAATCCTGCCTTATTATCGAACATTTTTGCTTATCCAATGTTCTGCCAGCCCATTTATGTTGGATAAGCGAGACTCTGCTGTACCTCTCTCTATGTACAGTTGTCTGTCCTGTCAGTATATAACGGCATTGAATGTTTGCCATATATGTGTTGTATGATCCGCTCTGAGTCCCCTTCGGGATGAGAAGGACAGAATATAAATACTGTAAATAAATAAAATAAATACCTGAGAGTAATTTATCTTTAGAGTAGTCCCATTGAATCAGTCAGTGGATAAATTTAGTGCATCTACACTGTATATACACTACCCCCGGTGGCGCAGTGGGTTAAACCCCTGTGCCGGCAGGACTGAAGACCGACAGTTTGCGGGTTAGAATCCGGGGAGAGCGTGGATGAGCTCCCTCTATCAGCTCCAGCTACTCATACGGGGACATGAGAGAAGCCTCCCCCAAGGATGATAAAACATCAAAACATCCAGGCATCACCTGGGCAACGTCCTTGCAGACTGCCAATTCTCTCACACCAGAAGTGACTTGCAGTTTCTCAAGTCGCTCCTGACATGACAAAAAAAATGCAGTTTGACCACATTTTAACTACCATGGCTCAGTGCAAAGTAATTATGAGAAGTGTAGCTTTACAAAGTCTTTCACCTTCTGTGCCAAGGAGTGCAGGTGTTTCACCAAACTACAAATCCCATGATCCCATACCATTGAACCCTGGCAGTTTAAGTGGTGTCAAGCTGTATTAATTCTAAAGTGTAGATGCACAGTTTATTGGGAACATCAATGGGACTGAGGCCAATGAATCCTAGTAGTCACCAGAGCAACACTGGATAACCAATGAAACAGACAAATACACACCCGTTCTTGTTGTTAAATGACCAACCAGTCTTTACATCTTCATAAGGAGCCTGAAACTGAGCATATCAAGTGGAAAAGAAAAATAAAGGAAAGGAGCATGGCATGTTTCAGTGAATTCTTGAACATAGCAGGGAAGTCATGCTACTCCTCTATTCTGCCTTGGTTAGACCACACCTGGAATATTGTGTCCAGTTCTGGGCAATACAATAGAAGAGAGATATTGACAAGCTGGAATGTGCCCAAATGAGGGCAACTAAAATGATCAAGGGTTTGGAGGACAAGCCCTATGAGGAGCGGCTGAAAGAGCTGGGCATGTTTAGCCTAAAGAAGAGAAGGCTGAGAGGAGACATGATAGCCATGTATAAATATGTGAGAGGAAGTCATAGGGAGGAGGGAGCGATCTTGTTTTTTGCTGCCCTGGAGACTAGGATGCGGAGCAATGGCTTCAAACTATAAGAAAGGAGATTCAACCTGAACATTAGGAAGAACTTCCTGACTGTAAGAGCTGTTCAGCAGTGGAACTCTCTGTCCCAGAGTGTGGTAGAGGAAGACTTTAAACAGCGGCTGGATGGCCATCTGTCAGGGGTGCTTTGAATGCAATTTTCCTGCTTCTTGGCAGGGGGTTGGACTGGATGGCCCATGAGGTCTCTTCCAACTCTATGATTCTATGATAGCATGGGCACACACTAAAGAAGCATGACATCCCCTAGTCTTGCAAAACATTAACAATTCAGAATTTTGTTCTTATGTTCTGAAAGCCTCATTTACTAGATGGGATTTGTTCTTTTAAAACATCTTATTCTTGCTTTGACTTGGAATTGGTGGCATTCATTTGAGTTCAGAATCGTTGTTGTGGGTGTCTGCCTGGAAAGCTTTCTCCAGCAAATGGCTTTCACATCCTTAAAAATCCCCTGAACAGCACAGAGATATTTTCAGAAACAACAGTACAAGTAAAATTAAACATAATAGGCTGCAATATAGTGGGTGGAAGAGAGAAGGGAGAAGCCCTTTTAAAGACATGAAGCTAGCAGGTAAACAATGAAAAATAGAACTGCATCTCTTAAAAAGTTCTCATATGTATTCAGAAAGCTTCACTGAAATCGTAGTAAATTATACCTCTGATTAAGCTACTCATTAAAGTACTGTGGAGAAATTCCAGTATATTTAGGAGCATGGCAGGAGACAGGTAGAAAATTATAGTAATTTGAACTGCATTTAAAAAGAAGACTGTGGATAACTCCATATGTCTGCATTGCACTATCTTGCATTTAAAGGCATGGGGCTTTGCGTTACTCCATCCATATCGCCAGACATGTTATTTCTGCTGGAGTTTTCTGGATATCAAAAGGAGATGATTTCACTGATAACGTCATTCTCATTATCATATTATGTGATTATATGTGGTTGGCAGATTTTTATGCTTTCTTCATCAGTTTGGGATAGCCATATTTCATGAAAGTGATATTTCATTTCACCCATGAGGGGTTTAGATTGATGTATAGTAATGCCGATTAAACAATGAAAATTGCTCCAAAAGGATGTGGTGGTGGGAAAATGACAGTTTTAAGTCCATTTTAGTTGGCATTAAAATAATTCTTGAGGGATAGAACGATAAATAGATACTAATAGAGACTGGAGACTTAAGTATCAGTGGGGCAATGAATCCCCCTAAATGTTAGTCCAGATCAGTGGTTCTCAACCTGTGGATCCCCAGATGTTTTGGCCTACAGCTCCCAGAAATCCCAGCCAGTTTCCCAGCTGTTAGGATTTCTGGGTGTTGAATTTGATGCACTTATTAACCGCCATTCTCAGCCCTTACGGGCGAATGCCGAAACATCTGGGGACCCACAGGTTGAGAATCACTGTTCAAGATGGTAAATGAGCTATCCAAGGTGCTGAATCCTAACCTGCTAATAGTTTCAGCACCTTGGATAGTTTCTTTAACATTTGGGTTAAAATTTGAATGGATTCAACACCCCATGGACATGAGCATCAATAGCCACAACTGTACCTTTGGATAATAGTTGCTAGGAAGAAAGAACAAGAGGGAACTATTCACTTCATGTCTTGCTTGTGTGTTTCCCATTGACACTTGGCTGCACCTAGCATGCTGGATTTAATAGGCCAGTGATCTGACTCAAAAGGGCTCTTCTTGTCTTATTTATTAGGCCTGGGTAACAACGGAAAAATTTGTTTCTAAAATCGATTCGTTTTTTGGGGGTTTTTGTGTTTCGATTTTTAAAAGAATTCCGAAATTTTTCTGTAAAAAAGTTCGATGTTTACGAAATTTCGTAATTCGTAAAATAATTACGAAACAATTACAAAAAAAATTACGGATCGATTCGTTAATGGCGGACGCGACCGCGCAATACGCTAAAAAACCTCCAAATGGGACAGGGGGAACTTCTGAAGCTTCCCTCTCCCTCTGTTGTTGACTGTTGGTGTGATATTTATAATTTTTTTCACTGATTAAACAAACAACAACTATACAACTTGCCCCAGACATGCGGAAATAATAACGAAACACAATCCGAAGCAATTACGAAATGAATTTAAAAATTCGTTTTGTTTTTTAGATGCTCCTGAATGGTTCGTTATCACTTCGTTATAAAAAAATAACGAATTTTTAACGAATTACGAAATTACGAAACGAAACCGCCCAGCCCTATTATTTATTTATTTACTTACTTACTGTATTTGTATACTGCTCTTCTCGGCTCACAGGTGACTCAGGGCGGTTTACAATGGCAACAATTCAATGCGCCAAAACACCATGAAACATTTAAAAACATTAATACACAATATAAAACCATAACAAGAATATTAAAACATACATCATTTGCATCTCTTAATAAAAAAACATTGTCCCATCTCGTCGTCCAGTCGTTTCAATTCCTATGTCTTTTACCTTTAATTTTCAAACACTTGCTCAAACAACTAAGTCTGGACTCTTTTTCAAAATGTTAAGAGGGAGGAGGCTGATCTAATGTCCCCAGGAAGGGCGTTGCATAGCTGAGGGGCCACCACTGAGAAGGCCCTGTCTCTCGTCCCTACCAAACGTGTTCGTGACACAGGTGGGATCAAGAGCAGGGCCTCCCCGGATGATCCTAGTAGGTTCATAAGGGAAGATGCGTTCAGACAGGTAAGTTGGGCCAGAACCATTTAGGGCTTTATAGGCAAAAGCCAACACTTTGAATTGTGCCCTGTAGCAGACTGGCAGCCAGTGGAGCTGGCGCAACAGAGGAGTTGTGTGCTCCCTGAGCACTGCTCCTGTTAGCAATCTGGCTACTGTCCGTTGGACCATTTGAAGCTCCTGGACAGTCTTCAAAGGCAACCCCACATAGAGCGCATTGCAGTAGTCTATACGGGATGTAACCAGAGCGTGGACTACCGTGGCCAAGTCAGACTTCCCAAGGTACGGGCACAGCTGGCGCACAAGTTTTAACTGTACAAATGCTCCCCTGGTCACTGCTGAAACCTGGGCTTCCAGGCTCAGCGATGAATCCAGGATCACACCCAAGCTGTGAACCTGCATAACCCCATCCCCGTCCTAAAGATTGACTCATCAAGAGAATTTGGACATTCAGAGCAGTTTCTTTACTGGTGAAGGGACTTTGGTATCCTTCTTTTCTGGAGCCACATTTGTGCCCCTGGTGGTGCAGCTGTTTAAAGCACTGAGCTGCTCAACTTGCTAGCCGAAAGGTTGGTGGTTCGAATCCGGGGAGCAGGATGAGCTCCTGCTGTTAGCCCCAGCTTCTGCCAACCTAGCAGTTTGAAAACATTCAAATGTGATTAGATCAATAGGTACCGTTGCAGTGGGAAGGTAACGGCGCTCTATGTAGTCATGCCAGCCACATGACCTTGGAGGCATCTATGGACAACGCCAGCTCTTCGGCTTAGAAATGGAGATGAGTACCATCCCCCAAAGTTGGACATGACTAGACTTAATGTCAAGGAGAAGCCTTTACCTTTACACTATTTATTTCCTGGCATCAGATGGAATTCATGGTGTTTCTGGCTCCGATCCAGCATCTGCGCATCATGCCCACAATGCAAGGAGGAGGATGTGGATGTTGGCATCTGTTCCTTACCAAAAACATTTCTGTTAGAAGCAGCAGCATTGCAGAATATGCTAAAAGAATGGGAAGGCATGGGGTCATCTGAGACCTCCTACAAATTTTACTGACTACAGAAGTACATCTAATCAGGGGTAGGGAACAGCTGAGGATCAGGAGGTTGCACTGGCCCTTGGCAGCGCTTGGCAAATGCTTTTATCACACCAAGCCTGAAAAACATTGATCTGCCCTCCCCTCACAGTGAGGAAAGACATTCAAGTCCAAGAATCCACAAAAACAATCCTGTGGCCAGCAACATTTCTTCTGCCCCTGATTTGATGTAATGACAATCTAAATCTTTTCAAAATATGAATACGTACGGCATTTATCTAACATAAGATTCCCTCTTACCCGGTTCGGGAAAATATAGAAATGGGGAATCATTTTGGAATGGAAAAATGATTCATAGAGAAAGCTGAAGGGTTTGCTTTCATTTCTGCAATCTGCATGGTGGCTCCCTCCATCCCCAGAACTACATTGTTTCAAATGAAAAGGAGGTTTTTTTTCTATGCTAGCCTCCTGACAAACCTGTCATTTGACCCACAGTCTTGGATTTTACAGCATGACCTTGATAGTTATTCTCTCTCCTACCATATTCCTTTTCAGAGCTTTTGTGAAAACTGGAGATGTTGTGTATGCCATCATGTATGCCGTAGTTAGCTCTGAGGATACAAAGGTAAACAAAAAAAAAAAACCTTTTAAAATCACGTTGGAAGAAACTTGTGGGTGACAACAGGATATTTGTGCCAGAAGAGTGGTTTGAATGCTGAAGCAAACCACTTTGAGAAGTGGTTTCAACTTGAATGAATGGTTTGCGGCACAAAAGGCTGAGAGCCCTGTCAATGTTTGCAGCCTTTCATGGTGAAACTAGATGGGAGTGTTTGCAACATGCAAATATCTATAACACGGCAATCCGATGAGTCTGTTTAATTGGCATCCAGAGAAGCAACTGCTGTTTCTGCAGACTGTGTAATTTACCTGTTTTTTTTTAAAACAACAACAACGTTGTGAACAAACTAATTTTGCTATTCCAAATCCCCTGCTGATTCAACTTTCCTTTTTGGCATACAAAGTCCTGTATGACAGCCAAGGTGCCCTTCAATACTCAAGGAAATTAGTTAATGAAAAATCAAGACACATAATTTGTGTGAGTGCATTGCTTTTTGCTGTTAATCACTTTGCAATACCACCACCATTGCTACCATAACAATACTAATACTAATAATGATAATAATACCTACCAAAAGTGACATTACTTGGAACATGCAACATGTCGTGAGAATATCATACTGATTCTTAGATACTTGGATAAAATATCTGAGTGATCTACAGCATTATAGCATTGATGTTCCACTTTAATTGCCCTGGGGGCATCCTTTGGACTCCTGGGATTTGTAGTTTAGGAAAGAGTATTTAGAATTCTTAGCTGAGACCTCTGCAAACCACAACCCCAAGATTTTACAGGATGCAGTCATACAGCTAAACTAGAATTGTAACTCTGCAATTCATGGTGTGAAAGGGCCCTGATAGTCTGAAACTTCAGTCAATAATACCTGGCAGACTGCAAAACTAAGGCAATACTGTTATTGCAGAGATTTGCCGCACACATATCCCAAATGAAGCCAGCCTGCCATATCAGTTGAATGTCAGGCACTGAGTGCTGTGTAACTAGGCTAACCACCACAAAGCCATTGCTGCTAGTGATGAAAAGATCCACCTGACATCATCTGATCTGAACTGATCTGATCTCTGGATTGTTGTGAGTTTTCCGGACTTATTGTCATGTTCCAGAAGCATTCCAGCCTGATGTTTCACCCACATCTATGGCAGGCATCCTCAGAGGCTGTGAGGTCAGAAGGACATTATGTGAGTCAGGGTAACTGACCTCATAACATCTGAGGATGCCTGTCATAGATGTGGGTGAAACGTCAGGAGAGAATGCTTCTGTAACATGGACGTACAGCCTGGAAAACTCACAGCAACCCAGTGATTCTGGCCATAAAAGCCTTTGACAACACATTGATCTGATCTCTTTCATAATCAGTAAAAACTATTCTGTAATAAATAACCCTCCATCCCAAATAAACAAAAGTTGAAAAATTTGCTCCTGTGTGTCATGTGAACATAAGGAGAATCCTCTTTGCCTATGTGAAATAAGCCAGAAATAAGATATTTAAAGTATATAAATGGAATATTTTAATGAGATATGTGAGGTTCCATATATTTTGTTATTCCAATGTATATATGTGTCCATATCTTTCATAAGGGTTTAGTTTAACCTCCAATTTGCTAGTAAAACTGAATTACTGTGTTGCAAAATGATGCGTGTCTAAAAGGCATTCCAAACTGAAGTCCAAACTGAAGTAAAGGCATTCAGTTTGGACTTAGTGTTCGATGGGAATTTTGCATGCATTCAGTCATAATTTTTTGCATTCAGACAAACTTGTTTCACATCAGACTGTGATTAAACACTTGTTTTCGTCCACGATTCCCCTCAAATATGAATTTTTGAATGCATCTACTGTATTTTATAGCATTTTGGAAGCAAATTCCCCTGAGTAATCAAGGTTTTCCCCTTGACATTAAGTCCAGTCATGTCCGTCTCTGGGGGTTGATGCTTATCTCCATTTCTAAGCCAAAGAGCCGGCGTTGCCCGTAGACACCTTCAAGGTCATGTGGCCGGCATGACTGCACGGAGTGCTGATATTCCCTTTGTAGATTCATTTTAATACATTTTTTAGTCTGAAAACTGTATGGTAAACTTCAGGAGAAGTATCAAATGCTATAAAGCAATTTGAGACAAACAGAGAAAAAGAAATTTCTATCTCCAGCCCGCTTCTTTCTGATGGAACCAATGAAAAGCTTACCTTTACAGTTTCTTTTTCTCAGTTTGAAAGATGCTTAGGATTCATTTATATGTCATAGGCTAAAGGAATTCATATTGAAGAGTAGAGACATCACACTGGCAACAAAGATCTGCATAGTTAAAGCAATGGTATTCCCCATAGTCACCTACGGATGTGAGAGCTGGACGATAGGGAAGGCTGAGCGAAGGAAGATAGATGCTTTTGAGCTGTGGTGTTGGAGGAAAGTTCTGAGAATGCCTTGGACTGTCAGAAGATCCAACCAGTCCATACTTCAGGAAATGAAGCCCGACTGCTCATTGGAGGGAAGGATAGTAGAGGCGAAGATGAAGTCCTTTGGCCACATCATGAGAAAAAAGGAAAGCTTAGAGAAGACAATGATGCTGGGGAAAATGGAAGGAAAAAAGAAGAGGGGCCGACCAAGGGCAAGATGGATGGATGGCATCCTTGAAGTGACTTGAAGGAGCTGGGGGTGGTGATGGCCGACAGGGAGCTCTGGCGTAGGCTGATCCATGAGGTCATGAAGAATTGGAAACGACTGAACGAACGAACAACAAAAACTACAACAAGGCTAAAGGAGACTAGCATGGCTCTGTTTTTAAATACTACTGTTGTGGAAAAGTGTGTAATCCGAAGAATAACTGAATCTGGATCTGTCTGATAGTTTAGAAAATGTGAATTAGATGGATTCTCATTTTACAAAATACATACCTAATAAAATTCTCCCTCATATTTAGTCATCACGCAGGTAGTTCATGTGGCATGATGTAAAATAAACCATGTGTAGTTCACATTTGACCAGCCCACACACTGTCTTGCCAGAGAAGAGAATATGCCACACAGATGATTAATAAAGAACAAGTAGTTTACTCTTTGTAATTCAGAACAACATATTTACAATCATGTAATCAATTGCATCGACTCACATAATGTCTTTTTATGAGAGACTAGTGGTCCCCTGCCACGTGTTGCTGTGGCCCAGTCTGGTAATCTGGAAAATAAAGTAATGAGAAAGTGTTGTTTTCTAATCTATGTAATTTCTTTATGCTTGTGAGTAAACAGTATTTCTTGCTGTTTCTTTGTCAGTGTTGATGTGGAGATTGTCTGGTTTGCCTACTCTGGAACATGCAACATATAATTGTCCTTCTTTAGGGGTCCCTTTCAAATATTTGATACTGCATCTGTCATATACATATGTGTGTGTGTGTGTGTGTGTGTGTGTGAATGGCTGGATGCCCCTTTGTCAGGATGGCTTTGATTATGTTTTCTTGCCCTGGTGAAGGGAGTTGGTCTGGATGGCCTGAAGGCAGCATTTCTCAACCTGGGAAGTCAAGACCCGGGGGGGGGGGTCCACCGGGGGTGTCAGAAGGGTCACCAACGACCACCAGAAAACACAGAATTTTCTGTGGGTCATGGGGGTTATGTGTGGGATGATAGTCCCAATTCCATCATTGGTGGGGTTCGGAATGCTCTTTGATTGTAGGTGAAGTATACATCCTAGTAACTACAACTCCCAAATGTCAAGATCTGTTTCCCCCAAACTCCATCTGTGTTCACATTTGGGCATTTTGAGTATTCCTGTCAAATTTGGTCCAGATCCATCATTGTTTGAGTCCACAGTGGTCTCTAGATATAGGTGAACTACAACTTCAAAACCCAAGGTCAATGCCCACCAAACCCTTCTAGTGTTTTCTGTTGGTCAGGGGAGTCCTGTCTGCCAAGTTTGATTCAATTCCATCTTTGGTGGAGTTCAGAATGCTCTTTGATTATAGGTGAACTATAAATCCCAACAACTACAACTCCCAAATGACAAAATCATAATTTTTTGAGTGATGGTCACTTCTTGTGTAGTGAGACGTTTTGTTGCCAAATTTGGTGTAATTTCGTTCATTGGTTCTTTTGTTTTTAAGGTACTCATTATGCACAGAGCATTTATATATATATATATATATATATATATATATATATATATATATATAAAAATGATCTTTCTTTTTCCATGTGGAGAATCTACCTCCAGTAGCTCATGAAACAAGAGCACACTCCAAAATCTCTCTCTCTGTGCTTCTCTGCAAGCACATGCATAGCTGAACCCTGAATAATGTAACTGTATCCAAAAGTCCCAGATTCAGCTATCTCCCTGGCCAATCAACTTTGTGCATCTTATTTTACAGTTGACACACACTAACTGATTTCTTACATGCTCCAGCAGTTCTGGAGTGTCTCTCCTGTTTTATCAGTTTCATGCTGAGCTGTTAGATGCAAACAGTCCTCTTGGTGGGGAGGAACATTTCCATCAGATAAATTTGTCATGTGGAGTTAATCAGGTGGGTTGGTTGGGAAATTTCTTTCATCATCTTGTAGAGCTCTATGTAAGAAGAACTGTAGTATGTGCACAATATTTGAGTACAAATTATGTCGGTGATATATGATATTCTTTCTAAGCAAACCTGATGCCACACTTCCATATATTTTCCAGCCACTTTGCCCTCACAATTTTGCAGTGTGAACCCAACAGCTCTCTTTTGAAGCAAATCCTTCTCGACACTTCTTTTTAGCTCAGGGCCTTCAGCGTTGTGCCATAGTGTTGCATCACCAGAATGTCATCATGAACAGCATCTCGGGGGTGATGTTTAGACATTGCTCATGTCGGTTTGATCCAGAAGACATCCCCAGTTAACTTTTTGCCCTTATAAAGGCTTAAATCCTAGAGAAGCATGGGTCACCTGTGCCAAGTTCCTGCCTCAGTGTACAAATAAATGAGTTGTGCGAAGACTCAATATGTGACAACTTCCCATTAAAAGAAATGAATACAAGCCTGAATGGTCTCTCCCTGGTAGTTACAATGTTCTCATCATAGTGGCAGGTAGCCACTTTAAAAAAATAAAGCAACTAATTATATTGGAAAGTAAAGCACTGAGAGGGAAGTAGACTTGCTTTAGTGATGTCATAACATGGTGCCAAGGGATTCCATCATGTTTTCTTCAAAGGCATATGGCCACTAATATCTTGAATCTTCTCTCTTGAGAGTCTTTCTTTCCTTTCATCCCTCATGCCTGTGCTCATCTGACTGTGTGTGCTTCTGCGTGTCTCTGGATTTCCATCAATTCAGTGGATCTGCATTCACTTAACAGGAGGACTATATTTGTGCTGGAGAGCCAGATACTCCAACAGTGGAAATAGAAGAGATGGAGATTGACAGATCTGCCTTCTGTATATATCCTTGTTTAAGTAGACGTATAATTTCAAAATAATTTAATTTCTACAGGGAATCCTGGAGGGCATAGTCGATAAACGAAAATTCCTATCACCCTTACCATGCTGCAGTTCCTGGATTCTTTGTCAGGATCTGATTACTGTTAAGAGTGAGTGCATCTGCACTACATTATTATACATGTTAAAGTGGTTTGATAACACTTTAAGTTTACCATATAGAAGCCCCCAGAGGTGCAATAGGTTAAGCCCTTGTGCTGGCAGGACTGAAGACCGACAGGTTGGAGGTTCGAATCCGGGGAGAGCGTGGATGAGCTCCCTCTGTCAGCTCAAGCTCCCTATGTGGGGACACGAGAGAAGCCTAACACAAGGATGGGGAAGCATCAATATACCTGCACTTCCCCTGGGCAACATCCTTGCAGATGGCCAATTCTCTCTCACCAGAAGCAACTGGCAGTTTCTCAAGTCGCTCCTGATATGAAAAAAAAAACTTCACCATATTGGATTTTAGGATTTATAGTTTATGAAAATGATGTATGATGGAGCCATAATCATTATAGCGATTATACTGGCAGATACATGAGCCAGTGTGATGTCATGATTTGAGCAGTGGACTACAACTACAAAGACCAGGATTCAAATCCCTGCTTGGCTATGGAAACCCATGGATGACTCTGAAGAAGCCACAGATTTTTATCCTGGATTGGGGGGGGGGGGGGATTATAGCTTTACCTTAGGGTAGTTATAAGTTGGAAACAACTTGAAAGCATATAACAACAACAAAGTGTAGATGCACACCAACCTAAGACAGATCTAACTTTGTAGTGCAGAGACACTTAAAGTAACAGATGAGGAACCTGGTGTTTTGTGGAAAGATCTAAGGTTAGCTGAATGTCAGTGCTTTGAGAGAAGCAGCCTTCATGTTCCTTGCATGAAACTGAGAAAACAGGATGCGGGTGTTGAGTGCCTGGCATAGCTAGTTGTTCCCATTTAGCCTTGTGAATCCCAGGATGTGCAACGCCAGTAACAATATTTACACATGGTTTCATAGGATCCCAGTTGTCTTTTTTTTAAAAAAAATATTTAAACTGCAGTGGTTACGCTCTTGCAATATTTAGACTTCCAAAGATCACCAGATGTAGATAGGAGCTCCTATTGGCGCAATGACTTAAACCCTTGTGCCGGCAGAACTGAAGGCCGACAGGTCGGAGGTTCAAATTCAGGGAGAGTGTGGATGAACTCCCTCTGTTAGCTCCAGCTCCTCATGCGGGGACATGAGAGAGGCCCCCCACAAGGATGGTAAAACCTCAAAACATCTGGGCATTCCTTGGGCAACGTCCTTGCAGATGGCCTATTCTCTCATACCAAAAGTGACTTGCAGTTTCTAAAGTCGCTACACAACACACAACACACACACACAACAAATCTAGATGATCATTGTGGTAGACAGAATTCAGTACAGAAATAACGTTTCCAGCATGATTTCCATTTCCCTGGGTTGAGACAGTATTGAGGTGAAGATCACAGGATAACAATAGCTTACAGGGCTATTATTTTGTTTTATAATTTGTTGTTACATTTAAAATTTAAATTTCATTTAAATTTCATTTAAAATTGCAAGATTTTTAAAAGCTGAGATTGCAACATTTTGCTGTACAGATGGTACCCAAGTTACGAGCAAGTTAGGTTCTTTAGTTTTGTTCTTAAATTGAATTAGTTTGTAAGTCAGAATATGTATATTTTAAGTGTATATTTAGCTTTGGATAGCATAGGGAAGGGTTAACATCCCTATAATATTTGCTTTGCTATCTGTGTCCCTGTTCAGGAAATTTCACTTCATTTTCTGTCCCTATGACAATTGCATTTGGAAAATTTTGTGTTGTTGTGGAAACAACGATTGGTGATAAAGATTCATTTGAGACACCTTTCCCCCATTAATTTCCCTTATTAGGGATAGATTTCTCTCACCTCCTATTGTCTCACTCCCATTCTTAACTATGAGTTACTTGTAAGTTATATGTTTGTAACTCGGGAACGGCATGTATTTGGCGGCATAATGAAAAACAATGTTACAAAAAGTTTCAAAGCATCTCTTGGGAGCTGTAGCAGCAAATCTCTCCTGCATTTAAAGCAGAGCATGGGAAAAGATTTGGGGAAGGATAAGGGTAAACTTGTGGGGAGGTTGTGAGTGGGATTTTTGGAAGGATTGTGTGTTTTAAAATGCATTTTTATTATATTTATTATATTTTAACTGTATAAAGTAAGAACATTAACAAGAAGAAGAAGAAGAAGAAGAAGATTGCACAAACGGACTACAAACAGAGGCACAACTCTGTGGCCCAAATGATTCACTGGAACTTATGTCACAAGGAAAGAACTGGTGGAATCATAAACCTGCAAAAGTAGTGGAAAATGGACACACAAAAATACTGTGGTACTTTCGAATCCAGATGGACAAAGTTTTGGAACGCAATACACCAGACATTGCGATTGTGGAAAAGAAAAAGGTTTGGATTATTGATGTTGCCATACCAGGTGACAGTTGCACTGAGGAAAAATAACAGGAAAAACTCAGCCATTATCAGGACCTAAAAATCAAACTGCAGAGGCTCTGGCATAAACCAGTACAGGAGGTCCCAGTGCTCATCAGTACACTGGGTGCTGTGCCAAAAGATCTCAGCCAGCATTTGGAAACAATAAACATTGACAAAATCATGATCTGTCAACTGCAAAAGGCCACCTTACTTGGATCTGCACACATCATTTGAAAATACATCACCAGTCCTAGACGCTTAGGAAGTGCTTGACTTGTGATTTTGTGATATGAAATACAGCATATAGATATCGTTTGCTGTGACATACTGTGATTTTGTGTCAGTAAAATAATAATAATAATACTAATAATAAAGTTCATATCTTGAGCTACAGCTTTGTTGTCCTGTATTCAAGTCCATTCCTGGTGAGCTGGCTCCAATATTTCCCAATCAAGCCATGCAGAGATGAGGGCAGAATCAGAGGTCGATTTTATTGCTCCATTGATCAGGGAAAGATGCCAGGAGAATGAAAGAATCCCATATCTGACATGTCTTCCATTTGTGATTGTCAATATTGGAGAAAGCCTGAATTCATTGCTTTGCTGGTGCTGATTCCCTTCTGCTGATGTGTGTGTGTAGGGGAGCTTTCTAAGCAAGGGAATGGGTGTTGATCTATGCCAAAGGTGACAATTATTTCACCTTGGGTTATCTTAGTGGAATGGCTCTTAAGTGATGAGATTTCCTGGTCTTCCTAAACGGGACAATGAGGAGATGGATTTTTGGATGACACAATTCACAATTCTTCATTCATTGAGAAAGGTTCTGGCAGTAGTAGAGCAAACTAAGCTTTGTAATCCAAATTGAGCTCTGCTACACTATTTAGTCCTCAACACTCAAAATTAACCCAAACCCACTCTAAATTTTAGATTAAAGGGAATAGAAGCAGTCCCTGAATTACAACTTATGACTTGCATATGATTCATAATGAAGAACAGGGGTGAGACAACAGGAAGTCAGAGGAAATCAAGACTTAGGAAGGGAAATTCACTTCTGAGAGTTATCATGAGAAAAAAGGTATCTCCCCTGAAGCTTTATCACCAATTCTTGTTTCCACGACAACCCAAAATTTCCAAAATCCAATTGTCACAGGGACAGAAAGTGAAGGGAAATCTGAACAGGGGTACAGGCAGCAAAAGAAACGTCATAGGGTTGTTAACCCTTCCCTATGCTATTCAAAACAAAACTATATTCAGCTTGGGAACACACTTGCAGAGCCTATCTTGTCTGTAACCCAGTGACTGCCTGTACTGGAAACTGCTCATAACTAAACAAAGTGTTAAGCCTATCTTGACTCTTCAAGAGCAAATAATTTTGGTTTGCCCTTATTTCTCCAGCCCAGGTGCTTCGGTTATCCTGTTTCGGCAGGGACTACTTCTAATTTTGCAAGGGACACTCTGTCAAATCACTTTTTAAACTGCCTTTAAAATGACCCAGGTTGTCTCTTACTTTCCCCTTTTGTATTTGATCTATTTCAGTTGCTACAAACTTGTGTTCATCATCTTGAGAGTGGGGAGGTAACAGGAGAAGGCAGAATCTTGCCCTTCTCAAGAGGACCAGGCAACAGGAAACTCCTATAACCTCTTGTATTGTATGTGTGACCTTCCTTATTAATAACATTTGCTGCCTTGATCACACTGATTTTTCTTGGCTATATGTACCCTGGTTTTCACCTGTGAAATGTTGAGAGATATGCTAGACCAGAATTCAGTCTGCTAAGAATGCCAGCATGGGAACATTGCAAAGTCAATGGTTTCACATGAAAAGATATTTTCACAATAGCAAATATTGAGGGCGGAAAAGAGCCAGAGTGGTCTAGTGTTTTGAACATTGGCATATTAACTCTGGAGACTTCAAATTCCCACTGAGCCATGAAGTCTTTGGCCATGTTGCGTTCTCTCAGTCTCCGGAAAAGGCAAACCCACACTGAACAAATCTTGCCAGGAAGACTCCATGATAATTTAGTCTGAAGGTTACCATAAGTCAGAAATGACTTGAAGGTACACAATAGCAGCAGAAACAACAACAACAAATGGCATGGTCCAACTTACCGGGCCAGGGAAGGTGCGGGACGTTCCCCACCACTATTTTGACCTCGGGGGGCTTCTCCCTCCCAGAAGCCCCCTGGGTGGTGGGAAAATTTCCCGCTGCCCTGCCGGATGGCCAATGGCCAGCTTGTCCTGCCCTGCCACTGGAGAGGATGGCGCTGACCTATCCCCAGGCTCCCCAGCAGGCACTGTGCCTGTTTCAGCTGATCCATCCCACCCGCCCTGCATGCTGGTTGTGTTTTGGATTCTGGTTAGCATGTTCGTGTTAGCTTGTTCGTGTTAACTTGTTATTAGTTGACTGTGTTATTCATCACAACTCCATGGTGGCATGTGGCATGGGCCCTGGATTTGGCTTGTCCCCCCCCCCCCCCAGCGGAAGGGGGGAACATCTGGTGGTCTCTGGGGTGCTGAGTTTATGTTGGCCTGGTATTGTGTCGATGGCACCCTGGTGTGTTAAGCACTATTGGACAGTAGCGGGCTGCCCGATCCTGATCCAGGATCCATGCATGGCTGCCAACTCTTGTTCTTGTTATCAATAAACGAGTTGTAGCCTGCAGCCATTATTCCAAAAACCTTGTGTGAATGTCTTCTTGGGTTGGTTGGAGGGAGGTGTATCACCCATGGGCACGCAACAACACCAGGTCAGGATTCAGTCTACCACTCTTTTCTGTCTCTTTGATAAGTTGTTGCAAGCCAGTTTTAGAAATGTGGAAAGTATTGTGTGTTGGATGGAGGGGAAAGCTGTCTTCAAAATACAGCTATTTTTCACAATGTTTGCATCCCCAGTTTCTGTGTTGGTTGCCATCTTTGGGACAGAACTGCAAGAATAACTGAGAAATTGGTAGGGAATGGCCGCTGGCATGTACAGTCTGGGACAGATAGATATCCACACATCTGCCCTTTGAAAGAGCCACATATATGCCAGTGATAGATCAATGTTGTCTGTGACAATCAAACCATTCTGATGAATCATTTTCCAAGGAAATCTTGTTAATTTGTAGAAAATCCTGTACTGGAAAAACTCTTACACCCCTTTCCTATATAAATACAACAGCTAGAATGATTTAGAATAAATATTTCTTGTCCAAACACTTTATATCAACTTGTATTATATCTCAGGTTCTTTTCACAAAACAATGTTTTGAATACTTCCTAAAATCAAAAGTCCTCAAGTTCAAAAATAAGTAAAACAAATGAACAAGTGTTCTGTCTGACCTCTTGACTACATTCAAAAGTAAAACATTCAACCTAAAAGGTATACTAAAACCCCCTGATACATATCTGCCTTGCTTTATTCTGGTGGCTGTATACAACTAATTTCATTTTCAGTTCTGCCCACCAAAGAGCCCTGTGTCACTTGCTTCAACCAGTCACTTTTGGCATTTTTGCACTTGTAATGCAATATATATTAATGTTCTTTCCCTGAAACATTCATGTATCACAATAGCATAGTTTCTGAGTAAATGAGAGTTGGTAGTCTTTGGTCAGCTCCCAATGTTGCAGTTTTGATGGGAGTCATGTGGGCTCGATTAAGAAGACATTAGTACTTTCCCCACTTTAACGATGTAGATGTCTTTACTAAGGGGACAGAAGGAAGACGGTAACCTGAAGTCTTCTTATTTTCAGAGAACCGTGATCTTGTTGGTTTAAGCAATGGAGGCAGCGTAGCCTTTTTGGTCTGGTCAAGGTCTTTCTTCTTGTCACTTGGCTTGGTCTCGTCAGCATTCACTTCATATATCTCTGGGAAGGTGAACTTCATTGCTTTTAAGTCAGACTCTGTGGTGCAAACCATTCCCTTGCTCACCATCCGTGACGTCATGGGTAAGTTGCTGGGTAAAGTGAAAGTCTCCATCTCCTACACGAAAAAGGAAGGAAACACTGTAATCATAGAGTCCCACTGTGCAATTATGGTCATGATATATGACAATAGTTGCCTCCATCCAATGGAATGTCCTTTCCTCCTCCTAGCCATGAAGTTGCCTGAAACATGCTTTGGAAGGTTTCCTACCACTACAGAGCTAGGGTTTTGTTTTTGTTTTGTTTTTTTTGGGGGGGGGGGAGCACCTCGGAAGAAGGGTTTGTCTCTCTCCTAGGACTTGGCTACTCTCCCCTACTCTCTCCATTGGATCCTGCTTATAATCCTCAGTAGCTGTGGAGCTTTGCACATAGGGTAAGGAATAGAGTCCTGCTCCACATGAGCAGAGGCGGCCCTAGGTAATTTTCAACGGTAAGCAAACAGTATTTTGGCGCCCCTCCACCAATCACTGATATATATTTTCTGTTCATCATGGGTGTTCTGTGTGCCATATTTAGTTCAATTCCATCATTGGTGGAGTTCAGAATGCTCTTTGATTGTATGTGAACTATACATCCCAGTAACTACAACTCGCATATGTCAAGGTCTATTTTCCCCCAAGAGCACCTCAAGAGCACCCCTGGGCAAAATCAACTATACTACGAATGCTTACTTTGCGTAATGGGTTGAGCCGCCCCTGCACATGAGTTACAACCTGCTTGAGGTCCAACTATGTATGGACCTAAATTTTGCTGTCAGTCCCAACGAGAGTGGACCCAACAAATCACTGGCATATATCTAGGTGTTGGTTCATGCAGAAGAGAAGGTTGAGAGGAGATATGATAGCCATGCATAAATATGTGAAAGGATGTCATAATGAAGAGGGAGCAGGCTTGTTTTCTGCTGCCCTGGAAACTAGGACTCAATGGAGCAAATTACAGGAAAGGAGATTCCACCTGAACATTAGGAAGAACTTCCTGACCGTTTGAGCTGTTCAGCAGTGGAACTCTCTGTCTTCGAGTGTGGTGGAAGCTCCTTCTTTGGAAGCTTTTAAATAGAGTCTGGATAGCCATCTGTCGGGGGTACTTTGATTGTGCTTTTCCTGCATGGCAAGGGTTTGGAATGGATGGCCCATGCGTTCTCTTCCAACCTATGAGTCTATCAGTCAACAAAATGATTCAAGAAACAGTGAGGAAGCAAGTGACACAAGTGATATAGACCACCAAAGACTAGATGGAAGTCAACAATATTTTTTTCTTTTTTCTTCTTTCCATTTTTGTCTTTTTTCCCTATGGGTTTTACTATTTCCTCTTGCACTCAATTTCCTTACATTCCTACTTTCTTATCCAAGATGAGTATGTTCTCCCACTTTTGATGCAAAATGTTTCTTTTCCTAATTTTTTAAGTCTTTAATAAAAATATCTACAAAAACACTGGGATTGTGGCGCAGCTGGCTGAGTGTCAGCTGCATTAAGATCACTCTGACCAAAAAGGTCATGAGTTCGAAGCCAGCCCGGGTTGGAGTGGGTTTCCAACCAATTGTGTGTAGCCTGTTGTCGACCTTTGCAACCCGAAAGACAGTTGCATCTGTCAAGTAGGAAAATAAGGTACTAAATTAACTGATTTATGAGGCCATAAAGAAGATTCCAGCAAAGCATTCCAGCGGGGAAGCATACGGGAATGCGTAAGTGCTTCATCAGTGTCGCAGATGGACGACGAAAGCAACAGCTCCCCTGGCGGCCAGAAAAAAAAAAGTTAAATAGCCTCTGTCTATGTCTGTATATGTTTGTATGTCAAAAATTGGCATTGAATGTTTGCCATATATGTGTACACTGTAATCCGCCCTGAGTCCCCTGTGGGGTGAGAAGGGCGGAATATAAAATCTGTAAATAAAATAAATAAATAAATAAACAAACAAAACAAAACAAAATGATTCAATGGATCTAATCTAGTTGAGTTTACCAAACAGAATCCAGGCCTGGTGATGTTAAAAAAGGCAAATGTAATTAATAAGCATGTTTTTAGTGGTCTGCAGAAACCTACTATTTCCATGAACTGCAAATAATAGCTTCAGAGATGCAAAATTCAGATTTTTATGTCACCTCATGTGATAGTTCCAACACTACATAGGCTTTCCTGTTACTTCTCTGCTATTTAAACAGCCAAAAGTACACATGGCCTGCATTCATAAAATTAATACATGGTGTCTCCAAAAGTGTATATATCTCTTTTTAATGTATATTATATACAGTCATATAAGCAGGGGCGGCTCAACCCATTACGCAAAGTAAGCATTTGCAGTATAGTTGATTTTGCCCAGGGGCGCTCTTGAGGCGCTCTTGGGGGAAAATAGACCTTGACATATGCGAGTTGTAGTTACTGGGATGTATAGTTCACCTACAATCAAAGAGCATTCTGAACTCCACCAATGATAGAATTGAACCAAACATGGCACACAGAACTCCCACGACAAACAGAATATATGTATCAGTGATTGTTTGGGAAGGGGGGGGGGGCAAAATACTGTTTGCTTACCATTGAAAATTACCTAGGGCTGCCTCTGCATATAAGTTTGTAATGTATACAACCATATCAGTTTATAATTCTGGAATCAATCTTTCTTTCTTTCCTTCTCACTTTCTGTCTTTCTGTCTTTTGCAGATCTGATGTTAATACTCTGCACAGCTAAGCCATTCACATATGTGATGGTTTGTGGAACGTAGCTGGTAGTCAACTAAGGGGAGCTACTTTGAGGTTGAAATACCATCATCACTGACTTATAGCAAAACCCTGCTCAAAGCAACAGGCTTCGGTTTGCATATTGATGTAGCTGTGTTGTGGAAATGTAGTAAAAGAAAGGAGGTATAAAAGCAGGGAAAGAAGAAATATTATATTTTTATGGGGGACCCGAATGAAGACAGCAAGATAATATAGCACTGTTATTCCGGAGAGGGAAGAAACTATCCAATTTAAGCAATGGCTAGCTTCCAACTCAGGACACCTTTTTGTAACAACCCTAGAAAGCTAAACATCAGTGGTTCATATGTGTATGTGTGTGCGTGTGTGAGGCACGACTTGAGAAAATGCAAGTCACTTCTGGTGTGAGAGAATTGACTGTCTGCAAGGGCGTTGCCCAGGGGATTCCTGGATGTTTTACCATCCTGTGGGAAGCTTCTCTCATGTCCCCACATGAGAAGCTGGAGCTGACAGACAGGAGCTCACCCCCACTCCCCGGATTCGAACCGCCGACCTTTTTGTCAGCAATCCTGCTGGTACAAGGGTTTAATCTGCCTATCTGCGTGACTGCATCTCCGTTTATGAACCCGCACACTCCCTTCGTTCATCTGGAGAAGTCCTGCTCAAGATTCCACCTGCGTTGCAAGCGTGGTTGGTGGGGACGAGGGACAGGGCCTTCTCTGTGGTAGCCCTCCGACTCTGGAACGCCCTCCCCAAGGACATCAGACAGGCCCCTACATTGGCAGTCTTTAGGAAGAGCTTGAAGACTTGGCTTTTCCGGTGTGCCTTTCCGGAATAGGAAACCCCAGCAATATGTCCCAGACGCACTTTACTAGAGACTTAAGATTGTCCGCACATTGTACTTACCCAAAAATCCTTATATTTCAACTGTCATACTCAGCACTTTTAATCTGTACCCATTTACACTTGGCCCGGCCTTAGTTTTATTGTGCTATGGTGTACTGTTTTTACTGTGTACTGTTATTGCTTTAATGTTTTGATTTGCTTTATGGTTTATGTGTATTGTTGTATTGTTGTTTTATTGAGGCCTTGGCCTTTGTAAGCCGCATCGAGTCCAGCGGGGTACAAATAAAGTTAATAATAATAATAATAATAATAATAATAATAATAATAATAATAATCCATTTTGCCATTAGGGGCTCCTAGTGGTTCATGTTGACTAGTTATATAATAACAAAGTATTAGGTGTTTCACAGTGAGGTGCTCTAATAAGAACTACCATGTATTAGGCCTGGGTAACAACGCAAAAATTTGTTTCTAAAATCAATTTGTATTTGGGGTTTTTTTTTTGTTTCGATATTTAAAATAATTACAAAATTTTCCCTTAAAAAAGTTCGGTATTTATGAAATTTCGTTAATATTTACAAAACATTTTGTAAAGATGGCGCCCTTTTTTTTTTCCAATATTTTTTCAATATTTTTTAATTTAATTATTAATTTAGTAGAATTATTATTAAGGAGGGAAGGCAGGCACTCACTCTGGCGGGCCCTCAAGCGCTGCCGCCGAGTCGGGCCTGGCTCCTCCGAAGCTAAGGTTTCAGTGCGGAATTGGGAGAAGGGGGTCCCCAAAGGCCATCTAGTCCAGCCCTCTGCTAAGGTTTGAATGCGGAATTGGAGGAAGGGGGTCCCCAAAGGCCATCTAGTCCCGCCCTCTGCTATGGTCTCAATGCGAAATTGGGAGAAGGGCTCCCCAAAGGCCATCTAGCCCAGCCCTCCGCTAAGGTTTCAGTCCCGCTGAGGGTCGCTCGCCCTCTCGCTCGCTTGCTCAGCCGGCGCCTTCCCCGCCCTCTCCTCCTCCTCCTCCTCCTCTTTCAGGCTCTGACTGGCTAAGGAGAGGAGAGTGAGGAGAGCTCCCAGCAAGCATCTCGCCAAGCCATCTTACGTATTTCCGAAATGGACGGAAATACAAAAATATTTGGCGCATGCCGTTTCGATATTTAAAAACACTTCCGGGTTTAAAAATAAGTTTTGTAATCGTTTTGTAATTGCTAAAATTAACGAATATTTAACGAATTACAAAATTAACGAACGAAACCGCCCAGGCCTACCATGTATGTATATGTAATAATAGAAACATGTAAACTCTGGTAGCACCGCAAAGGTAGGCAAAGGACAATGTATTAGCTATTTGATAGCTGAATGGACCTTTCATATATTTTTTTGATTGCAAAGTGTCTTACTCACTATAGTAGCCAGGGCATGAAAAGGTGAGCAGGCAGTCCCAAACTGATTGACCTTTTTGACATCAATTTCTCCAAACACACGCCGGCGGACTTTTCGTCTCGCTATTCTTTTCAGGAGTCCTTCTTCAAGATTTTGTTTGAAAATACTCTGGAATTGAAATGATACAACTATGAGAAATATATAAGCTGACATATATTTGTAGCTTATCTTTTTAGTTTTCAGCTTTTACCGACAGGACTGAAAATGAACATGCCAGGCCCATTATGAAGCTAGGCACTGTCAAAATAGAATGTCACAGGCCCAGCAAAATGTCACATACTTTGCGTCATTCACCAACAGTCTATTAGTTCCCTTGCTTTCCTGGTCTGTTAACTGATTCCTCCTTATTAACATCTATATAAATAAAAATGTAATGTTAGTTTGTGGGGTTAACTTAACTCAAAAACCACTGGACAAATTGCTGCCAAATTTGGCCACAAGACACCTACTAACCCAAGGAGTGACCATCATTTTAAAAAAAATTGATTTTGTCATTTGGGAGTTCTAGTTGTGGGGATTTATAGTTCCCCTACAATCAAAGAGCATTCTGAACTCCACCAACGATGGAATTGAAACAAACTTGGCACACAGGACTCCCATGACCAACAGAAACACTAGAAGAGTTTGGTGGGCATTGACCTTGAGTTTGGGAGTTGTAGTTCACCTACATCCAGAGAGCACTGTGGACTCAATCAATGAAGAATCTAGACCAAACTTGACACAAATACTCCATATGCCCAAATGTGAACAGATATGGAGTTTGGGGAAAATAGACCTTGACATTTGGGAGTTGCAGTTACTGGGATTTATAGTTCACCTGCAATTAAAGATCATGCTGAACTCCACCAATGACGGAATTGGGGCAAACTTCCCACACAGAACCCCCATGACCAACAGAAAATACTTAAGGCCATCGAGTCGAACTCCCTTCACCAGGACAAGAAAACATAATCAAAGCCCTCCTGACAAAGAGCCATCTAGCCATAGATATAGATAGATATATATGATTCACACACAGAGATATAGTATCATAGATTTGAAAGGGACCCTTACAGAAGGACAATTTGCATGTTGCATGTTCCAGAGTAGACAAACCAGACAATCTCCACATCAGCACTGACAAATAATCCAAAAATCTGATATGTCTAAACCAATGGTCCTCAAACTATAGCCCAGGGCCCAGCTATGGCCCTCCAAGGTCATTTACCCAGCCTCGCTTAGGGTCAACCTAAGTCTGAAACGACTTGAAAGCACACAGCAACAACAACAACAATTCTATCTCATTAGACAAAAGCAGGCCCATACTTTCCATTGAAATACTAATAACTTTATATTTGTTAAAATTGTACTTCATTTTAATTATTGTATTATTTTTAAGTGTTTTTGCACTACAAATAAGATATGTGCAGTGTGCATAGGAATTCATTCATGCTTTTTTCAAATTATAATCCGGTCCTCCAACAGTTTTAGGGACTGTACCTGGCCCTCTGTTTAAAAAGTTTGTGGACCCCTGGTCTAAACTCTGCCCAAGACTGTTTGATCTTCAAGAGAATTCTGAACATACATGGGGATCAGTTCAAGGTCAAAGATAGTGGGATAAGACAAAGTGCTCTGGTTACCTCGTACTTTCTTTGGTTTAGGACACTGCTCAGCGGTGGAGTTGTCACCCGATTTTGCACTACATCCTCAGAAGGAGCCTGACTGGGAGGTGTCTGTTGAGGTTGATCAATTCTGGGCAAATGAGGTTCTGAGAAATAAAGTAAACTGGGATTGGAGAAGAGGTCCACAGACATATTTCACTAATAATATGCTCAGTAATTAAGGCTTATTGAAAACTTTGGTTTTTGTAGATATCAGGCAGCACTTGGGGAAAGAGATCATATGATAAACAGCTAATGGGAAAAACACTGGCGGTCTACTTTCCTCATTCTTCAAACCTGAATTCATATCAGTTCCATCATTCTCTTTAGTGGTAGCCTACAGAGAGTTTAATTATACTTGCTGTACCTGAGGTCTCAATGCAATCAAATTGTTGTGGAGCTTGTCCCTCCCTTCTATTGCTTCTACACAAGACATGTAGCAGAAATTGTGGGATGAACATAGATATACTTTTCTCTGTGTGGTACAAGCTATTCACATCAAAACAGAAACACAGAGGTGGAAGAGACCTGTCAGGTCACCTTCAGCAGACCTCTGCTCAATGAAGCACCTGCAATGTAAGATACAACTAGAGTCTGTCCTTAAATACCTCCACAGAAGGTGAACCCAATGTCTTTCCAAGAAAGACAGGTTGTTTTACTCATTGGTTCCTTTAGCTGGGCTGAGAGGCATGGAGCTTAGTGAGGTCTGTGCCTCCACCCAGACCTTGAGAGAAACATGTAAACAATAATGATGATTCCTATCATCTTAGTAATGTTTTATAAATGCATATGTTTACAATAATTAGTTGCTTTTAAAAATAAAATGATGTCCCTGTGTTAACTTTTAAGAACAGTATACCATTCTCAGCATCCACTGACACACAGTAGTCTCATGCCGCAAACCTTTTAGAATGTGTGTTGCAACACTTTAGTGTGTTGGTTGGAGCCCTTGGTGACACAATGGGTTAAACTCTTGTGCCAGCAGGACTGCTGATTGAAAGGTTGCCGGTTCAAATCTGGGGTGAGCTCCCATGTGTCAGCTCCAGCTTCCCATGCGGGAACATGAGAGAAGCCTCCGATCACCACTGGGACCACCTTGACTGGCTTGTGCCAGTCTCTTTGCAGTTCGATCTTTAAATCCTCCTATCGTGTCAGTTTTTCCAGTTGTTTCTCTTCAATCCTGCTGTCACCTGGGATTGCAATATCAACTATCCATACTTTGTTTTTTAACACGATTGTGAGGTTAGGAGTATTGTGCTCCAAAACTCTGTCTGAATTCGGAAGTCCCAGAGTAGCCTGATGTGTTCATTCTCTGTAACTTTTTCCAGCTTGTGATCCCACCAGTTCTTTGTCACAGGCAAGTGGAATTTGTGGCAGAAGTTCCAATGAATCATCTGAGCAAAGGTGTTATGCCTCTGCTTGTAGTCTGTCTGCATGATCTTCTTGCAGCAGCTGAGAACATGATCTATCATTTCATCTGCTTCCTTGCAGAGTCTACACTTGGGATCTGTTGTCGACTTTTCAATTCTGGCTTTGATGGCATTGGTTCTAATGGCTTGGTCTTGGGCTGCCAGAATCAGGCCCTCTGTCTCCTTTTTCATTTGTGAGCCACAGCCATGTCTTTTCTTTGTCAATTTGACTTTCAATTTTCCCCAGGAACTGTCCATGGAGAGCCTTCTTTTGCCAGTTTTTGCTTCTGTTCTGCATTGTGTTTTTGCGGTATTTACTCTTTGTCTTATCTCACTCTTCTTCCTCTTTCTCCTCTTCCTCCTCCTCCTCCTCCTCCTCCTCCTCACACATTGGTAGTGCAGATGGAATTAGCCACTGTGCTCCCCTCCTATATGGAAAAAAACTCTCTCACGACCTCTCCACTATTATATTTTCTCAGTAGTTCCTAGGATTTCCTCTGAAAGCAGATTTACTTGCCCCTGCCTTCTCTACAAATGGACAGTTCACTATTTTCGACTTTTAGACCTGAATCCTATTGGTAGGAATGGAAGCTGTTAATGCACCAACTAGAGCTGGTCAAAGGCAATCCTGGCTAGAGCTGCTACCCAGCAAATCTGAAAAACAATAGTCATACTCTGAATCCAACTGCAGTAGAGTCTTGCTTATCCAACCTTCGCTTATCAAACCTTCACTCATCCAATGTTCTGTATTATCCAATGCAGTCTGCCTCCCGCCCGGATTCACAGCTGTTTCACTACATTGTGATGTTTTGGTGCTAAATTCGTAAATGCAGTAATTACTACATAACATTACCATGTATTGGAGCCCCCGGTGGCGCAGTGGGTTAAACCCCTGTGCCGGCAGGACTGAAGACTGACAGGTCGCAGGTTCGAATCCAGGGAGAGGCGGATGAGCTCCCTCTATCAACTCCAGCTCCTCATACGGGAACATGAGAGAAGCCTCCCACAAGGATGATAAAAACATCAAATCATCCGGGTGTCCCCTGGGCAACGTCCTTGCAGATGGCCAATTCTCTCACACCAGAAATGACTTGCAGTTTCTCAAGTCACTCCCTGACATGACAAAAAAATACCATGTATTGAACTGCTTTGTTGTAAAACATATTTTGATGCTTAATCTCTAAAATCATAACATAATTTGACATTTAAAAGGTTTTTCCTTAGTCCCTCCTTATTATCCAAGATTTTTGCTTATCCAACATTCTGTCATCCAATTTATGTCGGATACGCGAGACTCTACTGTACTTAAAAATGCATCCTGGCCATCAAAATCTGGATCCAGATGTCCTTATGACAATGGGCAGGCCCGTAGCCAGGATTTCGTTTCAGGGGGGGGGGGGGGGGGCTAAAAAAATTCAGGGGGAGTTTCGGGGGGGGGGGGCGAGTCTGAGTGAAAGAGGGTCTAGCCTAGCAAACCTTTTGTATCATTACCCCAATACCCCCATGCATATGGGATATATTGAGTATGGTGATCAGATCATGATATGACTAAACATAACAGTTTAAATAATGCACCAGTAAGGCCTTTTCGCGAACCACCATGAGAATTTTTTTTGGGGGGGGGGGGGGCTGAAGCCCCCCAACCCCCCCCCCCCCCCCCCCCCCCCCCCCCGGCTACATGCCTGACAATGGGCTTGCAGCCCCTTTCTTGACCCTGGAAAGTGCGCAACTCTCCAGACCTGTTTGTTGGGGTTCTTTTATGTATGATAGAATAAAAAGAATAGTCCTAATTGGGCCAGAAAAGGAGAAAGATGTTTATTAAGTGAAGTGGCTGACAAGAAGCTGTCTTGGGAGAATGTGAAGGTGCTTTTGTCACTTTGTGGGCAATTGGTGTAGCTACTGGAGTAGCAGTAATGGCTTCTGTTCTTCTTGCTTGCCACCTGATCCACTTGTGTATTCCTAAAAAGTCAGAACTAATCACTACAGCTTTCTGTAACAAAGCTTGATTCTGGGTTGTCTCCATGGAGCTTCCCAGCACTGGTGGACATAAAGACACAGACAAAGTCCTAGAGCAGACTCTTAAACAAGAGGCAGTTCTGCTCCCAAATCCTCAAATTAAAAACATTGTTGTGCAATGGTCTGGCCTCCCACAGCGAGCTGTCATTCACAGCAGCACACTCTGGGGCTTATGAGAAAAGAAGAAAAGATAAGGAAAGAGAGGAAACACAGCACTTTATTATATTGATAAATCTTTCTGGCAACCGAACAGCATTGCTCGTGCCCATTGCCATGTTGACTTTTGGGACATCATTATACTTGCTGGAGGTGAGAAATTATTCACCAGCCTCTGCATGTGTTAATATTGATTCAAGCTGTTTTAAGCCTAATTAAAGGAAGAAAAGATCACCTGTGTCCACCAGCATTTAATAGCAGTTTGGCAGATGCAAATTCTTCTTTTTTGTATTCACAGCAAATGATGGCCATTCTCTTGGGTCTATCTTAACTGCCCATCATGCTCTACTTATGTCCACTGACATAAATTGGTAGCAAACTTCAGGGATCTCTTCTCCATTCCAGCCAGAAAAGAATAGATGATGTGAACCTTACTCTGCATCCTGTATCTCTTTTGTGGTACTTGGTTAGAACATTTTTATTTGAAATACAAACTTCAGTGTTTCATTTTAATTTTTTTTGGACTCTGAGAGATAAGTTGCTGGCCTGGCATTACATTGTTTTCAACCTGAATTTTCTTTTACTTCTCTGGGCTCTTGGTATTCATTGGGATTTGATTTGAGGACACACACACACACATATACACACAATTGATCCATTGATACTCATTATGTTCAATAGTGATACAAAAAGATGTCCCTTATAAAAATAGGAAACAAAATAGTACAAGAAAGAGCCCGAGGATCTATGAAATAGTGAGGAGCTACAGCAGGATACAAGGATATAATGCTGGTGCAACGGGTTAAACTGCTTTTTTTTTGTCGTGTCAGGAGCGACTTGAGAAACTGCAAGTCGCTTCTGGTGTGAGAGAATTGGCCGTCTGCAAGGACGTTGCCCAGAGGATGCCCAGATGTTTTTTTTATGTCTTATCATTCTTGTAGGAGGCTTCTCTCATGTCCCCGTATGAGAAGCTGGAGCTGATAGAGGGAGCTCATCCGCCTCCCCCGGATTCGAACCTGTGACCTGTCGGTCTTCAGTCCTGCCGGCACAGGGGTTTAACCCACTGCGCCACCGGGGGCTCCGATGGTTAAGCTGCTGAGCAGCTGAACTTGCTGACTGAAATGTCGGCAGTTCAAATCTGAGGAGTGGGATGAGCTACCACTGTTAGGCCCAGCTTCTGCCAACCTAGCAGTTTGAAAACATGCAAATGTGAGTAGATCAATGGGTACCACTTTTGCGGGAAGGTAACGACACTCCATGCAGCCATGCTGGCCACATGACCTTGGAGGTGTCTACAGACAACTCCGGCTCTTTGGTTTAGAAACTGAGCTGAGTACCACTCCACAGAGTTGGACACAACTATACTTAATGTCAGGGGAAACCTTTACCTTTACCTTTACCTTTACCAGCAGGATATGCCTACACATCAGCATAGTGCATGGTGTGGTTAAATCAACTTTTGAAATCCCCCTTAAGTATTTTCAAACTGAGATTGTGGATGAAGAATCCATGGATATTTGGGGGGGGGGGAGGGCACTTGTACATACTTGGGTCAGCAGAGATTTTGGTGGCCTCCATGTCAGGTGAGGAAAACCCATTTTCCTAGTTTATTTATTATTTATTTATTTATTTACTTTGCTTATATACCGCTGTATCTCAAGCCCGAAGGCGACTCACAGCGGTTCACAAACAGTAAAAACAGTAGAAACAGCAGTGGTTCCATACAACATATAACAATTGACTTAACACATTATCCATAAATTACCAATAAGCAATTACAATGCACAATTATTACAAAAAACAACCGTACCCATTCTTCTCATCATCCAAGCGTAGTCCAGGTTCGTCGTCCATTGTTCCATTCCTATGTTCCATTACCAGATTGCACTAAATTACTCAAACGCCTGCACAAACATCCAGGTCTTCACCTTTTTGAGGAATACCATTAGAGATGGTGCTAGTCTAATGTCCGTAGGAAGGGCGTTCCACAGCCGAGGAGCCACCACCGAGAAGGCCCTATCTCTCGTCCCCGCCAGCCGAGCTTGAGAAGCAGGCGGGATCGAGAGCAGGGTCTCCCCGGAAGATCTCAAAATCCTGGTGGGTTCATAGGCAGAGATGCGGTCAGATAGGTAGCTTGGGCCGGAACCGTTTAGGGCTTTAAAGGCCAACGCCAGCACTTTGAATTCAGCCCGGTAGCAGATTGGTAGCCAGTGGAGTTGGCGCAACAGGGGGGTTGTATGCTCCCTGCGCTCCGCTCCTGTTAAAATCATGGCTGCCGAGCGTTGGACTAGTTGGAGCTTCCGAGCTGTCTTCAAAGGCAACCCCACATAGAGAGCGTTGCAGTAGTCTAAACGGGATGTAACCAGAGCATGGACTACCGTGGCCAAGTCAAACTTCCCAAGGTACGGGCGCAGCTGGCGCACAAGCTTTAGCTGTGCAAATGCTCCCCTGGTCACCGCCGAAACCTGGGGTTCCAGGCTCAGCGATGAGTCCAGGGTCACACCCAAGCTGCGAACCTGCGTCTTCAGGGGGAGTGCGGCCCCATCCAACACAGGCTGTAACCCTATGCCCTGTTCGGCCTTGCGACTGACCAGGAGGACCTCTGTCTTGTCTGGATTCAATTTCAATTTGTTCGCCCTCATCCAGACCGTCACAGCGGCCAAGCACCGGTTCAGGACCTGGACAGCCTCCTTAGTAGCAGGTGGAAAGGAGTTCCATGTCATCTAGTTGATCTTTGCATCCTGACTGCCCTTGGGAGCATCATGTTAGCATATGTGGTATAGGACAAGATATGTAACACATAGCACTCTGTCCTTTAATATATCACTAGCATCTGCCACCTGAGGTCACCATGTCAGTTCATCTAATACTTCAGCTGGCCTTCAGTGGAGCTACAGCATTAATTTCAGGACTGCATAGTTTTCACAATTCTTGGTAGATCTTGACAACATGTTGCGGATGGCCTCACCAGCAGCTGCAGTTTGAAGTTTGCATTGGAGTATTATTATGTTCGCTGAAAACCATATATGTCCATTTCTTTTTGGAGGCGGGGGGGGGGGGGGGGGAGGAATGTTATGGCCAAACCCATTCTGAATCAGTCAGTTAGTGGGATAGAACCACTCAACCATTGCTATTGGAAATGCTTTGGCCAAGGTGCTGAATATTCCACCCATGTTTTTGAGAAGTAAACACAGAATGTCTGGGAGCAATGGAAGTAAACAGTCTACCAATGAAAGCTCCAGGCTCATGCATAATTCCTTCGATTCCCCCCAATTCATCCCCGGCATATCAATTAGCTGTGAGATGAGAAAGCAAGTCTGGCTGTGTTATTGACAAGGTCACAAAGGCCTCCATTTTCCCTCCCTGGATTACACCACCGAAGTATCATTGATTCAGCACTGTCTGATTGACATGTAAGAATGCACAGATCAGGCATTCCTCTATAACAATAAGTTTCAAGTTACTAACTTTATGTACTTTACAGAAGTTATTTGTGATTCCCCGGCAACTGCAAAGGACAAACTTTTACTTTGTGGGGAGGAACTGTACTTGTATAGCCACAAGGCTAGAGTGTAAACATCCTTTGAGGCAATTTCATATTGTTGGGTGATTTGAGCTCCACGAAAATCATGGGTTCGGGCCCCCTGGTGTGTCTAGCTTTCCAGAAGACTAATTCAGACACAGGCAGAAGAAGGCAAAACCAGAGCTTTATTCTCAACGTCCAAGGAGAATGTAAGTGGAGAAAGCACTCTAAAGTACTGACATAACACATTGTTATTTCATCTGACAGCAATTTAAAAAAACTGGTACCAACTTCTGATTGGTCTAGAAACTGTCTGGCTGGGATTCACATCTTGAGTGGCTCAGGACTCAATTGGCCATTATCACTGGTTGGCTTCTTGTATGGTGGGAAATTCAGCTAACTGTCATTGGAGCATTTGAAGTGTCAGTTTATTGATCTGCTTCCGAGTGGGGAACAATAAAAAAGGAATGCAATGTGGCATGTGGAAATGAGTCCATGATGTGCTTAATGGGTGCTTCACCCATCTCCCAGTTCCTTGTGAGAAGCAGGCCCGTAGCCAGGATTTCGTTTAGGGGGGGGGGGGCGCTGAATTTTTTTCAGGGGGGGGCGGGGGGCTGAGTTTCGGGGGGGGGGCTGAGTCTGAGTGAAAGAGGGTCTAGCCTAGCAAACCTTTTGTATCACTACCCCAATACCCCCATGCATATGGGATATATTGAGTATGGTGATCAGATCATGATATGAATAAACATAACAGTTTAAATAATGCACCAGTAAGGCCTTTTCACGAACCACCATGAGAATTTCGGGGGGGGGGGGGGGGGCTGAAGCCCCAAGCCCCCCCCCCCCCCGGCTACATGCCTGGTGAGAAGGTTATGGAAATTAAAGGAATAGAGTTGAGTGCGATCAGACAGCATTCCAGAGATAATTCATACAAAAGATTAAGGTAAGACAAAAGGAGAACGTGTTTATTTACAGCAGTGGAAGGGGAAACATATTGTAATTGAGTTACTTTCTCTGTTCACTTTGATGAGCAGGAAGACATTGATGGCAGCAACCAGCAAGTACCAAGACTCGGATTCCTCAGTTCTGGGCAGGGAAGACATTTTCCCTTCCATCGTTAAAGATAAACATCTCACAGGTAAGTCCAATATCCCCCTCCTCAAGGCATGGAGTGGGATATATCAAAGCTCCCAATTCAATGCCCAGAACGAAACTGGGTTAAGAGGTTACTTCATCTTGAAATATGTGCCTACCAGAAGAAGGCACCATTGAGGCAAAGCTATTTAAACAGTAGTGGCAAACAAATGTGGAAGGAGAAGACACAGCGACTGCTAAGGGAGGGGGAGCAGTGGATAGTCAATCAGAAGTTGTGGGTCTTCATGTGAAATGAATGATAACTGCTCAAGACAATTGAGTCTCGGAAGATGAATCACACATAGAAGTGCATATGCCAACCTGTTTCATCAATGGAGACGTTCTTGCTCATTGAAGACATATTGAACAATATGAATGACTTGTTCAATACACAGAAAAGTCAAGCATATTCAGTTTATATTTGGACACTGGCCATCCCTTGCCATGCGCTGCTGTGGCCCAGTCTGTGTATATGTGTTTTATGTGTGTATATGTGCATATATATTTGTGTATATGTGTATATCTGTGGTTTTGTGCATGTGTTGTAATGTATTTTTTATCTTTTGGCTTTTTAAGTCTCTTCCGTTGTGTTTCATAGTGGTCACTTGTTGGCCTGATAGATGCATTGTGTCCAAATTTCGTGTCAATTCACTCAGTGGTTTTTGAGTTGTGTTAATCCCACAAATGAATATTACATTTTTATTTATATAGATTTAGAATGTGCTATGTTTTCCTCTAACACTTTCACTGAACAAGGACAAAATGATGGAAAGACGTCTTCCTGGGCTCTGAAAAACTAAGTTGACTTTAGGTCCAAAAGAGGTCCTAGCTTCAAAAAACCTGAATTGTCATAGAAAATGCAGAGTTCCTTACATGTTAATAGGGCTTCCAACTTTTAAAAATGTAAAGGAAAATGGGTGGGGGTTTAGGAAAAAAAGACTGAGGAGCAAGGACGAGAGACAAGGACATAGCCGATGCAGAGTAGAGGCAGGAACAAGACTGATTGGCTCATGGCCTGCTCCTTCTGCTGCAACCTTCTTCCCATATATCAGAGTGAAAAGGAGGAGTAAGATCACTAAAGGAGTTTCCCTCCACTGCTCCAAAAAATAGTCATTCTTATCAGAATAACCTTTGAGGCAAGCAGGAAGTTATCACTGGCAATGGTTGACAAAGATATACCACCTGATAATGCACAGTAAGGGAACACCATCAGACAACAGAAGATGACTTCTAGCAGGGTTCCATAGAAGTGTCTTGGCAGCTGCAAGGATGCTTCCCTGGGAACATGGGAGGCTTCCTGTGTTCAATAGGGAAGAATAGGGGTGGGGGGATCTATGCTTCCCCCCCATGGGATGGGGTAATTAGTGCAGCAGGTGATATGGGGTGCAGGGCAATGGTTTCCCCTCACTACCCCATGGATTCACCACACTGCATGGTGAATCCCCTCACGATCTCATGGATTCAGACCTCAATGAGGTCCATAGCCTATATAAAGTTGTTGGAAACTTAGGTTCTGTCAGTGTAGTCATGTGGTCTTTAGACAACTGAAGAGAGCAGGTGTGAGTGGAGCCAGCCTGGTAGTAGAATGGCTGAGCTTCCTCACTGTACTCCTGCCACCCATCACTGCCCATTTAGGTTGGGGCAGAGGTTTGCCTGTGCCTACTCTTCCAGCTATGGTGCTGTTAAGCAAACCTCTAGTTTCAAGGAGGTACCAGATACTTCCTGTTCCGGCCATTATATCCTCTTCTGGGAGGCATGTAAGGCTACAATGACTCCAATCAGGAAAAAAGAAGCAGATACAGAAAGGTGATTGACTGCGGAGGACAGGCACGGCATTAACAGATTAATCATACCATGATTTCTGTTAAAGACAGGAAACCAATTGCCTAGGTGATATTTGAGGATGGGATTTTGAAAGGAAAAATTATGCAGTCCATCTGTTTGAATAAGGGAATTAGATATTTCCCTTTCATCCCTCATTTTAGATGCCTCTGATATGAAATGAATGTGAAACAATGGACTATGCGAGCGCAATTCCCCCACCTCCTGTGTGCTGATTAGACTTCATAAACCAACAGACTATAACATTATTCACTGAATATGTACCTTAATATTTCTCAGTATTTTTTCTAAATGCAAGGAGAGATAGCATTTGGTTCCTGCCAATGCTTCAGTCAAATTGATAAGACCTTAGGTGCTACACACTTTATAGTCCCTACTGTTGAGGATTGAACTTATAGTAAACAATATCTACATCCAAAGAGTGGGACTGATAATTTTTATTGGAAAATGGCATCAAACTGGATTTTTGATATGGAATGTCAAAAAACTACAATGAGCAGAGATACAGGTTTCGTTCAGGTATAAGGAACCACGGTTTCCACTTATATTCAAGTGGGGAACTGTGACCTTCCAGATCTTGTAGGACTGCGTCTCTTGCAATCTCATTAGGATGGTGGAAATATCAGTCTGTGTGTGTGTGTGTGTGGAGGGGGGGGGTCACAGTTGTTTGGTGGAAATATCAGGGGGGGTGTCACAGTTGTTTATCAGTTTTGTACATGAGCAAATGTGGTTTAATTTCAGATCCACACACTCCTGTGTCCTTTCTCCTTCTGCTCTTCTGCCTCCAGGAAGTAACTAGGAGCTTTCACTTTAAGATTTGCACACACCGTAATTCCCAGTACTGGGAAATCCTGTCTAGGTGTGGGTAATGATGTTTTTTTCAGACTCTAGAGCAGTGGTTCTCAACCTGTGGGTCCCCAGGAGTTTTGGCCTACAACTCTCAGCAATCCCAAGCAGTTTACCAGCTGTTAGGATTTCTGGGAGTTGATGGCCAACACATCTGAGGACCCACAGGTTGTGAACCACTGGTTTAATGGTTTAAAGACTTACTGGGCTGGATCCATATGCAAAGATATGAGGGGTATTTTTTAAGTAAGGTCCGTTTTGTTGTAGACATTAGTAGTTCGCGCGCATACCGCAACGAGCGTGTGCGTCATGTACCGGCATGCCTCGGGAACAACTGTGCTCAGTTTCACCTCTGTAGCTAACCTGTACAGTTCTGTTCTGTGCTTTAAAAATGTTTAAGACTATCAACTCACCCGCCACATGTGAGGTTCGCTCAGTGATACGTTTTTTGTCAGCAAGGAACCTGCCTGCTGCAGAAATTCATCGGCGGGTGAGTTGATAGTCTTAAACATTTTTAAAGCACAGAACAGATCCGTACAGGTTAGCTACAGAGCGGAAACTGAGCACAGTTGTTCCCGAGGCATGCCGGTAAACGACGCACGTGCTCATTGCGGTATGCGCGCAAACTACTAGTGTCTACAACAAAACGGACCTTACTTTAAAAATACCCCTCGTACTTAAAGGATACTGAAAGAAGTGGGACCGAAGGAAGCCATGACTGACTTGGGTCATTGATATCAGTGGGCACCCCACATAATCATCTTTAGTTATTGTGTGGGTTCAGTAGGATTTAGTTATTGTGTGGCTTCAGTAGGATTTTGTACCTTATTTCAAGAGTAATCTGCAAGTACCACTGCTCTAGAGTAATACTGGTATGTTTGTATTAACTAAAGTTTTAAAGCAGATCAAAGTTTTCCAAGTCTGGATGTACCCAGCTCTTACAATTTCAATGAAACGGGCAAAAGTCAGGTCCCACAATTATCCCTGAAAGTTTCATTTGGCACCTTCATTCCTGGAAATAGCAGCCACATCAAGTAGACAATTTTGTTAACTACGGCAGAGTAAGAAAGGGTTAAGTCTCTCCATCCACTAAAGCCATGACAAAGATCAGCCCTACGCCAACGCTGTTATTAATTACTATTAGTATTTTTAAACCACATAATTACAAATGACACTTTTACATCATGTCTAGTTTGGACTGGAAGGAAGCATTTCCTCACTCAGACTGTCTCCTCTCTGTCTTTCAGTCTGGACTGCAGTCAGGCAGCAAGTGTCTTCCACTAAATTGGCTCCAATAATTAGGCAGAAGACTTTACTTCAAGACTTATTTTCTCTCTGACACAGGAGGAAGCTATTAGGTTTGCCTTTGCAAAGAGGGAGAAATGGTCACAGCCAGTAGGCTGGGAAGATCCTAGTTTTTTAGGTTGGAAGAGAATGCAATGGAGACTTGTCTGACTATATTACACATACACACATTAACTGGAAAATTACTAGTGAGTCTTTGTATAGACTCCATTTCCCATGTCTGATGAGCAATGTGAAGCTGGTTTCCATTGTCCATGGTGCTACATATAGTCATCATTTACTGCAGTAGTTCCCAACCTGTGGGCTGCGGCCCACTGGTGGTCCACAAGACCTAAAATAAGGTCCATGGCTTAAGATTATTAAATATGGTTTTCTGTGGGCAAGTAGATGGCGACTACTGGATGGCATATGTTCTGTGTCAGAAACTAGAGCTGATGTCATCTATCCAATGCAGTTTTCTGAAATCAGCACCCCAAATAACCAAACCAAATCTAAAGTTGACCAAAAACTGATTCGTTACCCTTTTGGTACTAATCTTGGAGAGTGGTACCTGGTCAAAGTGGTCCCTGGTCAAAAAAAGGTTGGGAATCACTGGGTTGTTGTAGGTTTTTCCGGACTATATGGCCATGTTCTAGAGGCATTTTCTCCTGACGTTTCGCCTGCATCTATGGCAAGCATCCTCAGAGGTAGTGAGGTCTGTTGGAAGTAGGAAAATGGGTTTACATATATGTGGAATGACCAGGGTGGGACAAAGAACTCTTGTTGTTTTGCTGTTGTAATTTTTGAGTTTTTTTAATACTGGTAGCCAGATTTTGTTCATTTTCATGGTTTCTTCCTTTCTGTTGAAATTGTCCACATGCTTGTGGATTTCAATGGTTTCTCTGTGTAGTCTGTCATGGTGGTTGTGAGAGTGGTCCAGTATTTCCGTGTTCTCAAATAATATGCTGTGTCCAGGTTGGTTCATCAAGTGCTCTGCTATGGCTGACTTCTCTGGTTGAAGTGCTTTAGTGCAAGGTGAGCATTGTTCCTAATGTTGTTAAACTGCAGTTCCCAGAAGTCATTGCCAGTACAGCCAAAGGTGAGAAATGCTTAGAACTGCAGTCTATAAACATTGGGAGGTCTGCAGATTTTCCACTTAGAATCATAGAATCATAAGTTTAAGGCATGGGCCATCCAGTCCAACCCCCTGCCAAGAAGCAGGAATATTGCATTCAAAGCACCCCTGACAGATGGCCATCCAGCCTCTGTTTAAAAGCTTCCAAAGAAGGAGCCTCCACCACACTCCATGGCAGAGAGTTCTACTGCTGAACGGCTCTCACAGTCAGGAAGTTCTTCCACGTGTTCAGATGGAATCTCCTTTCTTGTAGTTTGAAGCCATTGTTCCATGTCCTAGTCTCCAGGGAAGCAGAAAACAAGCTTGCTCCCTCCTCCCTGTGGCTTCCTCTCACATATTTATACATGGCTATCATATCTCCTCTCAACCTTCTCTTCTTCAGGCTAAACATGCCCAGCTCCTTAAGCCACTCCTCATAGGGCTTGTTCTCCAGACACTTGATGATTTTAGTCGCCCTCCTCTGACCAAAACTGTTGTATTCTATTGCTGAGCAGGAATGCTTGCCTGCTTCTCACTCATTACATTTTGATGAGTGGCCAAAAATCACAGACACGGGATTACTATGAGAAAAGCCTGAATTCATTTGAGGGCCCCATTGTATCATTGTGAATCATCGCATTGCTTCAACCGATTTACTTTAGCTTGGATTTAACCATTGGATTTAGGCCAAACACTTTCAGGTTAAGCGTTCATAAATTGCCCACTTCTCGCCACTTATATATCTTTCCCACTTCCTTAAGTATATGTTAAGGGGTTGTTGACTTGCCAAAGCTGTATATACTTAAGCGAGTTTGGATTTCCGCATGCACTCAAGGCAAGTTGTTTTGGGCTAAGTTTTTTTTTCTACTAATGGTTATCCTCTTACCACTGTGGGTTTCATATTGATGGCCACAAAGTAAAATGCATGTTTCTCACTCTTAGAGGTCCAGCCCCAGAACATAGCAAAATGATTGAAATAGCTCAGTGCTAGGGAGTATATTCAGGACTGCCTTGGTTACTTTGCTCACAATGTTTTAAGATTTCAAGCAAATATGACAAGAAACATATCTGATGCCCCATGGGCTGGCCTGAAGATAAAGGGAAGTAGCTCCCTGGAAGAGGTCATTTAATCTTGTCCCCTTTTGCCCCTTCCCAGATCTAAATAATATTTTCCCTAGAAGAGCTATTGCTTGCATATGAGTAAAAAAAAGACGGATGTGATGCAAATCATATGAAACTTCAGCATCATATTTGATCTGGGCCTGATTTTTTAAAAAAATCCCAATATTGGGTACAGGTGGCTTCCATGTTAGCGATTATCCTCTGATATGTAAAGGAGGTCTCCAAAGTGCTGATCCTTATACCCCAAAAACATTCAGCCCCATTGAAAACTCAATGTTTAGACTAAAACTTGGAGCAGATTTATTTATTTATTTACGAATTTATAGCCCGCCTTTCTCAGCCATACGGCGACTCAAGGTGTGTTACAGATTGTCACAATTCCATGTCAGGCATTCATAAAAGTGCCATTAAAAACAATCAACATTACAATATAGAACATATATAAAAACCATTAAAGCATATAATAATTGGTGTCATCCTGTTAAAAACATTATCCAGTAACGTCATCTGGCCATTCTATATTCATCATTCATAGTTCCGTGTTATCTATTGCGCTGCATTCTCAAAATTTTGCTCAGAGAGCCATGTCTTTACTTTTTTTCGGAAAAGGGGGGCAATCTAATATCCCTGGGGAGGCAGTTTCATTTACCATCCCCACTGAGAAAGGAAGCTACAACTGTATGATGAAATTGTCATCTCATACAACCAGTTGATGTTCTGGGTTGCTGTGAGTTTTCCGGGCTGTATGGCCATGTTCCAGAAGCATTCTCTTCTGACGTTTTGCCGACATCTATGGCAGGCATGCTCAGAGATTGTGAGGTCTGTTGGAAACTAGGAAAACGGGATTTATATATCTGTGGGATATCCAGGGTGGGAGAAAGAACTCATGTCTGTTTGAGGTAGGCATTAATGTTGCAATTGGCCACCTTGATTAGCATTGGATGGCCTTGCAGCTTCTAAGCCTGGCTGCTTCCTACGTGGGGAAATCCTATGTTGGGCAGTGTTAGTTGGCCGTGATAGTTTCCTGTCTGGAATGCCCCTGTTTTTTTGAGTGCCGCTCTTTATTTACTGTCCTGATTTTGCAGCTTCAAAGCCTGGCTGCTTCCTACATGGGGGAATCCTTTGTTGGGTGGTGTTAGCTGGCCCTGATAGTTTCCTGTCTGGAATGTCCCTGTTTTTTGAGTGTTGCTCTTTATTTACTGTCCTGATTTTGCAGCTTCAAAGCCTGGCTGCTTCCTACTTGGGGGAATCCTTTGTTGGGTGGTGTTAGCTGGCCCTGATAGTTTCCTGTCTGGAATTCCCCTGTTTTTTTTTTAGTGTTGCTCTTTATTTACTGTCCTAATTTTGCAGCTTCAAAGCCTGGCTGCTTCCTACTTGGGGTACTCCTTTGTTGGGAAGTGTTAGCTAACCCTGATAGTTTCCTGTCTGGAATGTCCCTGTTTTTTTAGTGTTGCTCTTTATTTACTGTCCTGATTTTGCAGCTCCAAAGCCTGGCTGCTTCCTACATGGGGAAATCCTTAGTTGGGTGGTGTTAGCTGGCCCTGATAGTTTCCCGTCTGGAATGTCCCTGTTTTTTGAGTGTTGCTCTTTATTTACTGTCCTAATTTTGCAGCTTCAAAGCCTGGCTGCTTCCTACTTGGGGGAATGTTTTGTTGGGAGGTATTAGCTGGCCCTGATAGTTTCCTGTCTGGAATTCCCCTGTTTTTTTAGTGTTGCTTTTTATTTACTGTCCTGATTTTGCAGCTTCAACGCCTGGCTACTTCCTACTTGCGGGAATCCTTTGTTGGGTGGTGTTAGCTGCCCCTGATTGTTTCTTGTCCGGAATTCCCCTGTTTTTGTGAATGTTATTATTTATTTACTCTCCAGATTTTAGAGTCGATGATCCTTGTCAAGATTTCCCCGCACTAAAATCATCTTCAAAATCAAGCAACCAGCCAACCCCAAAAGCCAGTCACTTTTTGTTGTTTGGTTCTAATGAAAACAATCCTTTTTGCTCGAAGCAGAGGAAGGGAAATGACTTGGAGATTTCTACTCTGAAGGGAAGCGATGGCTTCAAGGGGTATGAAGCATGTAAAGGAGAAAGATAGTATGCTTGTCCAGATGTTTGAAATCATTTCCTTTTGCAAACACAGGCTCATTTCTTCCCCTCCCCAATTTCCCCATATTGGCCTTTGCACTTCTTGCTGAAGGAAGGGACAGCTTTATTTGGCAAAGAGGACAGGAGCATCTCTAGACACAAGCTAATGATATACATAGTGCAAGTGGCAGTGTGCATCCTCTTGTACAGCTGGGGACGGTTATGCCTTTGCTGGTGAAGACAAGGGTCTGATATATATCATTCTAAATAGCAGCATGGATATGGCACTAATCTATGTTTTCACAAACATGTTTGTGGGGGCAGTGCTTTTCTGGCCAAGCCACAAATATGGGAGCTAGCCAGGTGACTCACAGACTTGGAAAGCAATATTTAAGGCTAAGCCTTTAGTTAGACAGAAGGGCGGGGAAAGAGAGAGGGAGTTTGACGTTTGCTTTCATGTTCTAATTATCTTTTCTTTCTTCCCTGAAAAAGATCTTTTCTTCCTATCCTTTAACACTGAGACAGTGTTTTTAAAATGCTTGACATTTCAGAGAACCAGTCAAAACAGACACATTTGGCCTACTCGGAGCAGCTAGACAGGATCCTCTCTTGTTGCCCTTCTGGCAGCAGATGGAGACATTTTTATTTCGACAGGCCTTTGGGACTTGGTTATATTTCAGCAAAGGGATTTTAAGGAATACATTCTTAAATTGGGTTCTTGTAGGTTTTTCGGGCTATATGGACATGTTCTAGAAGCATTCTCTCCTGACGTTTCACCTCCATCTATAGCAAGCATCCTCAGAGGTTGTGAGACCTCACAATCTTTGAGGATGCTTGCCATAGATGCAGGTGAAACGTCAGGAGAGAATGCTTCTAGAACTTGGCCATATAGCCCGAAAAACCTACAAGAACCCAGTGATTCCAGCCATGAAAGCCTTTGACAATACATTCTTAAATTGCTCTTAACTATACTGATAATTTAATGCATTTTAAGTTTTGCATTTTTAAAAATCTGTACCCATTCTATTTTTTGTGAGCTGCCTTGAATCATTCATCCTGACCCCATTTGTTATGTGTGCCACCCAACCTCGACTCAAGACCAATACAGGAGCCTTCCTATGGCAAATCTTTGCTCTACAAAGAGTGGCAGATGGAGGAGAGAATGATATGGAAATAGCCCCATAAAACTGATGAACCTACAAATAATAATAATAATAATAATAATAATATTTATTTCTACCCCGCCACCATCTCCCCGATGGGGACTCGGAGCGGCTTACATGGGGCCAATCCCGGACAACATAATACAGCAATAAAATCAAAGCATATACAACAGACAACAACAACATTATCAAAGTGACATTAAAAAGGGAAAAAAAACACCATAAAATAAACATTCCAATAAACACAATCGTGGTAGTGATGACAATGGGTGGCCACATATTTAGGATAAAAACAGTTAACAAACTATGATGAGATAAAATAGGAGCAGGACGTTTATATGGAACTCATAAACCACACAGAGTTGTGAGGCTGAACATCCTACTTGGAGGGCACGAACTCCATTAGCAGAAAACATTGAGGGGTGCAAAATATCATGCTGTGCACCTACTCACCAAAGGCGCAGCAAAAAAGCCAGGTTTTGAGGTTCTTTTTAAACGTTTCTAGTGAAGGGACTTTCCTGTTCTCTCCAGGTAAGGAGTTCCAAAGTCGGGGGGCCACAGAAGAGAAGGCTCTCTCCCTTGTGCCAACAAACAATCTACAGGCCCACAAAAGAAAATTCAACAAATGCTATATCCAGCAAAGGATAAGAGGGATCCTCTAACCACTGCAGGAATCTACTGTATACCGTGCAGCTTTGGACAAGTCTACACAGGGACCACCAAATGCAACAGCGCTCAAACACAAATCAAGGAACATGAAAGCCAGAGAAGCCAGAGAAGTCAGCAGAGAACTTGATGAACCAAACTGGACACAGCATATTATTTGAGAACATAGAAATGCTGGATCACTCTGACAACCATTATGTCAGACTACACAGGGAAGCCACTGAAATCCACAAGCATGTGGACAATTTTAACAGAAAGGATGAAACCATGAAAATGAACAAAATCTGGTTACCAGTATTAAAAAGAAACAGCAGAAACAGTAAAAGACCAGACAGCACATAATCAAGTGCCTGTTTACACCTCCCAAACAGAGGGTGCCTCCAGGCAACAGAGGCCAGGCTATACAGATACCCTCACTGATTGGTTTGGCAGCTTCATAGCTACTCAATGCTATTCAAGCTTATTAATTGCAACACCCACACCGTCTTTAATCAGACAAGGGTTCTTTCTCCCACCCTGGACATTCCACAGATACACACACACACACACTAATTGCTGCATTGCCAAAAGAACCTCTGAAGATTCCAGCCACAGATGCAGGTGAAATGTCAGGAGAGTATGCTACTGGAACATGGTCATACAGCCCAAAAAACTCACAGAAACCCATCCCAATAAATGAATTTCTGGTCTCCCCTCATCACCAGAACCCATAAATAGTGAGATGGGCCTTCAAAGACTGGCAAATAGAAAGAACATTGAGATACCTGGAGACTCTAATACACTACTGCTATATGATTTTGTTGACTTATCACTTTGTTGCCTTGTTTTTTACTCATGTTTTATTTTGAAATGGTCATATGACTGATCAAATAAATAAATATTATTATTATGATTACTATTATAGATTTTGTTTTCTAGTTAAGAACTTCTAAACCAGTTTAACAATCAATTCTTCTACTCTAGGGTTTGTAATTCTGGTAGGGATTTCTATATAGAAAATTCTAAGTAATAGAGTGTTCCCTATTTCATCATTTTGTCCTGGTATTTGTGATGCATTTGAGAGCCAGCAGAGCCTACAGATACAATTGTTCTCCCATTAATTATATAAATCGTAACATTTCGTTTTGCGATTATGTTTCTGCAAAATATTGCTAGAAAGATTATTTTAAACTGAAGGAGACCCATTCAAGCCGTTGTTGAATGTCACTCAGTTATTTAATTGACTTAAATTCCTTTCATGTTTTGGCACACAGAACAGGAACCTTCATCCAAGAACATCCTGTGCAACAGTTTCTTGATCTTGTTGGGAGTCGGAACCTATAAATCAATCAATTACTTTATTTGTATATTGTTTTCCTCCAATAGCTTTTATACCAGCTCCAGCCAAAAAGGCTGATGGCCAGGAACGATGGACGCTGCAGTCTAATAACTTCTAGAGAGTCCCATACTTTTCATCCCTCACTTACAGTTATTTTAATTCAGGCGATAGTAGACGAGAAGAAGAGCAATCTGGGGATTTTACTTTCAGTAAATTGCAATAAAACATATATTTAAAACATTAGATAAAACGTAAAAACAGACCGGGGAGTTTAACTACACAGCCGTCCTCGGCACCATCTTGCTTGCAGTTTAATTGTTGGCATGTGGTGATAATGAAATATGATGAATATACTCAGCTTGATCAGTTTATCAGTTTTATCATGTCTTATCATATGTATTTACTGTATTATTATAAGTGTCTTATTTTAACTTTCTACGTGGAGTGTGATCAGGTCTTGTCAGGCCTTGTTGTTCTGTTTCTTATTGTGATATGGCCTAACGGTTAATCAATAAAATTACTACTACTTTCAGTAAATTGTTGGGGACAAGGGAGAGGGCCTTCTCGGTGGTGTCCCCTCGACTCTGGAACTCACTCCTCAAGGACATCAGGCACACCTCAACTCTGACAGTCTTTAGGAGGAGCCTGAAAACATGGTTGTTCCAGTGTCTCTTCCCAGAATAAGGAAACTCCCAGCAATATGTCCCTCAATGCACTTTATTAGTGATCTAGGAATGTCTGCTCGCTCCATTCTTTTCCGAAATTCTATCCTAAGTTATATTTCACCTGGTCTTGCTCAGCATTATTTTTTAAATTTTAATCATTAAATTTGGCCCAGCCATATTTTTAAATGTTATTGTGTTATTGTTGATGTTTTCTGCCTATTTTTGTTTATGAGTTTTATTTTATTGTTTTGTATACTGTTGTTGTTTTTTGCTGATGTGTTGTGGGCTCGGCCTCATGTAAGCCGCAGCGAGTCCCTTGGGGAGATGGTAGCGGGGAACAAATAAAGAATTATTATTATTATTATTATTATTATTATTATTATTATAAACTCTCAAAGGCTTCTTCCCATGGCTTCACAACAAGTTTCTGTATGAATATGCATATATATTTTTTTTGTGTCAGAAGCGACCTAAGAGACTGCAAGTCACTTCTGGTGTGAGAGAATTGGCCGTCTGCAAGGACTTTGCCCAGGGGACACCCGGATGATTTGATGTTTTATCATCCTTGTGGGAGGCTTCTCTCATGTCCCCGCACAAGGAGCTGGAGCTGATATAGGGAGCTTATCCGCCTCTCCCCGGATTTGAACCTGCAACCTGTCGGTCTTCAGCCCTGCTGGCACAGGGGTTTAATACACTGCGCCACCGGGGGCTCAATAGGCATATGATTTTTCTGTGTTCCTTCTTTAGTCATTTTATCAGGCAGTGTCGCTGTATTTAGGTGTGTGATTAATTAGTTTGCTTGTATGTGCCCAGTGGACATGGGCAGCACACACAATTTTGCAGGGAGGGAAAGATTATTTTTTTGAATATCACTATGGGGACATTTCCTACCGTATGCCTATGGCGGTTTATAAGAAACTCATATCATTGGAGACCACATTCTGCAAAATGAACCCAAATCGCTCTCATTCCCTCTCTCTCTTTTGCAGCTGTGCATTCCTGAAGTGAAAAGGGCAACGTGGTCCCAGTCTGTTCCTTAGCAATATGTCAGGCTTTTGCAATCGGCTGAGGAGCTTGGCAGTCTCAGGAAGCTGCCTGCCTGCTAGAACCATCTGTTGCTAACTCCATCCTGGGGTGGAATCCTACCGTTTCATATGTCTAATATTTCAAATATTTGCCTGTTGGCTGCCATGAGGGTTTCGACTGAGCAAAGGCTTGCAATCTGGATGGGGAGTTTGCAATATTGACTCTTAGAAGGGGCTCAGGGGATGCTGCCGTTGCGGCCACCGCCTGCTGTTTTCTTGTTTTTTAACCCTGCCGTCAGAGCACTTGGATCAGGGATAGGGTGGGGAGGAACCTGCAATTTGGAGTCACTTTCCCTTCTTTTGTGCCTGGGATAAATTCCATTCTGGGATTTGACATCATACCAAACATCTGGCCCAAAGGTGGTATGTTAAGGAGAGGAATATTGGGTTTGAAGCACTGGATTTTGTACCAATCTCAATGTAATTGGCTGTTGCTTTGGGCTACCAGGGGAAGGTGTGGAGAGGCAAGTGTAGGGAAACGCAAAGCATAATGATGTCATGCTACACATTTGTACTGTTATTGCGGGGAAGGTGTGAGAAAGAGACATGCAGCCCACGTACTCAGTAACAAGTCAGCCTAGCACAGATGTTGGGATCCTTGAACTTGCTTCTCTCCCCCCTCCCCACACAACTCTTTGAAGCAAGAGTGAACAGAAGAATGGTTTCTGGGTTTAGAACAAGCTGTTGTTTGCCTTTCCTTCTGAAAGAAATATACTATCCGGCTGAGCGGGAAAAAGAGAGTCAAACCCTACAGATCCGGATCTTAGTATGAGTATCCCGGAATCTTGCTCTATTCCAAGCTAAAATGATGCAGGCCAAAACCAATAAAGGGTGTAGTCTATTTTACTGTAACTAAACAGCTCCATGGTCTGGGTTGTTGTAGGTTTTTTCGGGCTATATGGCCATGTTCTAGAGGCATTCTCTCCTGACGTTTCGCCTACATCTATGGCAAGCATCCTCAGAGGTAGTGAGGTCTGTTGGAACTAGGAAAAAGGGTTTATATATCCACAGATATATGCCATGAAAACATTTGACAATACAGCTCCATGGTCATTTCGTTGTCTCTTCTCACCTTCTATGGCCACACATCTTTGTTTAATTTGTCTGTAACTTACATGTGTCAAACGCAAGGCGCATTGGGTGAATCTGGCCTGCCACATCATTTGTTGGGGCCGATGGGGGGTTTCAATGCCAAGGTAACATAGCTACATTTATACGTGTTATAAATAGTGACCTTCTTCAAGCCTCCACTAGTTATTTGTTATGTATATGAGTCAGATTGCTTACTTTACTGTATATGTGCATTGGTTTGCAGTTTTCCTTAACTCTTTGTTGTGGGAGGGGCTACAGACCATGTTATCAGATCTGGGCTTGTTCAGGGCTCAGACTCCATTTTAGATCTCAGGCTCTATTGAACTTTCAGACTAGACGGAGACTCTATTAGACTCTCAGAACAGATAGGTACTTTGGACTGTTGATTATATATAAAAAAGATGCCCTGAGTTACCTACACAGAGAAACTATTTCAAATCTACTTGTAACTGGATTGATATGCAACGTACTTGTATGCTGAATCCATGAAGTTTGTGAGTACAACAACTCTGTATTGTCAAAGCTTTCATGGCCGGACTCACCGGGTTGTTGTAGGCCTTTTGGGCTGTATGGCCATGTTCCAGAAGTATTCTCTCCTGACATTTTGCCTGCATCTATGGCAGGCACCCTTAGAGGTTGTGAGGTCTCACACCCATACAACCTCTGAGGATGCCTGCCATAGATGCAGGTGAAACATCAGGAGAGAATGCTTCTGGAACATGGCCATAGCACCTAATTACATCAGTTTAACAGCTGAGAAACCTAATTGCCTTGCATGAATCTCATTTTCCCAAAAGGTTATGGCATCATTTTTCAAAAGGTGGTGACTTCTAACAAGGTCATGCCTTTCCAAAGATCATACAATCTCCAAGAATACAGTTACAAATGTCTCATGGCAGCAACCATAAGGCTGATGTAGTCTTTGATGGCAATGAGTTTGACACCCCTGAACTACTACTGCTCCTATAAAACATATTCTAGTGCACATTCAGTTAAATTTTTTCTCTTAGAACCATATTTTGCTTAGCATTTCCCTTAGCATCATACTTTTTACCATAGGAAGGTAATAATCCTCTCCACCCATAGGATGACACAACAACGTACTTGGACCTGTTGCCTGAGGTCATTGGTTCTTCCCTTGTCTATGGTTTCCTTACTTTTTGACAACTCCTACAATGCATCAGCCAGAACAGCCCTGGTTCTGCTGGCTGTGAGTTGTTGTAGAATTTCAAAGACATTGGGTAGGCATACCTCTACACAACCTTAAGGCAACATTTTGGTGAGGAAGCTTGTTACTAATGCCTTTTTAGTATTCTCTTTTTAGACTAAACACATTTATCTGGAAATCCAAAATCCAGAATACTCCATTTAAAACCTGAAACTCTCCAAATATGTGGCTGAGATAGTGGCAACCTTGCTTTTTGATGGTTCTGTCAATACAAACTTTATTTCGTGCCCAAAATTATTAAATTTTTGCATATTAATTTTATTCAGAATCACAAATGTATTTTATGTATATGAAACACATTAATTTTGTGTTGAGCTCCAGTGAGATAGCTCCAAGCTATTTGCGAATACAGGATTTTCTTTTCCAGAATCCAAAACACTGACTATTCAATGGGTATTTATTTACAATATGGAAAAAACACCAACCCACCAGTTTTCCCAGGAACATGCCTACCTTGTGGCTGCTGATGCTTGGGCTCGTTCTCATTGCTCTTTGCACTTCCCCTGCGACTGCTCGCCTGTTTTGAGGTCTCAACAGCTTCTTGTTCTGTATTTCTGAGGGGTTCACTGGGAGTGAAGAGTTGGCCAATCTCAAATAATGACTGCTTGGCTGAGACCCTCTTCTTTTTATTATCTTTCCTTTCACCTTGGATATGACTCCACGGGCTTCCAATTCAACAGGGAAAAAGCGGGAAAGTTCCATTAGGTTATTGATTTGCAAACTGTCTTCCTCAGGACCCCTGGCTTTTTATGATGCTGCAGACAATAGATCTAATATTCCTTGGTGATCTTACATGATTTCCCAGCTTTCCATGCCTCCTAGTTTTGGGTTTGAATTTGGACTGACAACTCATTTTCAGATTCAGCTCAGGACTATTTGTTTCGTTTGGCTTTGCACTATTCATGCTTTTGCTTGTATGTTTATAATATTTATTTATTTATTTATTTATTACTTTACTTGTATACCGCAGTTTCTCAGCCTGGCCGGCGACTCAACGCGGTTTACAGCAAGAATAAAATCAACAACAATATACAATTTAAGATCACAAAAGCATAATACACAATATTAGCGCAACAATAGTTAACCCGATACAACTCATAACTAAAATCATGATCCAATTCGTCGTCCGATTTTCCAATTCCTGTAATCATTCACATTGATTGCACTGTTCAACCGAATGCCCGTTCGAACATCCAAGTTTTTAGTCTTCTTCGAAACACCATCAGCGAGGGGGCTGATCTTACTTCCATAGGAAGGGCGTTCCACAGCCATGGGCCTGGCTTTTCCATAGTCAGCCTCTGTAGGTAGATGTGTACATTCAGCCCTCCACATTCACAGGGGTTAGAAGCACAATTTATTTATTTATTTATTTACTTACTTACTTTATTTGTATACCGCTCTTCTCAGCCCTTAGGCGACTCAGAGTGGTTTACAACAATTTAGGTATACACAATACAAAATCATTAAGCATTTAAAAGCAATAGCATCACAAATCATTAAACAACAATATCAATACATCACTACATCAATATAACAAATCCATCAGGTCTCATCAATGAAATCAGAATCCAAACTCGTTATCTGATATTCCGTGTTCCGATAGTCAGTCAATCAATCACACTGCTTAGTCGAATGCCTGTTCAAACAGCCAGGTCTTTACTTTCCTCCGGAATGCCAGCAAGGAGGGGGTCGATCTAATATCTGCAGGAAGGGCGTTCCACAGCCGAGGGGCCACCACTGAGAAGGCTCTGTCTCTTGTCCTCGCCAGGCGTGCTTGTGAAGCCGGCGGGATTGAGAGCAGGGCCTCCCCAGATGATCTTAATGTCCTAACTGGTTCATAGGAGGAGACACGTTTGGACAGGTAGGTCCAGAACCGTTTAGGGCTTTAAAGGCTAATGCCAGCACTTTGAATTGTGCCCGGTAGCAAATTGGCAGCCAGTGGAGCTGGCGCAACAGTGGAGTGGTGTGCTCCCTGAGTGCTGCTCCTGTTAGCATCCTGGCTGCCGATCGTTGGACTATTTGAAGCTTCCAAGCAGTCTTCAGAGGCAACCCCACGTAGAGAGCATTGCAGTAGTCTAAACGGGATGTGACTAAAGCATGGACTACCGCGGCCAAGTCTCCTGTGAAAGTGAAAAACTACCAATAAAGAAAATGCTATTTTTTTTAACCTGAGAGAACATTTCTTTAGAAATTTTAGATCCTCCGGCATAACCACTGGAAGCTAACTACAGAATTACCCCAGAGGACCTGGAGATTTCTACAAAAGTGTTATCACTAGAATTTTCTAGCTACTATAATATCTCCAGAGGAAGATGACAGTCGAGTTGAACTGAAGACTCTAGAAAAGCATTTCTCAACCTGGGGGTTGGGAACCCTGGGGGGGGGGGTCATGAGGGGGTATCAGGGGGGTCACTGAAAACCATCAGAAATCACAGTATTTTCTGTTGGTCAAAGGGGCTCTGTGTGGGAAGTTTGGCCCAATTCTATCATTAGTGGGGTTCAAGGGGCTCTTTGATTGTAGGTGAACTAGACATCCCAGCAACTACAACTCTTAAGTGTCAAGGTATATTTTCTCCAAACTCCACCAGTGTTGTTGTGACTCAGCTGGAACCACAGAGTGCCTCTGATGAGGATGATGGGATTCAGGATCACAATCTGGTTCAAAATGTCCCTGTTAGAGTCAATGAGGAACAGGGTGTAGAAGTTCAGTTTCCCATAGGAAGGAATGAGTTTGTTGATACTGAAACTAGCCAGGTGCAGGTGCAAATTGACTCAGAAAAGGAGGACAGTTCTCAGCCTGATAATGAGCAGGAAGGCAAACTGGATAACACTAATGAACAGACTGACCTTGATGAAATGGGAACCTTAGATTGAGCTGACCATTTGGAATTCAGTGTTCGAAGGAGTGTGAGAATAGCTAACAAGAAGGAGGTCAGAGGCCAAAGAAACACCTTCATGTTTTGCAGAGGGGATTAAGCTGTGTATTTGGGACCAAACCTTTGTCAGAGCAACTTTTCGTTTAACCAAGGAGCTTGCGTTTTTCTTGTCTGGATTGTCTTGCAGTTCTTGTGTTCATGGTTTCAGGACTCAGTCATGTTCTCATGGGATTTTACTTTGCTGGTGTCTTTTTAGATTATGCTTTAAAGTGCTATTTTGTATTGATCTTTTGGAACATTACTTTTGCTTTTAAGAACTTTTTATCTTTTATTTGTTGAATAAGCCATAAGGACTTCTCTCTGTGTGCAGTTTGGTGTTTTCAACAAGGTGAACCTATTCTGAGGTGTGACAAGTGTTCACATTTGGGCATATTGAGTATTTTTACCAAGTTTGGTCCATATCCATCATTATTTGAGTCCACAGTTCTCTCTGGATAAAGATGAACTACAACTCCAGAACTCAAGGTCAATGCCCATCAAACTATTCCAGGATTTTCTGCTGGTCACAGGAGTTCTGTGTTCTAAGTATGGTTCAATTCTCTCATTGGTGGAATTCAGAATATTCTTTGATTGTAGGTGAACTATAAATCCCAGCAACTACAACTCTTAAATGACAAAATCAATCCCCTCCCCCCAACCCCACCAGTATTCAAATTTGGGCATATCGACTATTTAGTCAAGTGAATGAAAATACATCCTACATATCAGATATTTACATTACGCTTCCCAGCAGTAGCAACATTACAGTTATGAAGTAGTAACGAAAATAATGTTATGGTTGGAGGTCACCACAACATGAGGAACTGTATTGTCATGGCATTAGGAAGGTTGAGAACCAGATTCCTAAAGATAATATTTCAATCAAATTCATGAATAATTAAATTCACAAATGTCCAACCTGCAAAAGTGGGTGGATGACTGTATATCCCCACCAAGGACAAACTTGCAAAAGTGGTGGGATGACCACTTTGAAACAGGACACTTTTAGATTTTTCTGAGCACGCTGTACAATAAATCGGAGTATTAGGTCTGGATCATTCTTCCTTTCCTCAAAAATAGAATTTCCATGTGAGGCATTCAGAGGCTGATGTGGACTAAAAGTGCTTAAAAGTCTGGCTCAGATCATTGAGCAAGAAATTAAATTAATTTGTCTGAATGGAAATCCTGGAGCAATTCAACTGCATAATGCATAAATGGAAATACCATAGTTCTGAAAGTGAAGGATTTATACAACAAGTGGATTTTGTAAAAACAATGGGAAGAATGTGGCTTTTTTCATTTTGCATAATTTTCTTTCATGGAGGAAAGATAAAACTGCAATCATAACAAAAACCACCATAGCTATTGATTGTACTGAGGATAACACCAACTCTTCTGTTCTCCTACAGTGCTCAGATGCCTCGAAGGTTTAATGTTGACCTGGCACTTAAAAGACTCAACAACAATTCAACACTCATTGAGTAAAGCACAGTGTCACCAGCAGCATGACCCTATGAAGAAGGGCAACCTCAATTGTACTTACACTGATAGTAAACAAACCTCTTAAAAACTAAAAGCCTCTGGAGAAGTCTCTGAAATTGATTAGGCATCAGTACTAATTATATGCATTTTGGGACATCTCTAAAAGAATGATTTCCTTTCTTACTTTTCTACACTTACATGGCGGCTTTTAAGGTGACACTACAGAAGCATGATGACACTAGGGGCCAATCTACACATGCCATTTCCTGCAGTCTGGATGAGTGAGCTCTGCGAGTACAGCATTTTTCAGAATGAAGCAGAGGCTGTTTGAGGACCGGGACATTTGTAGGGATACCAAGGTGCTTGTTTATAAAGCTATTGTCCTCCCAACCCTGCTATAAGCCTGTGAGACATGGACTGTCTACAGACGTCACATGTAACTCCTAGAACGATACCATCAGCGCCGCCTCCGAAAAATCCTGCAAATCTCTTGGGAAGACAAGTGGACAAATGTCAGTGTGCTGAAAGAAGATATGACCACCAGCATTGAAGCAATGGTCCTCCACCATCAACTCCGCTGGACCGGCCACGTTGTCCGGATGCCCGACCACCGTCTCCCAAAGCAGTTGCTCTACTCCAAACTCAAGAACAGAAAACGGAATGTTGGAGGACAGGAAAAGAGATTTAAAGACGGGCTCAAAGCCAACCTTAAAAACTCTGGCATAGACACTGAGAACTGGGAAGCCCTGGCTCTTGAGAGCTCCAGTTGGAGGTCAGCTGTGACCAGCAGTGTTGTAGAATTTGAAGAGGCATGAATGGAGGGCGAAAAAGAGAAATGTGCCAAGAGGAAGGCGCATTAAGCAAACCCCAACCAGGACTGCCTTCTGTCTGGAAACCAATGCCCTCACTGTGGGAGAAGATGCAGATCAAGAATAGGTCTCCACAGTCACCTACAGACCCACCGCCAGGACACTAGACTTGGAGGACCATCATCCTTGGACTATGAGGGATGATCTTAAAGTCCTTGATGGTTCATAGACACGTTCAGACAGGTAAAGTGGGCCAGAGCTCTTACATTTGTGCCTTTATTTAATTTTTTTTTGTATTACTTTGCTTTGTATTGTTTTTAATGCATTAGGCATCTTGAGTCCCATTATTGGAGAAAGGTGGGGTACAAATGGATGTCATCATCATCACCATCATCACCTCCTTTAGTGCTTAGCTTGGCTCTATGTCACAGTAGTGAGTTCAGAAGGAAGTGTGTGTTTTCTCTTATGTACTTTGTGGTTTCAGCTTCTGCCAGGAGATGGGATGGCAGTCCTTTCCTTTCCTCTTACATTATTTAACCTAAATTATAATAGGCTGGAAAAGACCATAGTGCAAGGAATTCAGAATGAAGGAGGATGTTTCTTCTGTAAAGTCTTGGTTGCCATCTGAAATGGTCAAGGAATGTGACACAGTTTTTTTTCATGTCTAGAGCAACTTGAGAAACTGCAAGTCGCATCTGGTGTGAGAGAATTGGCCGTCTGCAAGGACGTTGCCCAGGGGACACCCAGATTTTTTTGATGTTTTACCATCCTTGTGGGAGGCTTCTCTCATGTCAGCGCATGGGGAGCTGGGACTGACAGAGGGAGCTCATCCACGCTCTCCCCGGATTTGAACCTCTAACCTGTTGATCTTCAGTCCTGTCCCTAGGGGCTCCTATGTGACACAGTATCCACACCTGATTGCTTGAATATTAGGAGATGAAGGAAAATTTGAGGGAAAATTGGGGGTTACACACAGACATACTATGTCAAGCAATAAGTCTATGGGATGGAAGGAAACCAGGAACCCATTATGGCTTGCTTCCCTTGAATATGAATTAGTACAAAGAATGGATAACTGAGAGCCAGGATGGTATAGTGGTTTGAGTGCTTGGCTAGGACACTAGTATCCCCACTCAGCCATGGAAATCCATTGGGTGACCTTGGACAAATCATGTTCTTTCAGAGGGAAAAAGACAAATGTCTTCTCAACAAATTCTGCCAAGAAAATCCCATGATAGGTTTACCTTAAGGTCACCATAAGTCAGAAAAGACTTGAAGGCACACAACAACACCAGTAATTTTGAATGCCAAATATGTCAAGAATTAAAGTGCTTTCATTCACAGACAATGAGATAGATGAGCCCAGCATCCCATTTTAGTTATGTTATTATTGTTTCTAAAACATAATTTTAGAGTTTAGAATATAGCAAATAATGATGCATGAAAGTGGAATACGCTGAGCTTGGAGTGGAAATGCTGTCATAGCTCTTAACAGTATGGTGTTAACATCTGTGTGGGTGTGTTAAGCAAATTAACTTATTCCTTATTATAAAAAGAATAGTATAACCAATATCCATTCTTGAGAAATTCTACAGAAGGCTCAGCTTGCATATTATAAATAACTATAGGTTTTATTTATCGTGTCAGGAGCAAACCAAACAGTTATATTGCATTTTTTAACAAACAAACAAACAAAACACAAAGTTTGCAAGCTTGATAGTTGATTAAATGTCCTTTGACCAGTATCTGGCCACTTGGAGTGCCTCTGGTGTTGCCGCAAGGAGGTCCTCCATTGTGCATGTGGCGGGGCTCAGGTTGCATTACAGCAGGTGGTCTGTAGTTTGCTCTTCTCCACACTCGCATGTCATGGATTCCACTTTGTAGCCCCATTTCTTAAAGTTGGCTCTGCATCTCGTGGTGCCAGAGCTCAGTCTGTTCAGCACCTTCCAAGTTGCCCAATTTTCTGTGTGCCCAGGGGGGAGTCTCTCATTTGGTATCAGCCATTGATTGAGGTTCTGGGTTTGAGCCTGCCGCTTTTGGACTCTCGCTTGCTGAGGTGTTCCAGCGAGTGTCTCTGTAGATCTTAGAAAACTATAACTATAGGTAAAAGCAAAGGTTTCCCCTTGATGTTAAGTTTAGCCGTGTCCGACTCTGAGAGGTGGTGCTCATCTCCATGTCCAAGTCAAAGTTCCGGCATTGTCCATAGACATCTCCTAGGTCATGTGGCCAGCACGACTGCATGGAACATTGTGACCTTCCCACCAGAGTGGTACCTATTGATCTACTCACGTTTGCATGTTTTCGAACTGCTAGGTTGGCAAAAGCTGGGGCTAAAGACAGAAGCTCACCCCACCCTGCGGATTTGAACCACTGACCTTTCAGTCAGCAAGTTCAGCAGCTCAGCGGTTTAACCCGCTATGCCACCGTGGCCCCTATATATAATTATATATGTGGATAATTTTAAAAACACTTTAGAAAGAAAGAAATTGCTGTGAGCTAGTTGATAAATGCTTTGAATCTCAGAGACTTAAGTTAAATCCCAGTTCAGTTATGGAATCTCTTGATAGACAAGCTGCAATTTTTCAGTTTTAATTATCAATCCATCAAATGGGGATAATAACAGTCTCCCTTGGAGGCATGTCATTGAGATGAATTATACAGGGACACAAAACACTGGGCTAGATAATGGATAGTTACTGTCACAGATAACACGCATAAAAAATGAAACTTGCTGCCCTTCAGTCAGACCATAGTAACACTGGACTTTCTGCAGCATGAAAGGCTATTTCACATCTATGTCACTTGAGCAGGCCTTCTGTTTATAAGTTTTAAGAAATGCTTTTTTTGTTTTTGGTGGATTGGAGTCATTAATTTGCAATTAGGCGATCCCTCGTTGGACGAGTAAGATGGTCTTCCATTATGGATTTCCTTGTGGGTCCATATGTGGCTGTGGAGCCCTATTCTTGCTCTGCATCTTCTTCCGCAGTGAGGGCATTGGTTTCCAGGTGGAAGGCGGTCCCGGTCGGGGTTGGCTTGACGCGCCTTCCTCCTGGCACGTTTCTCTCTTTCACCCTCCACTCGTGCCTCCTCACATTCTGCAGCACTGCTGGTCACAGCTGTCCTCCAGCTGGAGCGCTCAAGGGCCAGGGCTTCCCAGTTCTCAGTGTCTATGCCAGAGTTTTTAAGGTTGGCTTTGAGCCCATCTTTAAATCACTTTTCCTGTCCACCAACGTTCCGTTTTCCATTCTTAAGTTCAGAGTAGAGCAACTGCTTTGGGAGACGGTGGTCAGGCATCCGGACAACGTGGCCGGTCCAGCGGAGTTGATGTTGGAGGACCATCGCTTCAATGCTGGTGGTCTTTGCTTCTTCCAGCACACTGACGTTTGTCCGCTTGTCTTCCCAGGAGATTTGCAGGATTTTCCGGAGGCAGCGCTGATGGAAACTTTCCAGGAGCTGCATGTGACGTCTGTAGACAGTCCACGTCTCACAGGCATATAGCAGGGTTGGGAGGACAATAGCTTTATAAACAAGCACCTTGGTATCCCTACGGATGTCCCGGTCCTCAAACACTCTCTGCTTCATTCTGGAAAATGCTGCACTTGCAGAGCTCAGGCGGTGTTGTATTTCGGCGTCGATGTTGACTTTGGTGGAGAGGTGGCTGCCAAGGTAGCGGAAATGGTCCACATTTTCTAATGTGACACCATTAAGCTGTATTACTGGCATTGGAGAGGGATTGGCTGGCGACTGCTGGAACAGCACCTTGGTTTTCTCAATGTTCAGTGACAGGCCGAGCTTCTCATATGCTTCTGCGAAGGTGTTTAGAGTGGCTTGTAGATCTTCTTCTGAATGCGCACAGACGACATTGTCATCAGCATACTGGAGTTCTATAACAGATGTTGTTGTAACCTTGGTTTTGGCTTTCAGTGTCAAACAGAGATGTGTTATTGCCCCAACCTTATTTTCCATCTTAATTGCTATGATACTTCATCTTGTTGATGGGAAGCTTCCCACCGGAGTGGAAATCATCTATCGGACAGATGGCAAGCTATTCAACCTCAGCAGACTGAAATTGGAGTCATGTGTTGTTTTAACCTTGTGTCATATACTTTTTTATATAATACAGTCAGCTCTACACATTTGCTGGGGTTAGGACACAAGGCCCATATGAAGGTGAAAACCTACATAGCACCACCACAGTCCAAAACTGATGTTGAAGCTCACTGAACATAGCACAAAGTGTCTTCGTTATTTATGCAAAGCCTCTAGGGCCTCTTCCACACTGCCATATAATCCAGATTATCAAATCCACATGAATCTGCTTTGAACTGCATTATATGAGTCTGCACTGCCATATAATCCAGTTCAAAGTAGATAATCTGGATTTTATATGGCAGTGTAGAAGGGGTCTTAGTCTATGGGTGAACTTACACTTCTAGCTGAATTAGTGTGCCTGTCTGCTTAGACCCCATTCACTGCATCACAGGTGTGACGGTCATCCGTGTTGCTTTTTTATTGATTGTCATGTTCCCAACTTTTATCATCTGCCCTTGGACATCTTCCTAGTACACATGTTTGTACCAGAGGAAATCCGAAAAGACACAGGTTAAAGGTAAATAGCCGGCGTTGTGCGTAGACACCTCCAAGGTCATGTGGCCAGCATGACTGCATGGAGCACCAGTACCTTCCCGCCAGAGTGGGACCTATTGATCTACTCACATTTGCATGTTTTCAAACTGCTTGGTTGACAGAAGCTGGGGCTAACAATGGAAGCACATGCCACTTCCCGTATTCGAACCTGTGATCTTTTGGTCAACAAGTTTAGCAGCTCAGTGGTTTAACCCACTGCGCCACCGGGGGCTCCGAAGACACAGAACTAATGATTCCTGCCAGACATATGTAAAGTTGAATTCGATAGCTCCTCAGGCATGGACAGAGATGGAGCACTCCACCTAATTCCTTGTTACAGTAATTTCTGGCTCCTTTCCTATAAGCTCAGTTGTTATCATAATTTATGAAACCCGGTTGGCAGCACTAACCTGCGAAACCGACTATGAAACAATGCACTGTAATATTTGTCAGCGGCTTTTATGACATCAGATTCTATTCTTGTATGTTTTCTGCAGCAGTTGTGACAATAGATAGCCTCGTCATACTGTACTATTATAGGGCAATTATTTCACTTTAATGACCATGAAAACATACTGTGGAATTCAGGAATTTGTAGTATAGGGGCTCTCTGGCTACGAAATCATATGGCATTCTGAACTGCACGTGGCAGAATGCCATATGATGCTGCCATGCTTACTTACATAGGTGATCCCTTGTTGTCCAAGCAGGATAATCCTCCAGGGTGGGTCCGTAGGTGACTATGGTGCCCTATTTTTGATCTGCATCGTCTCCCGCAGTATGGGCATTGGTTTCCAGGTGGAAGGTGGTCCCAGTTGGGGTTGGTTTGATGTGCCTTCCTCTTGGCACGTTTCTCTCTTTCGCCCTCCATTCATGCCTCTTCAAATTCTGCAGCACTGCTGGTCACAGCTGACCTCCAGCTGGAGCGCTCAAGGGCCAGGGCTTCCCAGTTCTCAGTGTCTATGCCAGAGATTTAAGGCTGGCTTTGAGCCCATATTTAAATCTCTTTTCCTGCCCACCAACATTCAATTTTCCATTCTTGAGTACAGAATAGAGCAACTGCTTTGGAAGACGGTGGTCGGGCATCCAGACAATGTAGCTGGTCCAGCGGAGTTGATGGTGGAGGACCATCGCTTCAATGCTAGTTGTCTTTGCTTCTTCCAGCACGCTGACATTTGTCCACTTGTCTTCCCAAGAGATTTGCTGAATTTTTCGGAGGCAGCGCTGATGGAATCGTTCTAGGAATTGCATGTGATGTCTGTAGAAAGTCCATGTTTTGCAGGCATAGAGCAGGTTTGGGAGGACAATAGCTTTATAAACAAGCACCTTGGTATCCCTATGGATGTCCCGGTCCTCAAACACACTCTGCTTCATTTGGGAAAATGCTGCACTTGCAGAGCTCAGGCGGTGTTGTATTTCGGTGTCGATGTTGACTTTGGTGGAGAGGTGGCTGCCAAAGTAGTGGAAATGGTCAACATTTTCTAATGTTATACCATTAAGCTGTATATCTGGCATTGGAGAGGAATTGGCTGGTGACTTTCTTGGACAGCACTTTGATTTTCTCGATGTTCAATGACAGGCTGAGCTTCTCGTATGCTTCTGCGAAGGTGTTTAAAGTGGCTGCTAGGTCTTCTTCTGAATGCGCACAGATGACGTTGTCATCAGCCATGATATTTAAAGTGGAATAATAGTTCTGTATACTGTAGTGTCATAACAGAACATTCATCTACATTGCAGAATTAATGTAGGGTGATACCACTTGAACTGTCACGGCTCATTGCTATGGAATCCTGAAAGGAGAAGCACCTGTATTCTTTGGCAAAGAAGGCCAAAGTCGTACTAGAACTTTGGCAAAGAAGGCTAGAGATGTAGCTTTGAGCCATAATAGCTGAAGCAACACCAAACTGCATTAATTCTACAGTGTAGATGCACCCAGAGTCTGCTACCCATGACATGAATGCTTTTGAATAGTGTGCCCTCTTGAGTAACAACAATTACCCAATATAATTGTTATGGGAGATGTTATGGCCTTCAAAATAATATTGGAATGCAATCTCTATTAGTCTTAGCCAGCACTGCCAGTGATGAGGACTGCTGGGAGTTGCAGTCCACCAGCATCTGGACAGTCATGAGTTTCTCATACCCATTATTAAATTGTGTTTTCAAGGTTTTTTAAATTTCTTTTATATGCTTCATTACCTTTATTCTATTTTGTCATGGATAAGACATAGGACTTATCCTGGGAGACAGCCAGGAAAGAAATCAATCAAACAAACAGATGAGAAAATGAACAAACAAACATGGGGCCCTATGCTTGAAAAAGAGAAACCTCCCAATTTTCACTGCTGGCTAGAAACAGCTCCCACTTGTTGCCATAAGAAAGATGTCTTTGATACCACCAAGGGAAAAAAAATGGCTAGTCATCAACCTACCATGTCCATCTTCCACAAAGATCTAAAAATGTGGATGTTCCACTGTGCTTTTGATTAGACAATCCCCCATATAATCTGGCCCCCATTAGTACCCAAAATCTCATCCTTGCACTTTACTACTGCTCTGTACCCAAAGTCATAATGTTCTATCTTAAATTGCCCTTTATCCCTATTGTTGCTATTTGATTTACACACTTTACCCATCAGCCTTATCCTTACAATTAGGTTGCACCAATTTGCCCACCTGTGGCCAGAAATTATTTATTATTGCAGGTTCATTGGTTTGGTGCTTGCTCTTATATTCTGCTTAATGTTGTTGTTTTATTATGTTTTATGCTGTTATTTTTATATTTTAGTGTGTTATATTTTAACCATGATTGTTCATGCTCATCCCCATGTAAGCCACCTCCGGGGAGATGGAGGCGGGGTGTAGTCCCTCCGGGGAGATGGAGGCGGGGTGTAGAAATAAAGTTATTATTATTATTTGAAACACAACAAGATGAGTCCACAGCAAACAAGATCACCCTTGTGGGAGGCTTCTCTCATGTTCCCGCATGAGGAGCTGGAGCTGATAGAGGGAGCTTATCTGCCTCTCCCCGGATTCGAACCTATGACCTGTCGGTCTTCAGTCCTGCCGGCACAGGGGTTTAACCTAGAGACCCCGGTGGCGCAGTGGGTTAAACCCCTGTGCCGGCAGGACTGAAGACCGACAGGTCACAGGTTCGAATCCGGGGAGAGGCGGATGAGCTCCCTCTATCAGCTCCAGCTCTTCATGCGGGGACATGAGAGAAGCCTCCCACAAGGATGATAAAAACATCAAATCATCCGGGCGTCCCCTGGGCAACGTCCTTGCAGACGGCCAATTCTCTCACACCAGAAGTGACTTGCAGTTTCTCAAGTCGCTCCTGACACGACAAAAAAAAGGGGGTTTAACCCACTGCGCCACTGGGGGTTCCCTCTATCATCATCATCATATCATCCGGGCGTCCCCTGGGCAACGTCCTTGCAGACTGCCAGTTCTCTCACATCAGAAGCGACTTGCAGTTTCTCAAGTTGCTCCTGACACGACAAAAAAAAAAAAAAGCAAACAAGGTCACTCTGCTGGCTGTTATATTGGATCACACATCGGACACTTCCCAAGTGTCAGGACTGTGTGATGTATTGGCGAATAATGTGTGCAGATCCCAGTAAGTTGGCCTTCTGCAGCTGGCAGATGGTAATTTTGTCAGCCCCGATTGTGTTTAAGTGCAGGCCAAGGTATTTAGGCACTGCACTCAGTGTGCCGATCACCACTGGGACCACCTTGACTGGCTTGTGCCAGAGTCTTTGCAGTCCGATATTTAAATCCTCATATCGTGTCAGCTTTTCCAGTTGTTTCTCTTCAATCCTGCTGTCATCTGGGATTGCAACATTGATGATCCATACTTTGTTTTTTAACATGATCGTGAGGTCTGGAGTATTGTGCTCCAAAACTCTTTCTGTCTGAATTTGGAAGTCCCAGAGGGGTTTGACGTGTTCATTCTCTGTAACTTTTTTTGGCTTGTGATCCCACCAGTTCTTTGTCACAGCCAGATGGTATTTGTGGCACAAGTTCCAATGAATCATCTGAGCAACAGTGTTATGCCTCTGCTTGTAGTCTGTCTGCGCAATCTTCTTGCAGCAGCTGAGGATGTGATTGTTTCATCTGCTTCCTTGCAGAGTCTACATTTGGGATTTGTCACCAACCATTCAATTCTGGCTTTGATGGCATTTGTTCTAATGGCTTGTTCTTGGGCTGCCAGAATCAGGCCTTCTGTCTCCTTTTTCAAAGTTCCATATTGTTGTTGTTATTATTATTATTATTATTATTATTATTATTATTATTATTATTATTATTGTGGCTTCCCATGAAGGAAGTGGGAAGAAATAATGGAATCAGGGTTTTACCTGACCATTGTGGACTTGTTCCAAAATTCTCACAGTACAAGTGTTGAAGAAAGTTTTGGCATCACCATTTTCTCAAACTGACTTTTCACTTTGGAAATAGATGAAACTGTTTTCATCTTTGATACAACTGATTCCATGGGAGAGCAGACGAAAGCACTTAGAATGGCAGCTCTGGGTTTATTGACACTACAGATGCAGAGCCCTGGCTGTTTTCTGAGGGAGTTTTAACCAATATTTCATAAGAGGCAGGTTCCTTCATCCTGAGATGAAGGACTCACTCAAGATGAAGGAACAAACAGTTTATAAAACATTGGTTCAAACTTTGGCACAACAAATAAACAGGTCCATGCTGTGTTTCATCTCGGTCTAGCATCATGATCATCCAACTTAAATTCTCCAATTATGCATCATAATCACCCAACTAAAACTTTTCAGTCTAGCATCTTGATCACCCAATTAAAACTCTGCCAATTAAAGCTATGGATAGATTTGTGTCCATACGTACTCTTCTATGACTCTGAGTTTGTAGCATATATGCACTCTTCTATTAAAACAAATCACATGGTCTGCTGGTACAATATGGTTGATATTTTCCGTCAAGGTAGCTTGACTCAGTGTGTCATTATCTGCTGCAGATTTACTAAGGTGAATGCCTTTTATCTAGCATCAATGGCCATCATTAGAGACAGAATGCAGTTGTTCCATATTTGCAAATCCTCTGCAGGTGTTGACCAATACAAAAACCCATAATAATAAGGTGCAGTGCCTAAAGACCTTGGCCTGCAATTAAATACAATCGGCACTGACAAAATTACCATCTGCCAGCTGCAGAAGGCCACCTTACTGGGATCTGCATGCATTATTCGCCGATACATCACACAGTCCTAGACACTTGGGAAATGTCCGACGTGTGATCCAATTCAACAGCCAGCAGAGTGATCTTGTCTGCTGTGGACTCATCTTGTTGTGTTTCAAATAATAATAATAATAATAATAATCATCATCATCATCATCATCATAATCATCATCATCATCATCTTTATTTATACCCCGCCAACATCTCCCCAAAGAGACTCGGGGTGGCTAACATGAGGCCAAGCCCAAGGATTACAATACAACAAAGTAAAATGCAACGACAAATAATAACAACAAAGAACAATGCAAACAATAGCAAATATACAATAAATAAATGCAAAATAAAATGGTGGAAGAACAAAAACGCAGAAATTATAACAGTCATTCTGAGAAAGGAATATGAAGCAGTATGGGCTTGAATGCAGAGAAGACAGAGTGGAATACCATTAGCACAAAGTCAGCAGAAGAGGAGGAATATCACATGGTCCAAATGTTGGACTGTGCTTTGCCTTCATGCTTCTGTGCAGCCAATGAGGCATCAGTGAGTTGAATGGGGAGAAAGGTGTGTTTTGTAGACTGGCAGTAATTACCATGCAGATAGATGCCTTTTAACACCTACACAATACTTTAACCCTATTTTATTTTTAAATACTGCTGTAGAAGCCATTAACTACCTTTGGAAACTTTAGAATCCAAAACAAGTAACTTTCCAAGTTGTGTTTGGGACAATGTCAAAAGGTATGGGGGATGCAGCAGTACAGCTACCCAGTGGTTCTCAACCTGGGGTCCCCAGATGTTTTTGGCCTACAACTCCCAGAAATCCCAGCCAGTTTACCAGCAGCTAGGATTTCTGGGAGTTGAAGGCCAAAAACATCTGGGGACCCCAGGTTGAGAACCACCATAGAATTAATGCAGTGTGTGATACCACTTTAACTGTCATCACTCTGTGCTGTGAATCATAGGAGATGTAGCTTTAGAAGGTTTTTAGCCTTCTCTGTCCAAGGCCACATCTTCACTGCTATATAATCCAGTTTCTAAATGCAGATTAACTGCATTGAACTGGATTATATGACAGTGTAGATTAAGACCAAGAGTGATGGTGTCTCACCAAACTACACATTCCAAGATTCCACGGTATTGCACTCTAGCAGTTAAAGTGGTGGTAAACTGTATTGATTTTATTAGTGTGTAGATCAGACATGGGAAAACTTCGACCCTTCAGGTATGTTGGACTTCAACTCCCAGAAATCCCACCCAGTTTATAATCTGTTAGGAATTGTGGAAGTCCAAAACACTGGGAGGGCTAAAGTTTGCCCATACCTGATATCCCAGGGCAAGTAGGGATGTCCAGGCTGGCACAACTTGCAGCCTTCCAGATGTTTGGGCCTGCAGCTCTCAGAAGTCCTAGCAAGCTTGTCTAATGGCCAGGAATTATTGGTGTTGAAGTCCAAAACACCTCTAGGGCCGCAGGTTATGCAGGGCTGGGTGGTTGTTCAACCCACACAAAACACCTCTAGATCAAGTTTCTCATAGAAGTGAAATTTGAACAAACCTACAGTGAAGAAAAACTTACGTGGAGTGGGTTGTTGGTGAGGGCTTTTTCGGGTGCCACCTCTTTTCCTGCCCAAAAGTGCCCACACATTTTGCTCCTGAGGTCCAGAGCCTGGCATTTCTTTTAAAGGAGCCATCAAGGATGAAGGAGTCTGGCCCAAACATGATGCATTGAGCAGTCACTGTAATAAGGTGACGGGCTCTCTAAGAACAGAGCAATGGAGGTTTCACCAGGATTTCCTGCAGAGATGAACACAAGAAATACAGCTTCTTCCTATTCATCCTTTTTTGCAAGCAACTTTGGTTGGGATGTATGAATTGATTCTTTATATGCCACTGAACCTGTCTGTGAAAGAGTACATCTACATTGCCATATAATGCAGTTTGAACTGCATTATATGGACAATACACATATAATGCAGATTAATGTTTGGTTCAATTCCATCGTTGGTGGAGTTCAGAATGCTCTGTTGTAGGTTGTAGGTTTTTAGGTTATAATTGTAGGTTGATTATTAATCCCAAGAACTTCAACTCCAAAATGACAAAATCAGTCCCTCCACCACAAACCCACCAGCATTCAAATTTGGGTGCATCAGGGATTTGTGCCAAATTTGGTCCATTGAATGAAAATACATCCTACATATCAGATATTTACATTATGATTCATAACCGTAGCAAAATTACAGTTATGAAGTAGCAACAAAAATAATTTTATGGTTGGGGGTCACCACAACACGAGGAACTGTATTAAGTGGTCATAGCATTAGGAAGGTTGAGAATTCTGCCGTTGCGCCTGGGGGCTATTATTCTCAATAAAGGAGGGATGCATCTTTCCCCAGGGGATTGCTTCTTGCCCTCCTATAGGAAACTGCAACTCCCAAAAACTCAGAACACTGTAAATAACTCAAAATAAGTTTGATTTATCACAAAGTCATTTCTTCAAAGCAATGAGCTGGAAAACTTTAGAGGGGTGAAGGAAAACATACATTACAGTCTCAATTAGTCCTGGGTCCAAGGGGTTTGAAGCTGAGAAGCCTCACCAAGTTTCCACTTTCCTCAATGGCTGTGAATGCCGGAGCAAACCACAATCCCACTTCAGATGGCCTATGTTTTGAAGACTCAGGATCTTCCTCTGGTGCCAAAAGAACCGGCTTGAAGGCGCTTAGGATCTCCTCAATGTTATCCAGGACGATCTGGACATAAAGCATGAGTCCCAAGGGTAAAAAACCTCAGAACTGGTGCTAAGAGGTAACTTAAATCAGGATCCTTTAGAATCAAGTCTTTTACTCATGTCCATGTGGTATGAACTCTGATGGCAGAATGAAAAGAAAAAAGGAAGCTCTCCCCTCCTGCAGGAAGAGGTGGAGCCAAACAGTACGGATTGACAGCTACAAGCAACCAATCCATACAACTATACATAAGCAGGGTAAAAAGGGGCAGGATTAAGCATGAAACAACAGTTTAAATCATGCAACTAACAGTTCTATACATAGGTGGCGCCACTCGCACCGTCACAAGAATCTCTGGTCTTTCAAAACTGCAACTATTCAGTATAGCACTTTTGAAAGTGATACTTCAAAAAACACAGTAATTGATGGGGTTGTGCTCCTATCAATCCCATCCAGCATAGGCAATGGCAAGGAATAATAGGGACTGCAGTCCAACAACATTTGAGGAACCACAGACTTGCCTAACTACCTTTGACTTTCAAGTTTAATTTTAAAGTGCTAACTATTAATGGCCCCCCAAAAGGCAAACTCATCCCTTGTTTTGTTACTGTCTCACTACTTTTTTGTAGTATCTAGTAATAAAAACAATTGTACACAGGCCTCACCAGAAATGTTGGCGATCGCTGAATTTAGTTAAGAATCTCCACAAAACCAAGCCAAGTGACATGATAATAACCAAACCAAAGCTATTAGCTTTCAACAGCTAATGGGAAAACGAAGATAGCCTTCCTTCCTCTGCATATAGCTTTGTGAGTTTGAACCAACTGACACTTCCTAGAATACCGAACTTCCGGAACCTTTCCTTCAGCCTTCTGTGATGTAGCTTGCTATAAAGATGCTTATATGCATTTGGAGATATACTATGTATTCTACTGCTGTACCTTAATAATTGTGAATTATAGTTTGGGCATGTGAGCCTTAACGAAGTATGTTATCAATTCCGTCACTACTTTGATTACATCCTCATCTGCAGACAACCAAAGTGCTGCTTGATGTTGTATTTCGCGATATAGATACCAGAATACATTTGCACACATCTCTCATCATGTTGGAGAAATCCAGCTCCCATATCCTTTCGATTGCTTGTTTAAATATTCAGAACTGGAGGCACGGAGGAGAATTTATGAGCAGCTTGTGTATTCTAGAAAGTGGGATAAAATCCACTATGTTTTCAGTCTTTCAGTTGACGAGGGGTTTGTTGTTGAGCAGTGTGAGCGATTCTATTCTAATTACTCCAGAATGCAGGCCAATTATGCAAATTAGGCAATATGAATATTTATATGAAGTCTGAAACAAAGGGCGAATGCAACAATTAGTTTCAAACTTCATATACAGATATGTATGTGGCTTTGGAAGTTAGTACCTATTATTCTAGCTAAATTCCTGCATGTCACCTGGCTTTTTAAAGCTCTTGGAAACCACCACAACTGCTTGGCAACTTCAGTTTGTTAATATAAACCTGACTCAGGGGAGATACAAATTGGAATTTCAAGACAGGCACATACAACGTGCATCCTCCTAGAAAAGCGATCTGAAACCACTTTGAGTCCCTCTAGGGGTGAGAAAAGCAGTATATAAATACTGTAAATAAAAATAATAAAATATTAATATAGCAAACATATGCCCCCCATTTCACAAACTAAGGCCAATGGGCCACATGTGTCATTTACCTGGCCCTCACCCTAAACTTGAGTCTCAGGGTCACCCTAAATCTGAAACAACTTGAAGCCACACAACAACAACAACAACAACAACAACACAACAACAACCCTAACTAACTTGACTCATCAGGCAAAAGAAGGCACAAGATTCCCACTGAAGGTCGAACAGGGCATAGGGTTACAGCCTGTGCTGAATGGGTTACATTCCCCTTGAAGGTGCAAGTCTGCAGTTTGGGAGTCCTCCTGGACTGATCACTGAGCCTGGAACCCCAGGTGTCGGTGGTGATCAGGAGGGCGTTTGTACAACTAAGACTTGTGCGCCAACTGCACCCGTACCTTCAGAAGTCTGATTTGGCCATGGTAGTCCATGCTCTTGTTACATCCCGTTTAGACTACTGCAATGTGATCTATGTGGGTTGCCTTCAAAGACTGTTCGGAAGCTTCAAATAGTTCAATTGCAGCCATGTTAACTGGAGTGTCGCACAGGTAGCATACAACTCCCCTGTTGCGGCAACTCCACTGGCTGCCTATCAGCTACCGAGCACGATTCAAATTGCTGGCTTTAGCCTATAAAGCCTTAAATGGCTCCAATCCAACTTGCCTGTCAGAACGTATCTCTCTGTATGAACCAGTTCATAGATTAAGATTTCCGGGGATGTCCTGCTCTTGGCCTCACTGGTGCGACTGGTAGGGATGAGAGACAGGGCCTTCTTGGGGGTGGCCCCATGGCTGTGGAACTCTCTCCCGAGTGAGATCAAGTCGGCCCCCTCCCTCCTGACCTTTAGGAGACAGCTAAAGACCTGGCTGTGGAACCAAGCATTTGGCCCATCACAGGAATATTTAATGTTAAAGTGAACGTTGAAAGTGCAATGACCCAGAACTGGTTATGGACAATGGTGATGTTTTTGTGAGACACGTGCTGTGCTCACAAATGTTTAATGTTTAATCAGGGGAGGGTTAATTTTGATGTTTAATACTGTTTTATATCAATGGCATTGAATTGTTGCCAACACTGTGAACCGCCCTGAGTTTCCTTTGGAGTTGAGAAGGGCGGTCAGGGGCGGCTCAAATGGATTTGGTTTGTCCTATAGGCAGGGGCGGCTCAACCCATTATGCAAAGTAAGCCTTTGCAGTATAGTTTATTTTGCCCAGGGGCGCTCTTGAGGCGCTCTTGGGGGAAAATAGACCTTGACGTATGCGAGTCGTAGTTACTGGGATATATGGTTCACCTACAATCAAAGAGCATTCTGAACTCCACCAATGATGGAATTGAACCAAATATGGCACACAGAACTCCCACGACGAACAGAAAATATATATCAGTGATTGGTTTGGGGGGGGGGGGGGGAAGGCAAAATACTGTTTGCTTACCGTTGATAATTACCTAGGGCCGGATCTGAGGGCGGTATACAAATACCGCAAATAAGTAAATAAGTAAATAAGTAAATTAAATACTAGCCAGTTTTTGTTGGTTAAAATTGTTCTTCATTTTAATATTGTATTGTTCTTTCAAATTGTATTTGCACTACAATGTTTTTTTTGTTGTGTCAGGAGCGACCTGAGAAACTGCAAATCGCTTCTGTTGTGAGAGAATTGGCCTTCTGCAAGGACGTTGCCCAGGGGACACCCGGATGATTTGATGTTTTATCATCCTTGTGGGAGGCTTCTCTCATGTCCCCGCATGAGGAGCTGGAGCTGATAGAGGGAGCTCATCCGCCTCTCCCTGGATTTGAACCTGCGACCTGTTGGTCTTCAGTCCTGCTGGCACAGGGGTTTAACCCACTGCGCCACCAGGGGCTCATTTGCACTACAAATAAGATATGTGCAGTGCGAATAGGAATTAGTCCATGTTTTTTTTTCAAAGTATAGTCCAGCCTCGCAACTATCCGAGGGACTATAAACTGACCTTTTGTTTTAAAAAGTCTGCTTTAGGTCAATAAGATACCTTACAAAAATGTCAAATGGAGGTTCTACAGAGGTCATTTAAGCTGGTGTTGAAGGGAAGGCTAGCCGATGCTGCATCAAGACTCCCACCCGGGAGTTTATCTTGGTCTGTACTGCTTTGAGTGTAGAGTTTGATCACTCTGCAGCCATCCACACAAAGCACACAGACTGATGTGATTTAAACTGGGGTGTCTACGGACAACGCTGGCTCTTCGGCTTAGAAATGGAGATGAGCACCACACCCCAGAGTCAGACATGACTGGACTTAATGTCAGGGGACTACCTTTACCTTTACCTAAGCCACTTAATGTGTTTGCACCCTGAGTTATAAAAAAACACAGAGGAAAGTTCAAATGCTGCATCATGATTTGGACTTTCCCTTGTGTTGGGGCAGTGTAACAACTCAATTCCTATGCAGAATGTGTGAATGGTGTCCTGACAGCCATCCCACTACCATTTTGCTGACCAGAAGCAGCTCCCTAGCAGAGCTTGCTGGTGATATCTCTTACGGTAACAATCACCAGCTTGGTGATCTCCAGAAATGATATTACCAGCAAGGCTCTATGGAGGATCGACTTTTAGCCAGTAGAAAGCAATGTGTTTTTTAAACATCCAGCCAAATCTAGGGCCATCTACACAGTACCTTTATCCCAGAAGTTCCCAGTTCAAAATGGAGGGTGGCTAGACCATGTCCCCTCATAACACAGGAGGAATTGCTACAAAGTTCTAAAAATGTGAGATTTACAGTTGTGGGAATATTCCGATTCTGGCTGGAAAATGTGGATATTAGAATCTCTGTATGTCCCCACACTCAGAAAATACGGGATTTTTATGTTGGTTTGTTCCTGGGTTATACTTGTTTGTTCCTGACTGGTTGTATCCTAAATCCATGACAACAGTTGACTAGAGGACAAAAACTTTATCCTGGCAAGAGAAACTTCATCCTCCATATGTTTAATGTAGTTTGTGATACACAAACAAAGGTTTTACCATGTAATCAACTTTCCCCAAGTTTTATAGTAAAAGCAATGAGGAACAGACATGTATAATCCAGGAACATCACCCCATTTTCCCCAGACACAAGTACACAACCAAACCTGTCTGGACAGATGGCCATGCAGTCTCTGAATGATAATAATAATGACAAAGTTCTGTTCCTGGCTTGAAAGTGTCAGTTCCTGTTTAATAGCGTAGTCCTGACTTTGAAAGTAGTGGTCCTACTCCACAAACTTTGTTTGTGTGTCACAAACTTCATTAAACGTGTGGATGACGAAGTTTCTCTTGCCAGGACATGATTTTGACCCCTGTAGCCAATTTTTGCCATCTTTTCAGGATAAAAGCAATGAGGAACAGATATGTATGACCCAGAAATAAAACTTAGAGGAACAATGTGCATATTCATATCTGCACATTTAATTTTTTTAAAGCCAACATTTCTGGCAGACCCACGGTGGCCATCATGTGGCCTTCAAAATCCCATAACGAAGCAGCAAGTCAGGATGTCACAGGCAGAAATCCCAGGACCAACCTGCTCTCAGGTCCCTTTTTTTGGTCCCACCTATTAAACCCATGATTTGGTGCTGACTGGAGGCACCCCTTGCTGTCCACACATCAAAAACATTGGACAGGTTACAATGAAATTTCCTGAAAGCCCCAGAATAAACTGCATTGTTCTTATCTCATGTGGACTGCTCACAGCAGGTTTGATGTAAGTACGTTTCATTATCCCACATAGACACAACATACATGTTAGGACTATTTTGGTTGTTTGAGTGCAGGTATTTACATATGTCTGGAATAGGTAAAGGTTTTCCCCTGACATGAAGTCCCGTCATGTCCGACTCTGGGGTGTGGTGCTCATCTCAATTTCTAAGCTGAAGAGCCGGCGTTGTCCGTAGACACCTCCAAGGCCATGTGGCCAGCATGACTGCATGGAACGCCATTACCTTTCCAGCAGAGCAGTACCTATTGATCTACTCACATTTGCATGTTTTCGAACTGCTATGTTGGCAGAAGCAGGGGCTGACAGCGGAAGCTCATGCCGCTCCCCAGATTCGAACCTGTGACCTTTCGGTCAACTAGCTCAATGCTTTAACCCACTGTGCCACTGGGGGCTATAGCAGGAATGGAGCCCCTTAATTCCTCCCCTTTTGTTTCTCAGTGGCCCGGTTTTGTCTACAGTCCTGTTGCCGCTCACCAGCTAAGTTTACTGTTCAAGGAATTGGTATTGCAAGATCTGCATTGGGCTGAATGCTTGGAATAGAATTGCTAAAATATTACAGCTGTGTCCTATTAAAAGGATTTGTATCACTTAAAATGGCAAACATGTGAATTTGCTACAACGATTACTGCGAAGAAGGGTGCTGTTTATTATGACACTGCTTTGGAAGCTGGGATTTGCACTCACCACTTTCCTGTTGGTTGGCACTGCCAAGGAAACATGAATCACAGGAACCTGCTTGCTTGCTACATAATAGATCTTTTTTACTGCAATATTCCTAGTTCGCTGCACTTTAGCAACAGAAATGGTTGCGCTTGTAGTGTAGTTATGGAATTTTGGGTAATTTGCGTCGGCTTTAATTTGAGACTTTAAACACTTTATTGCTAAACAAGTTCAAATATGTCATTTAATGGGTGGTATGCAAACATTTATCACAGATTAAAATGAACGGCAATGAAAATGAAGGACTGGGCTACCAGGGGAAGAGGCTACATTGATGAATTACTGATGTGTAATTCCATACACATAGAGCATAGACTTATGCAGAAAGTGGGGAGAGCTTTGGCTCAATTCCATCATTGGTGAGAGAGCTTTCTCAAGTTTGTTAATGCTGTTTTGTATCATAATTTGAATAAATACTGGGATGCTGTGAGTTTTCCGGGCTGTATGAACATGTTCCAGAAGCATTCTTTCCTGACGTTTTGCCTGCATCTATGGCAGGCATCCTCAGAAGTTGGGAAGTCTGTCGGAAACTAGGAAAATGGCTTTTATATATCTGTGGATATATAATGCAGGTGAAATGTCAGGAGAGAATGCTTCTAGGACATAGCCATACAGCCTGGAAAACTCACAACAATCCAGGGATTCCGGCCATGAAAGCCTTCGATAATACGTTGAATAAATATTGTCTGTACCATACTCTGCTGTGGATGTGCTGTTGAGACCAGGAGAAACTAAAGCTCCCTGAGCATCAAATTAGTGGATCCCCCTCTGGCACAATGGGCTGAAGATTGACAGGTTGGAGGTTCGAATCCAGGGAGAGCACAGATGAGCTCCCTCGGTCAGCACCAGCTCCCCATGCGGGGACATGAGAGAAGCCACCCACAAGGATGGTAAAACATCAAAAACATCTGGGTGTCTCCTGGGCAACGTCCTTGCAGACGGCCAATTTTCTCACACCAGAAGCAACTTGCTGTTTCTCAAGTCGCTCCTGACATGAAAAAAGCATCAAATTTAGAGCCTTTCACACAGCTGAATAAAGTCCCAAATTTTCTGCTTTGAACTGAATATATGGCAGTGTGGATTCAGATAACTCAGTTCAAAGTTCAAAGGATTTTCTGCCTTGATATTCTAGGTTATATGGCTGTGTGGAAGGGCTCTGAGAGTTAAAAAAAACACACCCCAAAGAAGCCCATGGACCACGAATGGAAAACACAAGTCCTTTCAGCTACTGTTCGCCTTCAATTTCCATCAGCAACATCTGAAGGCCTTCTTTCCCTTTCATACCTTTTGTTGTTTCATGCCTTCACATTGGACCCTTCTATACTGCAATATAATCCATATTATCACATCAGATAATCCACATTATCTTCTTTGAACTGGATTGTCTGAGTCCACACTACCATATAATCTAGTTCAAAGCAGATAACTTTACAGCAGTGTAGAGAGGCTGTTTTTTTTTCAATCTTTGGTGACCCCAAGACAAACCTATTCCAGGGTTTTCTTGGCAATATTGGTCAGAAGAAGTTTGCCATTGCTTTCCTCTGAGGCTATTTATTTATTTATCGTGTCAGGAGCAAACCGAACAGTTGTATTGCATTTTTTAACAAACAAACAAACAAAACACAAAGTTTGCAAGTTTGGTAGTTGATTAGATGTCCTTTGACCAGTAGTTGGCCACTTGGAGTGCCTCTGGTGTTACTATAAGAAGGTCCTCCATTGTGCATGTAGCAGGGCTCAGGTTGCATCACAGCAGATGGTCTGTAGTTTGCTCTTCTCCACACTTGCATGCTGTGGAGGCTGAGAGAGTGTGACATGCTCAAGGCCACCACTGGGTTTCATGACCAACCCTTGTCTCTAGAGTTGCTGTTCGATGCTCAAACCACTACACCACATTGGCTCTTTTATGCCCTAGATTCTTGATATTGTCAATATGTATTCTAAATTTCTGGGCCTTTTTCAATGGGAAATGTCACAGTGTCGATCTCTCCTAGAGAGACCTTCACATACCAATCCTCTTCCTTTTCACTCAAAAACAAACCTTTATGTTTCTACTTCTCGATGCTGCATGAAGTCTCTCAGAGCTCAAGGCTGTACTTGCAGTTGCATTATTTCCATGTCAATTCGCTTAGAGGTATATGTTGCCTTTCTCCAGTCAACCAACAACACCAGAGCTTTGACTACCTCTCCCTACTTGACGCATAGAAAGAAAATAATCAGAGTCGACAAGAAAACCTAAATAAAAGTTCTGTTACGAAGGCATCTGACAAATAGATTTCACAATGAATTGTTCATCACTTCAAGGCTGGTTTATAATGCAGAGAATATTGTTTTGTAACTTGGTGAATCACGCAGCTGAATCAGGGTGGAATGACTCTCTGAGGTTGATGATCAGGTGGTGGTGGTAGCTACTTGATATAACACTGTGTAACCCAATTTGAACAATTTTCTGTTCCTGGTTTGAAAGTATTATTTCCTATTTAGTTACTTGGTACTTACTTTGAAAGCATTTGTTCTACTTTAGAAACGTCATTTTTTTAGCTGCCACAAACAATGTTGAATTGGTTCAGACTCTATGAAATATTCATTGAAAAACGATAGCAAAATGTGCTACAGGGTGTCCTGCAAAAACATTTTTTTTTTGCAGTTTAATAATCATTTTTTATGTTTTTATGATAGAACCAATTAGGAAATGACATTTATAACCCACAGTGTAATCAAACTGAATGATGTCCGCTCCTGGCAAGTGTTTCTCTTGGCATATTGGTCTGAGTATGTTTGTGCCGTCGTGCCTGGGGGCTATAGCTCTTAGTGAAAGAGGCATGGACGTGACACCTTTCCCCCAGGGGATTGCTTCTTGACCTCCTTTAGGAAACTGGAACTCCCAAAGACCCAAACACTGTAGATAACTCAAAATAAGTTTTATTGTTCACAAAGAGTTATCCCTTTAAGGCAATAAACTGGAAGTTTCAAAGGGGTGAAGGAAAATATACATCATCTTGGGACCAAAGAGTTTGCAGCTGAGAAGCTTTTCCAAGTTTCCTCTTTCATCAATGGCTGTGAATATCGGAATAATCACAGCCCCAATACCAAAGGCCTATATCTGAAGGGACAATGCCTTCCTCTGGTGCCAAAATAACTGGTTTGGAAGCTCTTGAGACTTCTCAACATCGTTCAGGTTGATCTGAACATGAACCATAAGTCTCAAGGGTAAGAACCTTAGAATTGGTGCTGAGAGGTAACTTAATCAGGGGTTTTTAGAGCGAAGTCTCTTACTCATGTCCATCTGGTAGAAAATCTGATGGTGGAATGAAAAAGGGAAGCACTCCCCTCCTCCAGGAAGAAGTGGAGCCAAACAATTGAGCTGAGAAAGCAATTCAACTGGTGCAAACAACATTGATTGACAGCAATAAATAACCAATCAATTCAACTATACATAGGCAGGGTAAAAAGGCAGGATTAAGCATGATACAACAGTTTAAATCTTACAACTAGCAGTTCTACACATAGGTGGCACCACTCGCGCCATCACAATGTTATTCTTAAGCTAATGCTTCATGAGCTTGTAGATGGAAGGAAAGGATTGGGAAGAGGAACACCACTTTACAGAAGGAGATCCGGGCTTCAGATATCCATCCTCAGCCTAAAGGTGTCCCTCTTTGTAACAAAGAGACTTTAACAGCTTGAATAATGGACTATGGATTTTGGAAAATGATTTGGACCATGACTTGGCATTTTATATGTGGTTTTAATCTGTTTGATCTGTTTAATCTGGAATCCATGACATGCAAGTGTGGAGAAGAGCAAACTACAGACCACCTGCTGCAGTGCAACCTGAGCCCTGCCACATGCACAATGGAGGACCTTCTTGCAGCAACACCAGAGGGACTTCAAGTGACCAGCTACTGGTCAAAGGACATTTAATCAACTACCAAGCTTGCAAACATCGTGTTTTGTTTGTTTTGTTAAAAAATGCAATGCAACTCTTTGGTCTGCCCCTGACACTATAAAGAAACAATCTGTTTGATATATTGTTATATGTTTTAATTGCTTATATGCTTAGTGTGCTGTCACGCGCTGGGCCTATGGCTTTTGAACAGGACGTGCTCTTTGTGCCCAGCAGGAAGCCAGGGTGCCCTAAGGATTTTCCTATACAGAGTCTTTAGAAGCTTGAAAGGTTTAACAAAGTCCTTTATTATTGCTTAAGTCTTCAACAAACAATCAAATACTTCTTAGATCTTCAACAAATTAAACAAATGCTTCAAGGCTTTGAATCAACTGGTGGCTTTCTTAATCTTGTCCACAAGGGACAGGCAACTGGCTTCGTGAACTGTTTCTTTTCTTTAAGAGGAAAACCCTTTTTAACCCCTCCTTGGGCAATCTACTTTCTAAACTTAGCTGGTGTGGGCTCGACTACTGGCTCCAAACTGCTTCTTGGGTCCCGAGTAGACCTACCAGTCAAGCAGGCCCGTAGCCAGGATTTCGTTTTGGGGAGGGCTAAAAAATTTTCAGGGGGGGTTTCCGGGGGGGGGGGGGGTTTTTTTGGGGGGGGGCTGAGTCTGACTGAAAGAGGGTCTAGCCTAGCAAACCTTTTGTATCATTACCCCAATACCCCCATGCATATGGGATATATTGAGTATGGTGATCAGATCATGATATGAATAAACATAACAGTTTAAATAATGCACCAGTAAGGCCTTTTCGCGAACCACCATGAGAATTTCGGGGGGGGGGGCTGAAGCCCCTCAAGCCCCCCCCCCCCCCCGCTACATGCCTGCAGTCAAGGCTTTGTAGATCCTCCAGCTGAAGTCCTTTGGAACTGTTCTCCCTCGGAATTTCCCCCGGATGCTGTGAGAAATGAAGCTTCTCTACAGGTGGAGCTAATCCACATCCTGTAGCTAAACTTTCCAATGCAAGACTGACCTAAAATGGCTCCCTCTCCTCCCAGAGCCCTGGGGAAAGGGGCGGAACCAAAACTTAACAATGATTGATGGGTCATTGGCCCTATAATTGCAAACCAAGGGAAGCCACCTTATTGCAAAATGCATGGAACTTTGGAATACATGCAAACACTCAAAGAAAGAAAAGGAAGTTGGAGCTTTTGGTACAGCCGTACCAGCACACTTAGATTGTTTATATTTTTATGAGATATGTTTTATTGTTCACCTTCGTGACCTCATGGACCAGCCCACGCCAGAGCTCTCTGTCAGCCGTCACCACCCCCATCTCCTTCAAGGTCAGTCCAGTCACTTCAAGGATCCCATCCATCCATCTTGCCCTTGGTCGCCCTTCTCCCTTTTTCCTTCCATTTTCCCCAGCATCATTGTCTTCTCTAAGCTTTCCTTTTTTTCTCATGATGTGGCCAAAGTACTTCATCTTTGCCTCTACTATCCTTCCCTCCAATGACCACTCGGGCTTTATTTCCTGAAGTATGGACTGGTTGGATCTTCTGGTGGTCCAAGGCACTCTCAGAACTTTCCTCCAACATCACAGTTCAAAAGCATCTATCTTCCTTCGCTCAGCCTTCCTTATGGTCCAGCTCTCACATCTGTAGGTGACTATGGGGAATACCATTGCTTTAACTATGCGGATCTTCGTTGCCACTGTGATGTCTCTACTCTTCACTATTTTATCGAGATTGGACATTGCTCTCCTCCCAAGAAGTAAGCATCTCCTGATTTTCTGACTGCAGGATTTACATAGGATTTGTGCAACATTAGAACAGTAAAGACAAATATCCCTTAAATAAAATAAACATTTAATATTAAATAATCTAAATATGGCTGTGTGGAAGGGTACTGTGTAAGATGTCATTCCTACACCACTTTCCTAGCATCTCCTTCCAGAGGTGGTGGCCTCACTAAGCCTAATAGTAAGGACAGACATTTTCCCCTTCCCCTTTCTGATGAACCTTGTACACCTTCCCTTTTTGTACTTCCTTTGTCTTCTTTCCTTCTCCTATTTAGAATCTGCATTGAGAATCTAAAGCATTTAGAATCCATTCCAGATGTTGGAAGAAGGAGGAGGGAAGATGGCAAGATGTTCCTCACTTATGTAAGAGTGATCATGAGGGTGGGAGGAATGGCTGCAAGGATGGAAGGTGACTGGATTTTCCCTTGCTATTTTTGTAAGCAAGGAGAAAATATAATTGTTGGGGTTTTTTTCCAGAGCTGAAAAAAGGGGGAAAAAAAGACGTGTGACAACCTTTCAGAAACTATGCTTTCAAAACTCTTTAATGGCCAAGTAAACCTCAAAGGAAATTTAATCTACTCTGTTGCCCTTGGCTACAGTAACATGGCCCAGCCCATCATGGAAGTCTCCATCTGGAAGGACCATTCATCTCAATTATGTACATGTGGGTTCAATGGTGAGACGAATTATCCTACTAATGAGAAGTTTAGTTGCTGAGTGTGAAATTTACTCATATTCCTAATTCTCCACTGTTGTGAACTTGATTCAATAGTGGTTTGATTTAATGGTATTACAAATGGAAAACATGATGCTGGGTGGATGTGAGCTTTTGTTTGGCAACAGACATGCTTTAAATGGGTGTGAAAGTTGAATGGCTGGATAACTCAGTGGAGAGGGATGAAGGGATTTTTTGGTAAGGAATCCCTTCTTCCCTACTATGGCCCCTTCTAGACTGCCATATAATCCAGATTATCAAAGCAGATAATTCACATTTCATGCTTTGAACTGGGTTATATTGTCTACATTGCCACATAATCCAGTTCAAGGCAGATAATCTGGATTTTATATGGCAGTGTAGAAGAGGTCTATATGTGTTTAAATTAGAGATTAATTGAATAGGTGAGGTACAGACATAGCTGCTGCTTTGAGAAAGCAAAAGGAGGACACACTGTCCTGGCTCATTGAGTAACTCTGATAGCAGGCATGTAGCCGGGGGGGGGGGGGGGGGGGGGGGTTGGGGGCTTCAGCCCCCCCCCCCCCAAATTCTCATGGTGGTTCACGAAAAGGCCTTACTGGTACATTATTTAAACTGTTATGTTTATTCATATCATGATCTGATCACCATACTCAATATATCCCATATGCATGGGGGTATTGAGGTAACGATACAAAAGGTTTGCTAGGGTAGACCCTCTTTCACTCAGACTCAGCCCCCCCGAATCAAACTCAGCCCCCCCCCCCCCACAACTCACCCCCCCCCCCCCGAAACAAAATCCTGGCTACGGGCCTGTCTGGTAGTAGGGCTCATAAGTATGAACAGAGGTGTGTAGTTACTTAGACGATCCCTCATAGCTTGAGGATAATTGTCTTCCAGATGTGGTGTTTTGGTGGTGGCTTTGGATCCCTATTCTTGATCCACATCTTCTCTCGCAGTGAAGACATTGGTTTCCAGGTAGAAGACGGTCCCAGTCAGGGCTGGCATGACACGCCTTGCTCTTGGCACATTTCTCTCTTTTGCCCTCTGTTCATGCCTCTTCAAATTCTGCAGCACTGCTGGTCACAGCTGACCTCCAGTTAGAGCGCTCATGGGTCAGGGTTTTCCAGTTCTGTGTCTGTGCCACAGTTTTTGAGGTTCGCTTTAAGCCCATTTTTAAATCCCTTTTCCTGTCCACCAACATTCCCTTTCCTGTTCTTGAGTTCGGAGTAGAGTAGCTGCTTTGGGAGACAGTAATCGGGCATTCGGACAACATGGCCAGTCCAGTGGAGTTGATGGCGGAGGAGCATCGCTTCAATGCTAGTGGTCTCCCAACTCACAGACACTTCTTCTGACACGCAGACATTTGTCCGCCTGTCTTCCCAAGAGATTTGCAGGATTTTTTGGAGGCAATGCTGATGGAATCATTTCAGGAGTTGTGTGTGACATCGACAGTCCATGTTTTACAGGCATATAATAGGTTTAGGAGAACAATAGCTTTATATACAAGCATCTTGGTCTCCTACAAATGCCTCTACTTCATTAGAAAGAATGCTGTGCTCACAGAGCTCAGGCGGTGTTGTATTTCAGTGTCGATGTCGATTTTTGTGGAGGTGTGGTTGCCAAGGTAGCGGAAATGGTCAACGTTTTCTAATGTTACACCCTTAAGCTATATTTCTGACATTCCAGAGGGATTGACTTCTGCCTGTTGAAAGACCACTTTGTTGTTTTTTTTAATGTTCTGTGAGAGGCCAGGTTTCCCGTATGCTTCTGCAAAGGCGTTTAGACTGGCTTGTAGGTCTTCTGACTGAGTACAGCTCACATTATCATCAGCATATTGGAGTTCTATAACAGATGTTGTTCTGACCTTGGTTTTCAGTCTGGAAGATTAAATAGCTTGCCATCTGTCTGATAGATGATTTCCGTGATGGTGGGAAGCTTCCCATCAACAAGGTGCAGTGTCATAGTGATGAAGATGGAGAATAAGGTTGGGGCAATAACACATCCCTGTTTGACACCTGATTCCACCTTAAATTGGTCACTTTGCATAATATAGCAATGTAGATGGGGCCTTACTTAGATGATAGAAAAGGCAGAAACTCTTCTTGACTAAAAAATAGAGGTGCTATAATGATCTCAGTACACTTTCCTCAGCCCATGGACAATTTTTGTCCTAGACTTCTGAAAATCACCACAATGTTTTCTGGCTCTGATGCACTCTCCCTGTCTAGATTCCCAAAATAAAACACACAAGTGCCTGACAGAGCCAAACAAGGCATGACACAAAACCAAACCACAACATGAACTCAGTGGCCTGAAGAGAAAATCATTCCTGGATTTGATATCTGAATAAATGGGCAGGAGGCGTATTTTTTAAGGGTTTTTATAATTCCTTTTATAAATACGAAGGATGTTCCTAATGTTGCCTTTCCTGGTTATTGATACAACAGCTGTGTAGTAAGTGTGGTGCGCCTTGCTCTATAATATCAATTTGATCTAGATTCCAAGGTCAGTTCTAGTCTAGGTCAGTTCTAGGTCAGTTCTAGTCAGCTCCAAGGTCAGTTCTAGTCAAGGTCCTTATAGTCAGTTTAAGATACAGAAAAAGTGAAAAAATGTTATCCATGACCACAAAATTACACTGGAATTCATAATGGAAGCCCACCGAACCATCATGGTTATCATGGATTTTGAAATTAAAGAATATGGTTTTAGTTGCGGCTTTTCAAAATATCATGGTGTGAGCTGCCTTGCCTCCTGGAAGAAAAGTTGGATGTAAATAATGCAGTGCAATGCCATACAATACAATACGGATCAGCTACAAAAAGCATAGCTTATGTGAAAATATTCTATGCAATAATAAAAATGTTTTATCAGAAGGCACCAGACCTGCAATTTCATTTTCAGCAAGGACTTCAAACATAAAGATCAAGGCATGACTTCAAACATAGAGAACATGGCATTGTACAGATATGTTTTCAATGTACAAACAGTGCAAATTGGTGACTCTTATATTAGGTCCATTGAATGTGATAAGAGTGTGTTATATCTGAAATAATGTCATAAGGAAGAGGGAACAGGCTTGTTTTCTGCTGCCCCGAAGACTAGGACTCAGAGCAGTGGGTTCAAATTACAGGAAAAGAGATTCCACCTACTTACCTCTCCGAACGCATCTCCTCCTATGAACCGACTAGGACATTAAGATCGTCTGGGGAGGCCCTGCTCTCGGTCCCGCCCGCATCACAAGCGCGCTTGGCGGGGACGAGGGACAGGGCCTTCTCGGTGGTGGTCCCTCGGCTGTGGAATGCCCTACCTGTAGACATCAGACAGGCCCCTTCTCTGCTGGCGTTTTGGAGGAAGGTCAAGACCTGGCTTTACGAACAAGCGTTTGGCTAAACAGTGCAATGGAGTACAGGAAGATGGTACAATCGAACATAGGAAATGGTATAAGGATTATAATTACGGATTCTGATTCTGATTTGTTGCTGAGGCACTACGATTAGGATAATGATTGTTTTGATCTGTATGTCTTGTATAATGTGTTTTAATTGCCTTTTGATATTGTTGTGATAACTTGTAGTATGTAAACCGCTTTGAGTCGCCATTCCGGCTGAGAAAAGCGGTAAAGAAGTAAAGCAAATAAATAAATAATAAATAATAAATAAACATAAGAGTTGTTCAGCAGTGTAACTCTCTGCCTTGGAGTAGAATAGAATAGCTTTATTGTCATTGTACTATTGCACAATGAAATTAAATGCTTTCCCCAACACACATCACAAAATAACACACCCATTCCTCCACACTTCAACCACCACCTCTCAACCCCCAATGCCACATCAATGCAAAAACATGGAGTTCAATATAGTTACAGCTCTAGTATAAAAGCTATCTCTCAGTCTATTTGTCCTAATCTTTGTCACCCTGTACCATCTGCCAGATGGTAATAATTTTTTAAAAAAAGAATATGTCGGGTGAGATGGATTCTTAAGAAGATTCTGAGCTTTCTTAAGGCTGTAGGACTTATAAGGTTCTTCCAAAGAGGGAAGAGAGCAACCAATGATTCTCTGGGCAGTCGTGGCAACCCTTTGGAGTGCCTTTCTCTCTGCAGTTACCAAACCATGCACAGATGCAGTTAGGACACTCTCTATAGCACAGTGGTAGAAAGTCACCAGCAGTTTTCCATTCAGGTGTTCCTTAGAAATCTCAAATAGTACAATCTCTGCTGGGTTCTCTTAACTTACACTGCCGTATATTAAGTCAGATCCTCCTTAACAGTGACATCCAGGAACTTAAAACTGGTCACCTGTGCCACTTGGTCTCTATTTATGACCAAAGGCTGGATTTCTGGTCTATTCTTTCTGTAGTCCACTATGAGCACCTTGGTCTTACTGATGTTAAGATCTAGATTATTGTCCCTGCACCACGAGAACAGCTGATCCACCTCATCCATATAGGCAGACTCATTCCACCACGGTTGTATCATTTGCAGATTTGGTAATGATATTGCTATGGTGGATACAATCATACGTGTACAAAGTGTAAAGCAGAGGACCCAACACACAACCAAATTTGTCATGAATACTCAATATGCCCAAATGTGAACACTGGTGGAGTTTGGGGAAAATAGACCTTGACATTTGGGAATTGTAGTGCTTGGATTTATAGTTCACCTACAATCAAAGAGCATTCTGAACCTAACCGATAGATTTGGGCCAAACTTCCCACACAGAACACTAATCACCAACAAAAAATACTGTGTTTTCTGATGGTCTTTGGTGACCCCTCTGACACTCCTCTCAAGACCCCGGCCAGGGTCCCGACCCCGAGGTTGAGAAACACTGCACTACAGGCAGTGATATTACTACTGATACTAGACACATAGCAAGGTGAGTACTAGAATATCATACCTCTCTTCAATTGTGTATTTGTGCCAATTCACCAATTTGTGATCCTGCATTCATACTTCTCCGTACCCTTTTAACCCTACCTTCCTACATTACCATTGTTACTTAATTTAAGTTGTTAAAATCACAAGTGAACAATTCCAATTTTTAAAGGCAAATATTACTATAAAATAAATGTAGAATGGTCAGCTTGGGAATAGTGAGCGGGAGAGGAGGAAAACTCATTCCCTGACATCACTTTACTGCCGGTTTGTCGACAGAGAAGTGAAAGGGGCCCATCAATCAAAGTAGGTGATGGGAATTAGGTGATTAGGAAGGGAGAAGAGGTAGCTATCAAGACCACCTCTCCAAATGCACCTTGGTTCCAAGAATTCCTTGGTGACCGACCATGTGTTGAAGAAACAGGCATCTCATCTGAAACACAATAACAGATCTTCAAAGTCCCAGTCCAGTACTCAAACCTACTATACCACCCTGGAATTGGACTTGCATCCAGCCTTCAATTTGCAGGAGAGGCATTTAGGCAATGTTGGTATGGCTGCAGCACCAGACAAAAATATTATTGAAGTACACTTGGCTGTTGATGGGAAAGATGCAGTAAGGCACAGCTCTATTATTAATTTATGCATTTTAGCGGTTGGCTGTGGTTTTGAAAGCAAACGCTGGAGCTGTTAATATCTTGGTCACAATAAATCTTGTTGTCTCTATACATTTGATAGTGAAAAGTAGAACATCGAGTCTGTCTTGGCTCTTGGATACTTTGTGATTCAACTATATCGGTACGGAACATGACAGGAGGAGAGAAACACATCTTAAGGAGAAGAGCTTTGAAAAATCCACTCAAATGTGGGTCTGCTCTAACCTTACCTTCATAAATATTATTTCAGGCAGGGCCAACTTAAGAAATGTGGGTATCTGATACAAAGTCGTAGATGGGTCTCTCCTCAAACTAGAAACTGTGTCTGCTCCCCAAACTCAAGTTAAAGTGATTAGAACTCGGATCCAGGTGACTAATTTTGAGAAAATCTCACAGATGTATTTCACCATTGTTGTTGTTCATTCGTTCAGTCGTCTCTGACTCTTCGTGACCTCATGGACCAGCCCACGCCAGAGCTCCCTGTCGGCCGTCACCACCCCCAGCTCCTTCAAGGTCAGTCCAGTCACTTCAAGGATGCCATCCATCCATCTTGCCCTTGGTCGGCCCCTCTTCCTTTTACCTTCCACTTTCCCCAGCATAATTGTCTTCTCTAGGCTTTGCTGTCTCCTCATGATATGTATTTCACCATGTCTGACAGGAAATATATGCTAAAGTTCTCAGTCACCATCAATGTTCCATAACCTTCCCAATATTTAGCCTCATAGCAGAATGCTAAGAAACCTACTTATGAACTCACCAGACTTGTCGCTGGAATAGCCAATCACCATGGCAAATCTGGCAGTTCCCATCAGGGGACATGGGGAACCTGTTGCCCCACTCCCTGCATTACCCATTGCCCCATCCCACAGGGATGCATTGGTCCTCACTGAACCAATGCAACACGGGAAGCTTTCCATGTTGCCGCTGTGGTAGCATGTGCTGGTTCATCAATGCTTTCGTGATGGAGCACTGTCAGAAGTTACTCTACATTGTGGGATAGAAGCCAGCAGGCTCCGTCACAAAAGTATTGACAAACCAATACATGCCACGAAAAATACCTCATGTGATGAGGTCCTTAGTGAATTGCGAAGATGGCTAATAGATTTGTAGTGTGATGTGCAACCTACTGTACATTGGTCTCATTATATATTTGTTACTCTACATTGTGGGATAGAAGCCTTTCTAGTAACATAATACCAGTCCTCTGCTGGACATGGATGTTACAGAACTGCCCAATTTTAATCCCAACAGACACAAGTACACTTATGGAGACATAACTAACTAATAGGGCTGGGCGGTTTTGTTTCGTTAATTCGTAATTCGTTAATAATTCGTTAATTTTTTCAATTACAAAACGATAACGAACCATTCTGGAGCAATTATTTAAAAAAACGAATTTTCAAAAACGTTTTGTAAATGCTTCGTATTTCGATATTGTATTCGTTTCGTTATTGTTTTGAGGTCGTTTCGTTATTATTTCCGCATGTCTGGGCCAGTTTTATGGTTTAATTAGTGAAAAAAATTATAATATCACACCAACAGTCAACAACAGAGGGAGAGGGAAGCTTCAGAAGGTTTTGGAGGTTTTTTAGCGTATTTCGCGGTCGCGTCCGCCATTAACGAATCGATTCGTTATTGTTTCGGAAATCGATTCGTTAATTTTTTACCATTTATGAAATTTCGTAAATATCGAACTTTTTAAAAGGAAAATTTTGTAATTATTTTAAATATCGAAACAAAAAAACCCCCCAAATACAAATCGATTTTAGAAACAATTTTTTCCATTGTTACCCAGGCCTACTAACTAACACAACTAACAGGATCCAGCCTATATAACACAATAGTGTCAGAGTGGATAATAGCTCTTGAAGAATTTTCTAGGTTCTGCAGGGCAATGGCATTTCCAGTAGAAATCATTTGTTTCCATAAGGTTCATTACTATCCATGGCTTCCTGTTTCTATGATAGGTTCAGGAGCATATCCCTCCTCCCATGACTATGAGGGCCATGTTCAGAGGCGGCTCTAGGTAATTTTCAATGGTAAGCAAACAGCATTTTGCCCCCCCCCCCCCAACCGATCACTGATATATATATTCTGTTTCTCATGGGAGTTCTGTGTGCCATATTTGGTTCAATTCCATCATTGGTGGAGTTCAGAATGCTCTTTGATTGTAGGTGAAATATACATCCCAGTAACTACAACTCACATATGTCAAGGTCTATTTCCCCCCAAGAGTGCCTCAAGAGCACCTCTGGGCAAAATCAACTATACTGCAAATGCTTACTTTGCGTAATGGGTTGAGCCGCCCCTGGCCATGTTGTATATTAAATTGCTAAATTGAGACAACATGACTTGTTTCTCAGTGTGTACCTACACCTTAAGTCAGTTTTTAAAAACCAGATTTCTGGATTAGTTGTTAAATCTAGAAATCTGGTATTAAAAAGTGACTTAAGGTATAGGCCCACCCTAAAAACAAACTATTCTCCAAGGCACACTGTCCCAGTTCAGCAATGCAAGCAATTCAGTCTTGCAAGTTTTGCAGTTCATATTGTGGCAATACCTTTATCAATCCAACCAACCTTGGATAAACGTTTCAGGATTAGCTTTTGACTTTTTCCTCATCAGGCGAATGTGCTTTTTAAAAAAAATGTACACAATGGTTTCGAGGGGCAAAAATATGATGGTAGAGGCAGAGCCTACAGGCTCTCTTCTGTGAGCATGGGATGGTAAGTAGACGCTCAGTGCAGAGAACATCAGCTGGATTTGCTGGAACAAGAACAGCCATTAAAACAGAGCAATAAAATCTGATTCTCCATACGTAAACGGCCTCTTTGTCTCTGTCCAAAGCACAGGTCACAGGCTACTGGGTTGGAGGAGAGTAGTGCATTCTCTAGGTAGCCTCCGTAATATGATGTCTGGGCATAAACCGAGGTGCTGGATCAGGCAAAGAAAATTAACAGAAGCCAGTTCTGGTAGCTCTGCCATTTGTTGGAAAATGATCCCCCCCAAATAGAGTCCCAGTTCCAGATGAGTGCGTCTTCCTCGTGTTGAATTCCACTTTCTAATGATTAAGTTTGGTGGCATTTAACTTTATACTTAACCTGACTACTGAGGGTATGTTTGTTCATTATGGCAATAGAGCAATAAGGCCTGGAACATTGCTCAGAACACTAAAAGCAAGTGGAGGACATTTGAACAGGTTTCCCTTCTGTTTCCCACCCTTAATTTTGGGTCCATCTGAGCTTCTCTGTTGTTGAGATCTTAATGATGTCACTCTATGGCAGTGGTTCTCAACCTTCTCAATGCTGCGACCCCTTAATACAGTTCCGCATGTTGTGGTGACCCCCAACCATAAAATTATTTTCATTGCTACTTCGTAACTGTAATTTTACTACTGATATGGTAGTGGCGCAGTGGGTTAAAGCACTGAGCTGCTGAGCTTGTTGATCGAAAGGTCGCAGGTTCGATTCCGGGGAGCGGCGTGAGCTTCCACTGTCAGCCCTAGCTTCTGCCAACCTAGCATTTTGAAAACATGCAAATGTGAGTAGATCAATAGGTACCGCTCCGGCGGGAAGGTAACGGCGCTCCATGCAGTCATGCCGGCCACATGACCTTGGAGGTGTCTACAGACAACGCTGGCTCTTTGGCTTAGAAATGGAGATGAGCACCACACCCCAGAGTCAGACATGACTGGACTTAATGTCAGGGGACTACCTTTACCTTTACCTTATGAATCATAATGTAAATATCTGATATTCAGGATGTATTTTCATTCACTGGACCAAATGTGGCACAAATACTCAATATGCTCACATTGGAATACTAATGGGGTTGGGGGGATTGATTTTGTCATTTGGGAGTTGTAGTTGCTGGGATTTATAATTCACCTACAATCAAAGAGCATTGTGAATTCTACCAATTATAGAATTGAACCAAACTTGGCACACAGAACTTCCATGACCAATACAAAATACTGGAAGGGTTTGGTGGCACTGACCTTGAGTTTTGGAGTTGTAGTTCACCTATAACCAGAGAGCACTGTGGACTCAAACAATGATGGATCTGGACCAAATTTGTCATGAATACTCAAGATGCCCAAATGTGAACACTGGTGGAGTTTGTGGAAAATAGAACTTGATATTTAGGAGTTGTAGTTGCTGGGATTTATAGTTCACCTACAATCAAAGAGCATTCTGAACCCCACCAACGATACAATTGGGCCAAACTTTCCACACAGAACTCCTATCAGTAACAGAAAATACTGTGTTTTCTGATGGTCTTTGGTGACCCCTTCGAAGACCCCCCAGGGGTCCCAACCCCTAAGTTGAGAAACGCTGATCTGTGATGTTTATCAGGAATCAAGATGGGCTCATTGTTGGCCTTGTATCTTGGGATTTTTCTCTCATTTCTCAATGGCTTTTTGATATTAACATTATACAAGTCTCCACTGCAAATCTCTCCTAATAACAATGATCTAAAATATGAAATTGTTGTTAGAATGGATAATTGCTGTGCTCCTAGGTTGTGGAACACCCTTCCAAGGGGGACTAGACTGTTTCCCTCTCTGCTTATAATGGGTTTCAACAGTCAAATCTTTAAAAATATGCATGTTCTTTAAAACTGATTTTTGTCCAGTTTTTAAAATATTATAGTTTGCTTAATTGCACCTTACCATTCTAAATGTCTTAATCTCTTTGGCTTTTAAACCTGAGAGCCCCCTGGAGTCCACTTCTGGGGGAAATGAGGATATAAATAAAACCGAAGAGTCCCCTAAGATTTGGGAAATACTTCTCCACCCAGCACATGTATGAGACTTCTTCAAATCTGCCTTCATGGCCTAGAACAGTGGTTCTCAACCTTTCTAATGCCGTGACCCCTAAATAAAGTTCCTCATGTTGTGGTGACCCCCAACCACATTTTCGTTGCTACTTCATAACAGTAATTTTGCTACTGTTATGAAATGTAATGTAAATGTCTGATATGAAGGATGTATTCCCATTGTTAAAAATTGAACATAATTAAAGCATAGTGATTAATCAAAAAAACAATATGTTTGGGGGAGTGTGGGCAACGGATGATGGGATGTGAAGTACCTTCAAGTGATGCAGCTCTGACTTCCAGAGACCAAAGAGACACCCCTCCCCCCCCCACCCGAAATACAGACCTGGACCAAACTTGGCACACAGAACCCTAATGGCCAATAGAAAATACTGGAGGGGTTGGGGGGAATTGAGTGATTTACGGAAGTTCACCTACATCTGGAGAGCACTGTGAACCCAAATTACTATTGATCTGGACAGAACTTGGCACAAATACTCAATATACCCAAATTTGAAGACTGGTGGGGTTTGGGAAAAATAGATATTGACATTTGGGAGTTGCTGGGATGTATAGTTGCCCTTCTAACCAAGAGCATTCTGAACTCCAGCAAGAATACAATTGAACCAAATCTGGCATGCAGAAGAGGCCTAGGTTAGTTTGGGCCCCTTCCATACAGCTGCATAAAATACACACTGAAGTGGATTATCTGGCTGTGTGGACACAGATAATCCAGTTCAAAGCAGATAATGTGGGATTTCATTCAGCTGTGTGGAAAGGGACTGGGTTATCTGAGGCCCCTTCCATACAGCTGCATAAAATACACACTGAAGTGGATGATCTGGCTGTGTGGCCTCAGATAATCCAGTTCAAAGCAGATAATGTGGGATTTCATTCAGCTGTGTGGAAAGGGACTGGGTTATCTGGGTCCCCTTCCATACAGCTGCATAAAATACACACTGAAGTGGATTATCTGGCTGTGTGGACTCAGATAATCCAGTTCAAAGCAGATAATGTGGGGTTTCATTCAGCTGTGTGGAAAGGGACTGGGTTATCTGGGTCCCCTTCCATACAGCTGCATAAAATACACACTGAAGTGGATTATCTGGCTGTGTGGACTCAGATAATCCAGTTCAAAGCAGATAATGTGGGATTTCATTCAGCTGTGTGGAAAGGGACTGGGTTATCTGAGGCCCCTTCCATACAGCTGCATAAAATACACACTGAAGTGGATTATCTGGCTGTGTGGACACACAGATAATCCAGTTCAAAGCAGACAATGTGGGATTTCATTCAGTTGTGTGGAAGGGGACTGGGTTATCTAGGGCCCCTTCCATACAGCTGCATAAAATACACATTGAAGTGGATTATCTGGCTGTGTGGACACAGATAATCCAGTTCAAAGCAGACAATGTGGGATTTCATTCAGCTGTGTGGAAGGGGACTGGGTTATCTAGGGCCCCTTCCATACAGCTGCATAAAATACACACTGAAGTGGATTATCTGGCTGTGTGGACACAGATAATCCAGTTCAAAGCAGATAATGTGGGATTTCATTCAGCTGTGTGGAAAGGGACTGGGTTATCTGGGTCCCCTTCCATACAGCTGCATAAAATACACACTGAAGTGGATTATCTGGCTGTGTGGACTCAGATAATCCACTTCAAAGCAGATAATGTGGGATTTCATTCAGCTGTGTGGAAGGGGACTGGGTTGTCTGAGGCCCCTTCCATACAGCTGCAAAAAATACACACTGAAATGGATTATCTGGCTGTGTGAACACAGATAATCCAGTTCAAAGCAGACAATGTGGGATTTCATTCAGCTGTGTGGAAGGGAACTCTGCAATCAAAGGGCATTCTGAAACCCCAACAGCCATGGAATTGGACTAAACTTGGCACAGAGAACACCCATGAACACAAAGAGAATACTGGGGGCTCTGGGGAAAACAGACCTTGGAGATTGGGAGCTGCTTGGGATTTATAGTTCTCTGCAATCAAAGAGCATTCTGAAACCCCAACAGCCATGGAATTGGACTAAACTTGGCACAGAGAACACCCATGAACAAAAAGAGAATACTGGGGGCTCTGGGGAAAACAGACCTTGGAGATTGGGAGCCTGCGTTTTCCTTCCTGCCACAGCTATCCCCTGGGAGGCGCCTGCAAACGCTGCTGCAACAACTCAGGGGCCGTTTGCAGCACGGAGCTTCTCCGTTTGCAGCTTCTCCGTTGGCCTGGGGATGGCTCTCCTCCGCTCCTGGGCCCGCCTACAGGAGCGGCTGCAGCCCAGCACCTGCTCCACGGAGGATGATGCCAGGAAGGTGTGCGGCTGAAAGAAGGGCATCCACTCTCTGCAGAGCAACCCAGCTGTCTTTTCCTCCTCTTTCCTTGCACCTTTCTTTCCTCTGCTCTTTCTGCCTGCACACCTTTCCCTCCTTCTCCCTTGCCCCAGACACGTTTATTTTTTTCTTCCTCGCCCGTGTGCACTTTTTTCTCCCTCTCCCTTGCCATGTGCGTGCCCTTTTCTCCTCCCTCGACCCTCGTTCACCTTTCTTCTCCCTCACCCTGCGTGTACCCTTTTCCCTTCTCCCTGGCCCCATGTGTGCCTTTCCACCCCCCCTTGCCCCCCCGCCTGCCTTTTTTCCTTCTCCCTCACCCTCAGCGTGCCTTTCTCTCCTTCTCTCTCATCTTGTGCGTGCTTTTCCTTTTTTCTCCCTCACTCCGTGGGCACCTTTCTTTCCTTCTCCCTTTCCCTGCATACCCTTTATCTTCCTCTCTCCCTAGCTGGGTTGCTCTGCTGAGAGAGAGAGAGAGAGAGAGAGCGGAGGAAAGGCCTCCTCTCCCACTTTTCCAGGAGCCATTGGCAGGCCGGGGAGGACTTCCATCAGCCTCCGTCGAGCTGCTGCTGCTGGGTTGCAGCTGCTCCTCTAGGCCTGCAGTAGCAGCTCGACGGTGGAGGTGTTCAGAGATAGGATGCCGCTGCCTCCGCCGCTCCAGGAAGGCATGTGATTATTGCTGGGCTGGGAAAGGGCTGCCGCTATCCCTATCAGGAGTGCCATTGGCTTGTGGGTCGGCCGCCATTTTGGAGGGGGCGTGGCTAGCCAATGCGGCTTGGCGACCCCCAGAAAATGGCCAAACGACCCCTCGGGGGGTCGCGACCCCCAGGTTGAGAACCGCTGGCCTAGAAGCCTGTTGCATCCTCAGCATCTTTCAGCATCCTAGCTCCCTCTTCTGTATGAATCGGGTAGATAACTTGATATGAAAAGTCTGAGAGCTGCAAACAATGTTAAACAAGGCTCAAGTGGGACATGGTTTTTAGAGAAAATCCAATGGTCAAATTACAAATGTTCAAGTTTTTAGTGCCATAGAGTTTTAGTGCTAAAATACTATTTCAGTATAGTGTAGGGAAAATGTTGTGATGTTTAATGTCAAGCATGGGAATAAACATGTTGCAGCTGATACTAAAAATTACCAGGAGTTTTGAAATGGAAGCATTCCTTTTATACGTTCAGTGTATCTATGACTGGAAACTTGAAAATGTTCACAATGGGAAGAGTCCCAAAGGGGTTTGCATTGGCATCCATGTTTGGCAAGCATGGTATAAACATTATTGTTTGTGTGTGTGTGTGTGTGTGTAGAGAGAGAGAGAGTTCCACATATTTCAATATTTCTGGGGTCTTTTGAAATGTGTGTAAAACCTTGGTTGTTGTGGGTTTTTCGAGCTATATGGCCATGTTCTAGAAGCATTGTCTCCTGACGTTTTGCCTGCATCTGTGGCAAGCATCCTCAGAGGTTGTGAGGTCTGTTGCAAACTTGGAAAATTAGGTTTATATATCTGTGGAAGGTCCAGTGTGGGAGAAAGAACTCTTGCCTGTTAGATCTAGGTGTGAATGTTTCAATTGGCCACCTTGATTAGCATTTGATGGCCTGACAAATTGTTACTGCCTGGGAAATTCCTTTCTTGATAGGTGATTAGGTGTTCCTGATTGTTTCTTGTCTGAAGTTCCCCTGTGTTTGAGTTTTGTTTTTATTTACTGTTATAACTTTAGAGTTTTTTAGTACTGGTAGCCAGGTTTTGTTCATTTTCATGGTTTCCTCCTTTCTGTTGAGATTGTCCACATGCTTATGGATTTCAGTGGCTTCTCTGTGTAGCCTGACATGGTGGTTGTGGGAGTGGTCCAGCATTTCTGTGTTCTCAAATAATATGCTGTGTCCAGGTTGGTTCATCAGGTGCTCTGCTATGGCTGACTTCTCTGGTTGAACCTTTCATGTTCCTTGATTCATGTTTGGGCAATGCTGCGTTTGGAGGTCCCTATGTAGACTTGTCCACAGCTGCAAGGTATACGGCAGACTCCTGCAGAGGTGAGAGGATCCCTCTTGTCCTGTGACGGCGTGAGTGGCGCCACCTATACGTAGAACTGTAAGTTGCAGGATTTGAACTGTTGTATCAAGCCTGATTTTGCCTTTCCCCCCTGTAAATGTATAGTTGGATTGATTGGTTATTTATAGCTGTCAATCAATGTTGTTTGCACCAGTTGAATTGCTCCTCCTGCTCAAGTGTTTGACCCCACCTCTTTCTAGAGAGCAGGACAGTGTTTCCTTTTCCATTCCACCATCAAACATTCTATCAGATGGACGTGAAAGAGAGACTTGGCTCTAAAAGCCCTTGATTAAGTTACCTCTCAGCACCAATTCTGAGGTTCTTACCCTTGAGACTTATGCTTCATGTTCACATCACCATGGATGACGTTGAGAAGTCTCAAGCGCCTTCAAACCAGTTCTTTGGCACCAGAGGAAGGCTTTGTGCCTTCAAAATATAGGCCTTTGAAATTGGGGTTGTGATTATTCCGATATTCACAGCCATTGAGGAAAGAGGGACCTGGAAAAGCTTCTCAGCTGCAAAACTCCTTGGACCCAAGGCAACCAGAGACTGTAATGTATATTTTCCTTTACCCCCTTTGAAACTTCCAGCTTATTGCCTTAAAGGGATAACTCTTTGTGAACAATTAAATCTATTTTGAGCTATCTACAGTGTTTTGGTCCTTGGGAGTTCCAGTTTTCCTAAAGGAGAGCAAGAAGCAATCCCCTGGGGGAAAGATGTCACGTCCATGCCTCTTTCACTAAGAGTTATAGCCCCCAGGTGCGACGGCACATGTCCTTTGCTGAACACATACTTGATACACACAAATTTGAATACTGGAGGGGTTTGGGGGAACTGACCTTCCTTTCGGGGAGTTGTAGTCCACTCACAACCAGAGAAACTGTGACCTCCACCAATGATGGACCTGGACCTAACTTGGAACACAGAACCTCCATGAGTAACTCAACCTACTGGAGGGATTTGAGGGGACTAATTCACCATAGTGGGATTTGTAGTTTACTCTACAGCAGGCCCGTGGCCAGGATTTTGATTAGGGGGGGGTGAGTTTGATTGGGGGGGGCGGGTTTGGTTCGGAGGGGGCTGGGTTTGGTTCATGGGGGCTGGGTTTGCTTCGGGGGGACTGAGTTTGGTTCGGGGACTGGGTTTGGTTCGGGGGGGGGGGGGCTCTGGATCTACCCTAGCAAACCTTTTGTATCATTATTCCAATACCCCCATGCATATGGGATATATTGAGCATGGTGATCAGACCATGATATGAATAAACATAACAGTTTAAATAATGTACCTGTAAGGCCTTCTTGCAGACCACCCTGAGAATTGGGGGGGAGGGCTGAAGCCTCTCAACCCCCCCCCCCCCCCCCCCCCCCCCCGGCTAAGGCCTCCTTTACAGCCGGAGATCACACTGAACCCCTTTGATGATGTATCTAGAGCAGTGGTTCTCAACCTTCCTAATGCCATGACCCCTTAATACACTTCCTCGTGTTATGGTGACCCCCAACCATAAAATTATTTTTGTTGCTACTTCATAACTGTCATTTTGCTGCTGTTCTGAATCGTAATGTAAATATCTGGTATGCAGGATGTACGTTCATTCACTGGACCAAATTTGGCACAAATACCCAATACATCCAAATTTTAATACTGGTGGGGTTGGTGGGGGGATTGATTTTATCCTGTGGGAGTTGTAGTTGCTGGGATTTATAGTTCACCTACAATCAAAGAGCATTTTGAACTCCACTAATGATGGAATTGAACCGATCTTGGCACACAGAACTCCCATGACCAACAGAAAATACTGGATTGGTTTGGTGGGCATTGACCTTGAGTTTTGGAGTTGTAGTTCCCCTACATACAGAGAGCACTGTGGACTCAAACAATAATAGATCTGGACCAAACTTGGCACAAATTCCCAGTATGCCCAAATGAGAACACTGGTGGAGTTGGGGGAAACAGAACTTGACATTTGGGAGTTGTAGTTGCTGGGATTTATAGTTCACCTACCATCAAAGAGCATTCTGAACCCTACCAATGATTAAATTGGGCCAAACTTCCCACACAGAAAGTACTGCTTTCTGATGGTCTTTGGCAACCCCCATGACACCCCCTTGCGACCCCTCCAGGGGTCCCGACCCACACGTTGAGAAACACTGATCTAGAGTAATCTTACACAACATAAAAAACTTTAAGTACCGATGGAGTTTTTTAGGGTTAACCTGGCATGATATGAGTAGTAGTTCACCCACAACCTTATGCATTTTGTACAATTTAAAAACTGATTTTTTCAAATAACCCGAGCAATGTCGGGTACCCAAGCTAGTATAAAATAAAGCTGCGTTATATGCCATGTAAATGTCACATGCTATTTTTGGAAAACAACAACCACAAAACACCTTTCAAATCCATGTTGCCAAAATTTGATGATCAGCAGAAAATGCCTATGAGACAAACAGTGAATACTTGCTTTCAAAGGCAGGAGTTGTGGTTTGTCAATTTTCTGGTTCTCTCCCCCCCCCCCCCTCTCACCCCCAGGGGAAAGCATGGTTTGTGGTTTCATATCAGCAATGGGAATTGACTGACATGACCAAAGATTAGTTCTGGGAAGAATGGTGGATTGCTTCCAAGGCCACCAAAGTTACCCAAAATTATTTATTTGTTTCTTGAATTTTTATTCCACTTTGCAGATTTATATATGCATATTTAATAATAGTGACTGAGTAGAGGCAAATATTCAATTTTTTGTTGAAACACTTCAGGAAGTCCAATTCAAACGCCTTGTAATTTTCGTATTTCGGCGAGAGAGGGCAGGCTATGAGAAGTTATTGAAAAGACATCTCATTCTTTCTCATCTAATTCTTTCTTGCTTTTCTCAGAAGAGAAACATCGTCTCCTGAGATTTTTCAAGGAATTTTGCATTTTCATTTTTTTTTTCAGTTTGGAATCAAATGCAGCCTCACAAGAGTGATTTTGTTGTCAACCCAACAATACATAAAGCCAGAAAAGCTTGCTTTTGTGTGTGTCAGAGAACAGATCGAGGCCTCCGTTCAGAACATTCTGTACCCATGACCTTTCAAATGAATAGAGCAAAGCTGTCGCTCTGATTACCCCCAAAAGAATCATGTCCTACTCATTTCTTTTTTTTTCTCCCCCCACCCCCCTCTTCACTTGAGTAAATGATATCTAGTTGATTCCACGGGAGACACTTGGAACCATTTGAATTCAGTTAATGAAACTTGAGATTTGTTCCTCTGATGTCTTAATCTTCCTTATTTCGAGAGAGACTGAGGCCCCCTTCCATAGCTGAATAACATCCCACACTTTCTGCTTTGAACTGGGATATATGGCAGTGTGGACTCAGATAATAATAATAATAATAATAATAATAATAATAATAATAATAATAACAACAACTTTATTTGTACCCTGTTACCATCTCCCCAAGGGACTTGGTACGGCTTACATGAGGCCAAGGAGCCCCCGGTGGCACGGTGCGTTAAACCCCTGTGCCAGCAGGACTGAAGACCGACATGTCGTAGGTTCGAATCCGGGGAGAGGCGGATGAGCTCCAGCTCATCATGCGGGGACATGAGAGAAGCCTCCCACAAGGATGATAAAAACATCAAATCATCCAGGCGTCCCCAGGGCAACGTCCTTGCAGACGGCCAATTCTCTCACACCAGGAGTCACTCTTGACACGACAAAAAACAACAACGAAAAAAAAAACCATGAGGCCAAGCCCACAGCACATCAATAAACAAAAGCAATAACAATAATCAATACAAAACAGTTAAACACAAAAACAGAAAATACACAATAAGCAATAAACAATAACAATATCAAAACATACAGCATTTAAAAACCTATGGCCGGGCCAAATGTAATAATTCAAATTATGAACCCAGTTCAAAGCAGATATTATGGGTTATTCTGCCTTGATATTCTGGGTTATAAGGCTGTGTGGAGGGATCCTGTGTTACACATGGAAGAAATACTTCAAGCCACCCAAATTTATCAAAATGAAGCTTGACATTTGTTATTTTGAATAGATTATCATTCAGCTTTCTTAATGTACCAAGAGGTATACTGGGTTGCACATGAAAGCAAGTAGCCCTCCAATAGAAAATGGTGGGAGGGAAGGAAAGAAGGCCAGAAGGGAGGGAAGGAGGAAGGAAAGAAAGAAGGAATGAAGGATGAATGAAAGGATTGATGAAAGGAAGGAAGGATGGAAGGAAGAATGAAAGAAAGGGAGGAAGGAAGGATGAAAGAAAGAAAGGGAGGGAGGGAGGGAGGGGGGAGGAAAGAAAGAAGAAGGAAAGAAGGAAGGAAGAAGAAAGAAAGGAGGGAGGAGGGAGGGAGGAAGGAAAGAGAAAGAAAGAAAAGGAAGGAAGGAGGAGGAGGAAGGAGAAGGAAAGAAAGAAAAGGGAAGAAAGAGGAAGGAAGAATGAAAGGGAGGGAGGGAGGAAAGAAAAAAGAAAGAAAGAAGGAAGGATGGAAGGAAGAATGAAAGAGAGGGAGGGAGGGAAGGAGGAAGGAAAGAAAGAAAGATGGAAGGAAGAATGAAAGAAAGGGAGGGAGGGAGGAAAGGAAGGAAGGAAGGAAGAAGAAGGAAGAAGAAGAAGAAAGGGAAGGGAGGGGAGGGAGGGAGGGAGGGGGGAGGGGGGAGGGGGGGAGGAGGGAGGAAAGGAAAGAAAGAAAGGGAGGAAGGGAGGGAGGGGAGGAAAGGAAAGAAAGAAAGAAAGAAAGAAAGAAAGAAAGAAAGAAAGAAAGAAAGAAAGATGGAAGGAAGAATGAAAGGGAGGGAGGGAGGAAAGAAAAAAGAAAGAAAGAAGGAAGGATGGAAGGAAGAATGAAAGAGAGGGAGGGAGGGAGGGAGGGAGGAAGGAAGGAAGGAAAGAAAGAAAGATGGAAGGAAGAATGAAAGAAAGGGAGGGAGGGAGGGAGGGAGGGAGGGGAAGGAAGGAAGGAAGGAAGGAAGGAAGGAAGGAAGGAAGGAAGGAAGGAAAGGAAAGGTATGAGTGCAGGGAAGGAACTTCTTTTGAACTATTGAGGGAGGGAGGGAGGGAGGGAGGGAGGGAAAGGACGAAAGAAGGAAGGAAGGAAGGAAGGAAGGAAGGAAGGAAGGAAGGAAGAGAAAGGAGGAAGGAAGAATGAAAGAAAGGGAGGGAGGGAGGAAGGAGGAGAAAGAAAGGGAGGGAGGGGGGAGGAAAGAAAGAAAGAAAAGAAAGAAGGAAGGAAGGAGAATGAGAGAAAATTTGCTATGAATTAGTGATTTAATATGAGAAAAATAGAGATAGGTCCTTGTGCTATTTAAAAATAAGGGGGAGGAAAGAAGGAAGGAAGGAAGGAAGGAAGGAAGGAAGGAAGGAAGGAAGGAAGGAGTAGAAGGAAGAAGAAAAAAGGGAGGGAGGGAGGAAGGAGAAAGAAAGAAAGGGGAGGGAGGGGGGAGGAAAGAAAGAAAGAAAGAGAAAGAAGGAAGAAGGATGGAAGGAAGAATGAAAGAAAGGGAGGGAGGGAGGAAAGGAAGGAAGGAAGAAAGAAGGAAGGAAGAATGAAAGAAAGGGAGGGAGGGAGGAAAGAAAAAAAGAAAGAAAGAAGGAAGGATGGAAGGAAGAATGAAAGAGAGGGAGGGAGGGAGGAAGGAAGGAAAGAAAGATGGAAGGAAGAATGAAAGAAAGGGAGGGAGGGAGGAAGGAAGGAAGGAAGGAAGGAAGGAAGGAAGGAAGGAAGGAAGAAAGAAGGAAGGAAGAATGAAAGAAAGGGAGGGAGGGAGGGAGGGAGGGAGGAAAGCAGAAGTGCTATAATATTAGAAATGTTACTTCCAAAAGTTAAAACAGATACAGCTTAAAAATTACATGACACAACACTGGAAAAGGGACACAATGATGTGAGTATCATCATAACTGTGGGATAAGAAGACAATTTGTTGCAACAGCCAGGATGTTATTTTTATTTATTTACTTTACTTATACCCTGCCTTTCTCCCCGTGAGGACTCAAGGTGGCTAACAATCTCAAATTTTGGTCACAATTGAAAACAAATTGAACACAATTATTTAAAAAAAACAATTAAATATTACAGTGTGGATTTAGGTTAAAATACAGTTAAAATATTGGGTTGCTGCGAGTTTCATGTTCCATGTTCCAGAAGCATTCTCTCCTGAAGTTTTGCCCACATGAGAATGCTTCTCGAACATGGTCATACAGCCCATAAAACTCGCAGCAACTCAATGTTTTAACCGTATTTTAACCTAAATCCACACTGTAATATTTAATTGGTTAAATTCCACCAGCAATGGAATTGAACCAAACTTGGCACACAGTACTCCCATGACCAACAGAAAATACTGGAAGGGCTTGGTAGGCATTGTGACCTTGAGTTTTGGAGTTGTAATTCACCTCCATCCAGAAAGCACTGTGGACTCAAACAATGATGGATCTGGACCAAACCTGGTACGAATCCTCCATATGCCCAAATGTGAACATTTGTGGAGTTGGGGGAAAATAGATCTTGACATTTGGGAGTTGTAGTTGCTGGGATTTATAGTTCACCTACAATCAAAGAGCATTCAAAACCCACCAATGTGTGGGCCAGACTTCCCACACAGAACTCCCATAACCAACAGAAAATACTGTGTATTGTCGAAGGCTTTCATGGCTGGAATCACTAAGTTCTTGTGGGTTTTTTCGGGCTATATGGCCATGTTCTAGAGGCATTTCTCTTAATACTGTGTTTTCTGATGGCCTTTGGCGACCCCTCTAACACCACCTAGAAACCCCCCCCCCCCAGGGGTCCTGACCCCCAGGTTGAGAAACGCTGGTTTAGACAGTGTAATTTCTCCAGTAGTGTAGGGCACAGACACCCCATGATAATGCAACATGTCTCATTAAGAGCCACATCCACTGTTTTAGTGTGATGAGATGTGTTCCACACTGGGCATGCATACTCAACAGCAAAGTAGCATAGTGCAAGGGCAGATGTCCTCGCTGTATCTGGTTGTGATCCTCAGGTTGTGCCAGTCAGCTTCCGTATGATATTGTTTCTAGCACCCACTTTTTGCTTGATATTCAGGCAGTGCTTCTTAAAGCCTTAAAGATGAACCTATCATTGGGTTTTCTTGGCAAGATTTATTCAGAGAGGGTTTGTCATAGCGAGAGAGAGTCCAACTTGCCTTAGGTGGGTTTCCTTTTTCTGAGAAAATATTTGAATGCTGATCTCCAGAGTCTCAGTTCAATTCCGAAACTATTACACCTTGCTTTTAACTGTGCAGTTTTAATGATGCCAGCCTGGCCCATTACTGAAGTATTTTCAAGTTAATATGCATAATGGAACCAATTTTGAGAGAACATTTCAAAGTATCCTGTGAATAATATTCACAGAAACATTACTCCTGAATATTATGACCTCTTAAGTGCAACTGTATCACATCCAAACCCAGTAGCACATGTTCTATCTAATAATAGATAAGATGCGTATACTATTACATTTGTTTGCTATGTTTGTACTAATGTAATAGTCAGTTTCAATATAATGTTATAAAGAGTGGTAAAACATATTGATTGTTATTAATAACACTATGTAACAGGATTTTTGTTCCAGGAATATAAATGTAATTTCCTAATTGGTTCTATCACAAAAACATGGAAAAGGTTAAAAATGGCAGCCACAAAAATGAAGTTTCTGGAGTATAACAACTACTTACAAAGTAAGTATCGCACAATTAAATTTTCTGCACTTTCAGAAACAGAATTTTTTTTCAAATATTGCTACAGAAATTAATTAGGTTTGTTTATCACAATTTAGATTTAGCTTATTCTTTGATATTTTATCTTTTCTTGTTTACTACATAGTACTGTATGTATAGTGTATTCCTGTCTATCGACCTTGTTACTCGGCCACCCAAAGAGTTCTGTTTTGTAGAGGGGCATGGGGAATCCAGTGCCCCATGCTCCACATCGCCTGGCTCCGGCTGAGGGAGATTAGATGGGGGAAGCATGAGCATGCATGGAGTGCATGGCTTTCCCCATGGATTCCAATGACAACATGTTAGCCCTGCCATGCTGCCCTGGTAGCAGCTTGCACAGGCTTCACCGTCCTTCACCACCAAGTAGTATCAGCATCATCTGATGTGAATTAGGAGCTCCTGCTGGCGCAGTGGGTTAAACCCCTGTGCTGGTAACATAGAAGACCGACGGGTAGCAGAAAGGGGAGAGTGCGGATGAGCTCCCTCTATCAGCTCCAGCTCCTCATGTGGGGACATGAGAGAAGCATCCCACAAGGATGGTTAAACATCAAAAACATCTGGGCGTCCCCTGGGCAACGTCCTTGTTGACGGCCAATTCTCTCACACCAGAAACGACTTGCAGTTTCTCAAGTCGCTCCTGACACGACAAGAAAAAAAAAATCTGATGGGAGCTGGCCACCTTGGTGAGTAACCGGAGCTAAATCAGCACATGCTGTTGAATTTAGCCCTGTGTGAAGAGGTTTTAGGAGTATTTTACTCCAGTTTTTACATTTTAGCATATCAACAGTGGCTATAGGGCACAAATAATAACAGTATTCCCTGTTGTGGCTGCTTAGTCCCAGGATCTCGGCACAGTTCAAAGAGTAGTTGTTCTTTGGAAGATGACATGCTGCATTATCACGGGGTGTCTGCGCCCTACACCACTGGAGAAATTACACTGTTTAGCCGGTATTGCACCACCTGACATCCGCCGGGAAGTAGCAACCATAAAGTGAAAGGACCAAGGCAGTGACATCTCCAGCCCATCCTCTGTTTGGATATCCACCAGCACGCCAACGACTTAAATCAAGAAATAGCTTTCTAAGATCTACAGAGACGCTCGCTGGAACACCTCAGCAAGCAAGAGTACAAAAGTGGCAGGTTCAAACCCAGAACCTCAATCAATGGCTGATACCAAATGAGAGACTCCCTCCTGGGCACACAGAAAATTGGGTGACTTGGAAGGCGCTGAACAGACTGCGCTCTGGCACCACGAGATGCAGAGCCAACCTTAAGAAATGGGGCTACAAAGTGAAATCCACGACATGCGAGTGTGGAGAAGAGCAAACCACTGACCACCTGCTGCACTGCAACCTGAGCCCTGCTACATGCACAGTGGAGGACCTTCTTGGAGCAACACCAGAGGCACTCCAAGTGGCCTGTTATTGGTCAAAAGACATTTAATAGAATACCAAGTCTGCAAATTTTGTATTTTTTGTTTGCTTGTCTGTTTTTTTAATGCACTACAACTGGTTCGGTTTGCTCCTGACACGATAAATAAATAAATAGTCCCAGGATTTCCATCAGTAGGCTGTATGATGGCAATGTAAACTGTGAGTATTTACTTATTACTATTAATGTATTTCTTTTATTCTAAGATGTACTTTTTCTCTATATGAAGTTATCTAAAAACAGGATGCAGCTTAGGCCCCATCTATACAGTCATATGAAATCCAGATTATCTGCTTTCAACTGGAATATATTAGTCTACACTGCCATATAAGCCAGTTAAAACCAGGTAATCTGGGTTTTATATGGCAGTGTAGATGGGGCCTTAGAATGATGGGCACATTTTTAGATATATAAATAAAACTTTTTTTCTGATGATGGTATGGAAATTAGTTTGCGTCTTACAATCAATGTCATCTTAGGCCCACCCAAAAGGCGCCAAAAGGCTTCTTCTCCTTCACTACAAGGAGGAAAGTACTATTTGGGTAGGTCTGATTGAGCTAACTTTCCTTCCCTTTCTTTCCCTTTTTGCCATGTGATGGCAGAAAGGGCGGCAGGGCAATGTGCGTTGGTGCATGTTACCACCCTTTCGCACAGTTAAAACTCGTGTTCCAGCTGCGACCATACCTCGTGAAGTCTGACTTGACCATGTTGGTCCATGCCTTAGTTACCTCTAGACTGGACTACTGTAATGCTCTCTACGTGGGGCTACCCTTGAAGAAACTACAACTTGTACAACGCTCCGCAGTCAGATTAATAACTGGGGCTAGTTATAGGGAGTGCTTGACTCCCATGTTTAAGGAGCTCCACTGGCTGCCATTTATTTTCTGGTCCCAATTCAAGGTACAGGTCATCACCTACAAAGCCCTTAACGGTTTGGGACCCGCCTACCTTCATGACCGTATTTCTCTCCATGTACCAACCCAGGCCCTTCGATCTTTGGTGATGTCCTCCTCTCACCCCTACCAATCTTGCAAGCTCGTCTTGTGGGTACAAGGGAGAGAGCCTTCTCCTCCGTGGCACCCCAACTTTAGAACTTTTTGCCTGGAGAGATCAGGAAAGCCCCTTCACTAGAAATGTTCAAAAAGAACCTTATAACCTGGCTCTTCTGCTGCGCCTTTGGTGAGTAGGTGCACACCATGACATTTTGCACCCCTCAACGTTCTTTTTTTGCTACTGGAGCTCGCACCCTCCAAATGGGAAGTTTAGCCTCACAACTTTGTGTGTGTTTTTTGAGTTTCCCATAAATGTCCTGCTACTATTTTTATCTCATTACAGCCTTTTAATTGTTTTATTCTGTATATGTGGCCTGTCCATTGTTATCGTTATTATGATTGTGTTTAGAATGTTATTTTATGACTGTGTTTTTTAAATGTAATTTTGATGATGTTTTTGTTGTTTTTGTTTATGCTTTGATTTTATTGCTGTAATATGTTGTCTGGGCTTGGCTCCATGTAAGCCGCTCTGAGTCCCCACTGGGGAGATGGTGGCGGGGTATAAATAAAGTTGATGATGATGATGATGATGATGATGATTACTACTTTCTGCCATCTGATGGAAGGAGGGAAAGAGTACCCTTTCCCGTCCCCACCGTGTGATGAATGGAGGAGGGAGGGCGCATGGAGCACCAGGAACCAGGCCTGTAGCGAGGGGGGGGGGGTTAGGGGCCCCTCCCCCGAAATGTTTCAGATTTTTTTTAAAACCTGGTTTACTCATGAATTTTAACTGGTTAACCAAATCCCCATGCTAAGTCTATGAGATGCAAAAAATTAAGAGTCCCTCCAGAACTGTAAGCACTATCTCAAGCAAATATTGACAATTTATTCACACTGTCATTACTTGCAGCAATAGCCGATGTAGTGAAACAACCAAGTTGGGTGTGTGTGTGTTGAATGCTCTCATTAAGGAGGCCAGACTTGGTGGAGGTGGTTGACAGGGGCAGAGCTGCAGGCTATTGAAGGCTGCTCTGCCCCCTGCTGTGCTCTTTGCTTCAGTGTGAGCTAGGAGGCAGGTTTCAACCCCCCTCCCGAAATTTTCAACCCTCCCCGAAATTTTCAAACCCCCCCCGCCAAAATTGTCAACCCTCCCCGAAATTTTTCAACCCCCCCCCCCGAAAATTTCAACCCGCCGAAAATTTCAACCCCCCCGCGAAAATTTCAACCCCCCCCGTGAAAATTTCAACTCCCCCCGAAAATTTCAACCCCTCCCGAATTTTTTTTCTGGCTACGGCCCTGCCAGGAGCCACCCCACACTCCTTCTCTTTAGCAGCACAACGGCATGGCCCAAAAAGGCCATGTGCAGAGATTCTTAGAACTGATGAAATATAGTATATCCCATTTCACTCTCAGGACTGGGACTCAAAACACGATTTAAAAAGACTGGTACACCTAGAAACACAATGGCTAACATCATGTTAGTGACATACACATACATAAATCATACAATACACATGTGTGAATTATTTGCTATGGCAAAACAGGCTGCTAAAAATGTGCTACTAACAATGGAGGAGTTTTGTGTTGCACATTACACTACAGTAGCACATTTCAGTCACATGTTGCATGACAGCATCTGGCTATTACTGTGTTGCACAATATCACTATTCTTCATAGGGGTGGCCTTTGGCTGGCAAGCTGTATCTCTGCATGTAAATTTTCACATTCGGCCAAGAATGTGCTCGATGGCAGTCAAACTATTATATAATTATAACGCAATTAAACCAGTTGTCCAAAATCAACTGCTTTTTTAAAATTTGAGAAATCAAATAGAAGCAAACACAGCAGCATCCTTTTTTTTTGGTGGGGGGGGGGAGAGAACTTCCTCAGCAACACTTTGGCTAAAAGCCCATCAGAATAAAAAACTCTTTGTCTGAATTTGGAAAGACAAGATAAAGGGCCAGCGTAGCTTTACTTGAGATCAGACATGGAGAAAGTTCTCTCTTAGATCGTCAATAAATGTGATTTCGAAGATGGTGGGATCATGAGAAGGGCCTCCTCTGAAGATCCTAAAATCTAGGTAGGCTTATATAATAAATCACTGTTCTTTAGTCAGCTCAGACAGTTTTGTAGAGATTTATAGATCATGACTGGAATTGTGCCCTTAGAACAATAACCAGCAAAGCTGTCATAACAAAAAATCTGGCACCAAAGTTTTGTCCTCAAAATAATTTCGACCCATATCCTTTTGAGAGTAGCCAGATATATTATGCTTCACATTTAAAGTGGGAGCTACAGAATAAATGCCATAGAAAGAGCATAATACACAAGTTGATTTTGGACTGTATGTGATCCAGGTGCACATAGGACTTCATCGCATGAAGGCAATTAAATGGGTGAAAAAGTTCAGATGAGTATAGCTCCACTTTCCTATGAAACTGAAGAATTGCTTACCCTCACCACACTTCCATGCAACTCAGTATGTATCCGCAGTCTTTTGAGTTAATTTCTCATCACATTACAGGTCTGAAGCTCTACCCATTATCCCTCCCCCCACATTATATGTTGAAAGAAATCCTCCTCTCCTTGAAATCTCAGCCTTCTTCCATACTAACGGGAGATCTGAGACGTTTCTGAGCTTCCACAGTTTGTCCCTTTCGGATGCTGCCGAGAAGAGAGGAGGAAGGAAGGTAGAAAGAGGGGTTAGGTATTTCAGTGTCATTTCTGGCATGGGGGAAGGGGGACAAACTCTGCAACTTAGCAGTATGTGTTCTGGGAACAAAAGTACATAAACACTGTATAATACTTTCATAATCATATACAAACAAATTACTAGGGGATACTTGCATCATTACATAATGGCAGCCAGGCTTTGAAGCTGCAAGGCTATTCAATGCTACTCAAGGTATTATTCCCACGTGCCCCCGATATGTGGGGGCCCCATCTACATTGTACGGCCCTATCTACACTGCTGTATAATCCATCTTCTGAATCCCAAATATCTGGATACTTGCATCATTGCATAATGGCAGCCTGCCTCCCACTTGCCTCTGATGTAGATGGGGACCTCATTTACATTGTACGACTGTATCTACACTGCGATATAATCCATCTTCTGAATCCCAAATATCTGGATACTTGCATCATTGCATAATGGCAGCCAGGCTTTGAAGCTGCAAGGCTATTCAATGCTAATCAAGCTCACCAACTGCATTATTTCCACTTGCCTCTGATAAGTGGGGGCTCCATCTACATTGTACAGCCCTATCCACACTGCCATATAATCCATCTTCTGAATCCCAAAGATTTGGATTCTTGCACCATTGCATAATGGCAGCCAGGCTTCGAAGCTGCAAGGCTATTCAATGCTAATCAAAGTCACCAATTACATTATTCCCACTTGCCTCTGATAACTAAGGGCCTCATCTACATTGTACAGCCCCATCTACACTGCCATATATTCCTTTTTCTGAATCCCAAAGATCTGGATACTTGCATCATTACATAATAGCAGCCAGGCTTTGAAGCTGCATGGCTATTTAATGCTAATAGTAATCATGGTCACCAATTGCATTATTTTCACTTGCCTCTGATAAGTGGGGGCCCCATCTACAGTGTAGGGTCCCATCTACACTGTCATATACTCCAGCTTCTGAATCCCAAAGTTCTGGATACTTGCATCATTGCATAATGGCAGCCGGAATTTGAAGCTGCAAGGCTATTTAATGCTAATCAAGGTCACCAATTGCTACATTCCCACTTCCCACAAAAGATGCCTGCCATTGATGTGGGTGAAACGTCATGGGATAATGCTTCTGAAACATGGCCAGACAGCCCTGAAAAGTGCTTGAGTTTAAGTGAACTCAGTGGGGCTTATTTCCAAGGAATTTATCTTGAAGTGATATTATCTAGGGCCCCATCTGCACTGCCATATACTCCAGCTTCTGAATCCCAAAGATCTGGATACTTGCATCATTGCAGGCAGGCTTTGAAGCTGCAAAGTTATTCTATGCTAACCAAGCTGGCCAATCGCACTGTTCCCACTTGCCTCTGATAATAATGAAATAATGCTTCTGGAACATGGCCAGACAGCCCTGAAAAGACCTACTTGCTTGGTGAGGAAAGGAAATGGTGGTGATGGGGTGAGTGTTTTAGCTCTTCCCACAACCTCCCCCCCCCCCCCACATTTTAAACTGGGAGCAAAGAATGCTACTACATTAGAAATCTGGCCAAAACAAAATGAGTTAATTGAGAAAAATTCATTTGCACACCTCTTCCTAATGTGTTGAAAAAGACTGCTGTCCCCTACGTTTAAAAGACTCTTTGTTAGATCCTGAATTGTAAAACTCCAAGCGTTTTGAAGCAAAGGAAGAAAACTGGGGAGAAAAAGGGCTTTACTTCATATTAAACCTATATTTGTAATATGTTGTTTGAAGAGTTCAGTTACACGTGTCTTTGTGACATCTCACAGCAAATTAATTCAATATGTAAGTGTGGAGGAAAGAGAACATTTCTTCCCTTGAGACATCTGTATTTTACTCTTCCAACAAATACTTCCAACAAATACTGGCTTCCTCTGTGCTGGAGAAAAAAGAAGAAACAAATTGAGATAAGACCTCTATTACATAAAAGAATGTTTCAGAACAATTGTGGATGTAGTATTGGTCTCTCTTTTTGCTGCTTTTTAGAATGTTTCAATTTTTACAAATTCTCAGATACCCCCAAAAGTAGGCAAAATGCGTGTTTTCTTCTTGGCATGATGCTTCACCTTGCTGATGGGAAGCTTCCCACTGGAGTGGAAATCATCTATCGGACAGATAGCAAGCTATTTAACCTCAGCAGACTGAAAGCCAAAACGAAGGTTACAACAACCTCTGCTATAGAACTCCAGTATGCTGATGACATCATCTGTGCGCATTCAGAAGAAAACCTACAAGCCACTCTAAACACCTTCGCAGAAGCATACGAGAAACTCAGCCTGTCATTGAACGTTGAGAAAACCAGTGCTTTTCAAGCAGTCACCAGCCAATCCCTCTCCAATGCCAGAGATACAGCTTAATGGTGTAACATTAGAAAATGTTGACCATTTCTGCTACCTTGGCAGCCACCTCTCCGCCAAAGTTGTTGCCCCCTAGAGCAGGAACAGGACCCTCTAATCATTAATTACACCACACCTTGGATGAAAGAAGAGTCATTGTTTATTTGAAGAATAATTGGAGACAATAAAAGAGATGAATATAAGGTTGGTAAAAGCCCAAAAGCCAAAAATAGCAACAAAAACAGTGTCCAAACATAGGAATAATAACAAAGTTCCAAAAGCTTTCTGTAATAATCCAGATGCAATGAAATACCAAAAGCCTTCAATATAAAACCAGGAACATAGCCACTGCTAATCTACTTGAAAAGCCAGGAAACCTTGGAGACGAGGCCACATGAAACAAGAATATCTAGGAGACTTGACTTGAAACCAAACGATGCCTGGTCTAAAGGAAATTCCCTAAGAGCTCCATTTAAGTCCCAGAAACTGATTTCTACTCCCCCCAGTTTTTGACCTTAATTGCCGAATTCTTTCTGACCAACGTAAACATTGGGCCTCTCTATGGTTCTGGTTGATTTCCAGACAGCGACTGGACTTATCTATCTCCTCATTAGCTGCAACAGGTGTAAAACTATCTTGCAAACTGGAGCCTGGAGAAGGGAGTAAACTTTCCTGCCTTCCCATGGCAGGAACTTTCTCATGAGAACTTAGCCTTTCCCCTGACCCTTCTCGATCAGTCTGTAGTGACCTTATTGTCCAAAGTGTCTCCATTTTGCACCTCATCCTCATTGACATTGATCACATCAGGTTCACTATCCAAGTCAGACTGAGAAACATTAGAAGTGTGACATACTATAACAGATTCAAGGTCAAACACAGGCTGAGCCCCAAAAAAATCAACATCGACACCAAAATACAACACCGCGTGAGTTCTGCGAGTGCAGCATTTTTCCAAATGAAGCAGAGAGGGTTTGAGGTCCAGGACATCTGAGGGATAGCAAGGTGCTTGTTTATAAAGCTATTGTCCTCCCAACCCTGCTATATGCCTGCAAAACGTGGATTGTCTACAGACGTCACATGCAACTCCTAGAATGATTCCATCAGCGCTGCCTCCGGAAAATCTTGCAAATCACTTGAGAAGACAAGCGGACAAATGTCAGCGTGCTGGAAGAAGCAAAGACCACCAGCATTGAAGCGATGGTCCTCCGCCATCAACTGCGCTGGACCGGCCACGTTGTCCGGATGCCTGACCACCATCTCCCAAAGCAGTTGCTCTATTCTGCTCTATTCTGAACTCAAGAACAGAATGTTGGCGGGCAGAAAAAGAAATTTAAAGATGGGCTCAAAGCCAACCTTAAAAACTCTGGCATAGACACTGAGAACTGGGAAGCCCTGGCTCTTGAGAGCTCCAGTTGGAGGTCAGCTGTGACCAGCAGTGCTGCAGAACTTGAAGAGGCACAAATGGAGGGCAAGAGAAAAATGTGCCAAGAGGAAGGTGCGTCAAGCCAACCCCGACCAGGACCACCTTCCACCTGGAAACCAATGCCCTCAGTGCGGGAGTCACCTGCGGACCCACCCTGGAGGATTATACTACTCGAACAATGAGGGATTGCCTAAGTAAGTACATTCCAGGACCACCCGTAATAAGTGAAAATCTGCGAAGTAGGGATATACATACAGTGTGTGTGTGTATTTACAGTCTCAAGCTTGATGCCTCTCCTGCCTTTCTTTCCCTACACGCTGGTCCCCCCTCCTCCCTCCCTCCTGACCCTTGCACACTCTCTCCTTCACTCTCAGCCTTCCTCTTCCAGGCCAGACTCCTCCAGAGGCAGCACAGGGGCAGGATGCAGGGGCAGTGGCAGCAGAGGGGTCACCAAGACTTGGCCATGGTTGCCTTGCCCTACTCCTTGCTCAGGCCAAGAGCCGCTATGGCAGTAGTAGCAGTAGTAGGGAAGCCTGCTCGACCCAGATGCGGAAGCCTGGACCTGGGGTGACACATGGGAGCCTGGCAGGAAGGCCTCCCCCTCCTCTTCTCTGAGGCGCTGCAGGGAAATGTGGGGTGAGCAAGGCCTCGTCAGGGAAGGAGGAGGAGGAAGAGGAGGAGGAGGCAGCATCTACGCTGGAGAAACGATGAGTATACAGTGTTCCCTTGCTACTTGTATATTTTAAATTCTTTTTTTTTTTGAAAAACCGCAAAACAATGAGTCCACGAAAAGCGAATCACAAAGTAGTGAGGGAACATTGTACTTTCAAAAGAGAAACAGAAAGTGTAAGCCAATCATGCAAATGGAATCTTGTTTATTTACCCAGAATGATCATAGATATCAGGATGCAGAGCTGGTTTGTGTTCAAACAGTTAAAATGAAAACACACTGCTTTATTGGCACCAAGATTGCAAGGACTGAAAGTGTAGAGTCAATTCCTACACCACAGAGTTACATGGCCAGTGTCCAGTATTCTAACTCCTGCCCACAGAGGCCATTACCTTCCTAGGTAGAGAGGGAAAATCTAGACACAATTTTTATATATGGTCACTCAGGCCCCTTCTACACTGCCATATAAAATACAGATTATCTACTTTAAACTGGGCTACTGTATATGGCTGTGGAGACTCATATAATCCAGTTCAAAGCGGATAATGTGGATTATCTGCTTTGATAATCTGGATTATATGGCAGTGTGGAAGTGGCCTCAGATACGAGGGCTGAATGAAAAGTAATGCCTCCACCTTCGTAACTCCTCAACAGATGGCAGTACTGGTATTCAGTAGGTACTGGCTTGTTCAGTAGATTCTCCTCTAGTTCCATTTAGGCGGGAAGCCTTAGCATTGAACAGTTTTGTTGTTAAAGTGCAAAGTATGGAACCCTGTGCAGACGGTCAGTCAATGCTACTTAAGCACCGTGCAGTCATTGGCCTGAGGACCACTGCCAGATGGGAGAATTCCACCATGTGCCATCCTTCTCCATTGGGGACTCACTCGGGACCCCTGAGTGCTCCATGCTGACTGCCATCACAGACTCCATCATCCCCTGCCTCCACCGTCTTCACCTTCTTACTTCAGTCTTATTTTTTTCCTTTCTCCAACCCAAAGGACACACTGCCGCTGGTCTCTCCCACCCTGCTGGGTCCTGCTGTTGTTGCTTAAGTTGGGCCCCAAAATAATCAACAGAATACAATCTAATCAGTCTAGAAAGAGGCCCTGGGTGCTAGAGAATTGTCGAGGCTTGGGAAAATGAGCGTGGCCATTTTCCAGCCTCGAAGGGAGGAATTGATGCGGAGCATCTTTTTCCCCCCCCCTCGAGTATTTGTAGTTCGCCAAGGGCCGGACAATGGATTCTGTTGCTTCCTGACCCAGCACACATAACTGGGTTCCTGTTTCTTCTTTGTGAATTCTCTGGCTTGTGCACTGGACCCTGGCCCTTGATCAGGGAAATGTAGTTTTCCGAAGGACATTGCCCCACGCCCCTCCGCCTGGAAGTCCCCTTACAGATTCTTTTGCCTTTACTTATTGACTTGATGCCCCATCGTCTTGGACCTTCTCCACGGACTCCGAACCAGGCCCCTGGGCAGGAACAGCCTCCGCCTGCGTGTGCACCTTCGCCAAGGAGATCATAATTCTGGCAGAAATGAAATGTATGAAATGTATGAAGCATGAGAAAATGTTTATAATTGATATCTATCACATAAGATGCACCCTGACTCTCTCCCCCTCCCACCTTTCCTCCCTCTGAACCTTGCCCCAGAAAAGAATGTGACCTGAGGTTATTGTCAGGAGGAAACCTCATTTCCTCAAAAGTAAATCCATTCATATTAACATTTTGCATGGGCCGGGGTTGATCCTATCTCCGGGCACATTTTCAGAGTTCAGACAATGGGCCAGAGATAAGTCAACCGAAACCTGGAAAGAAGGATTGATTAACCCAACCCATGGCATTTGTGCAGCTCCTTTGTGTTCAAGGGTCTCCTTGTTTACAGAGTCCGAGATCCAAATGTCATCAACAGCCCCTTTTTCATGTCTCTACACATCCCCAATCAAGGAATCAGGAAGCTCTTTGTTTCTTCCGTCTGCCACCCCACAGCTTAGAACAAAAGTTCTCAATCGGCTGGCGGACACCTCCCAGGCACTCCGCCCCCTATGAGCTGTCAAACCAGGTCCCACCTCCTGGTCGCTGATTGGACCATCCTCAGAAGCGCTAGAAAGGCTCCGATTGGCCCCCTGGAGGCAACAGCGCCCGGCGATTGGAGGGAAGGCGGGACATACGGCCCGGCCTCCTCCCAGCTGTTCCAGGGACAGCCAATCAGGACGAAGCCAGCTGACAGAGGGTGGGCGGGATTTTCAAACTGTTTTTCCTTTGTTCTGACAATATAAAAATGCCTGTAACTTCTATGAATGTATGCTTATGGTGGAAATATCCCTGTAACGCATCCTTTTCAGCTGAATCGCAGAAATAAACGCTTCGGTCGCTGGTACCTCTTCAGCCTCTGGTGAGATTGATTGCTAATACTTCGCGCTTTGGATTGGCTCCTGCTGGCCGCTCACCAAGGTCAGGGACCCCTTTAGCGGTCTCCAGGGATCTCCTTCACTGGGAGAAGCCCCCCAAAAGAGCTCGATATCATCACCCCAAAGGAGATTCATCAGAGAATGTAAGCTGTTTATGGTGATTGTGTTGATGTGAGTACTGTGCGTCGTTGGGCGAGTAAGTTTAAAGATGTTGAGGTGGGAACATCTCACTTGCATGACAAACAAAGAGTTGGACATCCTGTGACAGTAGCCACCGAGTTTCACAAGCGAAAGGTTGACAGATTGATTCAGGATGATCGTCATATCACTCAGAGAGAAAATTCAAGCATAATCGGCATTTCACAAGAATGTGTGGGTAACATTATTGCTTTGCTTTGCTTTGCTTGTCTATCGGAAGATCTGTGTTCGATGGGTACCCAGGATGAGAGAACTATGAGATGCTGAATGCAGAAACAGACTGTCAACTTCTTCCGTGATGGCTTCAGAAACCTTGTTCATCGTTGGCAGAAATGTAGCCAATTGTCTGATGATTATGTGGAAAAGTGAATAGTGGTGGTTAAAGAGCACATTCTAAGGATTATTTCTGCATTTGATTTATTAAAATATTCCCATCCAAACCCAAGTAATGAAAGTGGAGGCATTACTTTTCATTCAACCCTCGCATTAACGTCTGCCACTGAAAGGTGCTTGACCCTGACTGAATTGTATCCTATTTGTTTTACTGTTTCTTCTGGAATTTTGCAAGGATTTGAAGACAAGTCAGTATTTCAGTACTTTTTCTTGCTTTCATTCTTTCCTTTCTCAAGGAAAATGGCTCTGTGCCAGACAAAGTTCCTTGTTTCAATGGAACATGGTCACAGTGAACTTTTAGTTCCAGGGAGACAATGATGCATTTCTCCAGATTTTATCTGGCCTCAGCCTCCATTGATGCTCACCAGGTTACCCAGTAGTAGAGGATGATGGCAGTCATAGTCTAATAACTTCTGGAGGGCCACATCTCCTGCCCATGTTTTTAGCTGGATTGAGGCAAGAAATTTTATTTGTCTGCTTGTGCTATATTCATATCCTCCAAGATTTCACATACAAAAACATATGTGGCTGAGCAACATAAGACTATGGTCAGGCGTAGCAAAGATTATTAATGAGAAAGAAAGAGCATACAAGAGCAGACTGAAGCAATTTGTTTTTCTGTGAGCCTATTGGGAAGGCGAAAAACCCACGCTGTTCTCTCCTTTCTGCTGAACTGAGTGTGGATTACTTCTGATATTTGAATTCAATTTGCAGCAACTGAAAGGTAAAGTGTGGTAGAAAGAAACCTCGAGGAACTAGACACAGCATCAGCAATCAGCTAATCTGGCAAGTACAGCTGAAGCATATGGCATAATGGCATGGTGAAATGGTACCCCTGAAATGAGGAGCCCCCGGTGGCCTGGTGGGTTAAACCCCTGAGCCGGCAGGACTGAAGACCAACAGGTCGCAGGTTCGAATCCGGGGAGATTTACTTGGAAACCGCTCTGAGTTCCCTCGGGGAGATGGAGCGGTATATAAATAAAGTTTTATTATTTTATTATTATTTTCTAGGAAGCTGTATAAACGAATCCTGGTCTTCTCAGGACATGAATAAAACTCTGTCCTCATGAATGAAGAACAAGTTGTTCATTGTTTATCTGCTCCGCCCATCTCTATTGCTTTGACTTGCAACAGCTGTGGAGGCAGGAGCTCCCATTATATCTTCTCATCCTGTCCAAGGGCAACAATACATAGAGGTGGTCAGCTGTCCTGGATTCTATCCACCCGTATGGCCTGAGCTTTGCTTTGTTGTCATCTTTGTGCTACAAGAGCTCTTCCATTTGTGAATGGGTATGATTCCAGTAAAGCTTCTAATTTCTTTTCCAGATGTTTCCACCCACTTAAACTGTAAATATGTCTTGGCGTATTGTTGAGGTCAAGCTCAGTTTGATGCTGATCTGGTGTTTATCATTGAAATAAAACTTAGAGCAACAAAGTTAGACATCAAATAAATACCACTCTTTAAGGCAGATGCTGACAATATAAAATTGCTATTTAACTACATCAATGAGAAAATTCCAGACATGGCATTCTGACAAGAATCCTACAATGCTACCCTATGTATGTACACTCAGAGTTTTTCAACAGTATGTCAAAGATTGTCACTGGAGATTACAATAGTATATACACTTGCTTGGCAATAGGTAAAGAAAACACTACATGTGGCAGAAAATGCTGCTAAACTCACTGTTTGTATTTACAAAAATGGTACTTTCTAATTTCTTTTCTGTAAATACCCAGGGAATGTGAAAAGTGATGCAGGAATTTATTTATTTATTTATTTATTTATTTACTGTGTTTAACAATAGCAAAATTCAATGCTCAAAACATCATAAAACAGTTAAAACAATTAAAACAAGAGCGTAATAAACAATCAATTAAACATCAATATAACATCTCATTAGCGTCTCATAGTTAGAATCAAGATCCAGTCTCATCATCCATTGTTCCGTATTCCTATATTCATTACACTGCCTGTTCAAATGCCTGCTCGAACAACCAGGTCTTCACTTTCCTCCAAAATGCTAACAGGGAGGGGGCTGATCTAATTTCTGTAGGAAGGGCATTCCACAGCCGAGGGGCCACCACTGAGAAGGTCCTGTCTCTCGTCCCCGCCAGACATACTTGTGATGCAGGTGGGACCGAGAGCAGGGCCTCCCCAGATGATCTTAACATCCTGTTGCATTCCAGATCAAGAAACGAGACCATAAGATTAAATCCACCACACTGGACTGTAGGAAAAGCAATCCTTGTTTATTGATGAAAAATTGGTTACAAAAGGAAGGTAAATGCAAAGTCAAAAAGCCACAGAAGAAAGTGGTCAGTAGAATCTCTGAACTTGAGCAAAATTCCAAAAGCCACAAAACAAGAACCAGGAACCTGTTAGCCTTTCACTAACCATGAACTTGAAAAACAGAAGCCTCTGGGATTACCGGCCATGGAACACAGGAATTCTGCCAAGGCACAGCCACAGTCCCAAACATTGCTTGATCTAAAGAGGCACCCGGCAGGAGGCCTCTTAAACCAAAGAAGCTATTCTATATGGGATGTAACCAAAGCATGGACTGTCGTGGCCAAGTCAGACTTCCCAAGGAAGGAAAGCATACCAGACTCATTTATGACACATAATCTACAATCTATGTAAAATATGGCCAAAATCTATGTAAAATATGGCCTTGTCTCCTCCAACAAGGGTGAGACACCATAATACCTGGATGCAACCCACATTTGCTCCCATGGGAACTCTTCAGGTAACAGGTAGAGACTGTAGCATACTCCCCCTTCCTGTGATGCACACCAGTACCTGCATGTTGGAAATGCAACAATGGTTAGCACTGAAATGTGAAAATGCCTCATAGCAGACAGCAGATAGTCTGAGTGTCCTAAAGTGCCCACCCTCACTCCCTCCCCCATGACTGCATCTACACTTGCTGAAATACTTTGGAGAAAACCGCATTGAAGCTGCCCTAGATGTAGCATGGGGAGTCTCAAAGATGTTTTGGATTCCTGACAACATATCAGTACCAGTGCCCTGTTTTCCTTAGAGCCACCGCTGTTTCACTAGCCAGAAGCACCTCCAAGCAGCTCCCTGGCAGAGCTTTGCTGGTGATGTCGCTTCTGGTGATGTAGAAACAGGTCATCTGGCCATTTGACCTCCAGAAGTGACATTGCTATCAAGACTCTGCCAGGGAGTTGCATGGAGCTGCTTCTAGCCAAGAACATAGCAGCAGGTGTTTTAAAAATGTGGACACTGGATCGCACCAGACTTAGCCCTATCATGCCGACCACACTTCACAAAGCTGTGGAGTATATTGCAGTTGCTCTTGTGCCAGGTTAATCAACCATAATAGTGTGGACTTCACATTTTTTAAAAATTTGTTCTGGGTTGGGTTTTTTGTTATCATTTTATTGATATGCATTTTAATGTGTTATGTTTTAACTGTTCCGTTGGGCTTGGCCCCATGTAAACCGCCCCGAGTCCCTTTGGGGAGATGGAAATGGGGTATAAAAATAAAATTATTCTTCTTCCTCTTCCTCTTCTCCTCCTCCTCCTCCTCCTCCTCCCTATTATTTGTTCTGGGTTCAGTACAACTGGGGTAGGAGATCTGGCCTTCTGTAGGAGATCCAGCACTGGGCCAGAACTAAGAGCTCGCCATTCAAAAAGCAAGTTGGTCAATGCCTGGATCCAGATTCATGCGTGGGCCAATCCTTCACTGCAGCTGTAACCAAATATCACTGTGGCTTTTTCTTTTCCTCCAGGGTATGTTTGCATAGTTTTCAGGATTTAGCATGCAAAGTACACATCACACCTGGACACACAACAAATGAATTTCTGTCAGGATATAGTTATAATCAGTTTGAACTGCATTAGTTATCTTGGTAAAGTACCCCTTTTGGAGCATGCAATTATATTCACAGATTGCTTGCCATTCTTTATTGTTTGTCTATTTCAAAAGATCTTTGTCTGTGAGCCATGTCTGGAAGGAAGTGCCAAATATCAAAATCCCTGACTCTGAAATCACTAGTGTAAAATAAATAGATATTTCTGTTTGGGGAAAAAATAATATGTAAAGCAGACCTTGCTTGCTCTTTGTCCTACATCCCACTCCCCAATCCTTGAAATGTCTTTTCCTGGTGTTCAGTGCTGCTGCTGGTCTATATTATCACTGGGGCTTATGAAACCATCTCCACTTCCAGTGAGTAGCTAAGTTACGTGGTGAATTAAAAGCAGGGAAAGTGGGCAAAATGGACTGCATACAAAAAGCCAAGAAACAATGTTGTGACTTCATATTTAACAGGCCCCTATTAGACAACAGTGAAGGAAATAAGAAAGAATTACAGATAACAAAATCCTACAGAAATGCATGAACAAACTATTCAAATATACTGGAGAAACCTAAACAAATCGTCAATCTACTATCTGCAGGGGCGGCTCAACCCATTACGCAAAGTAAGCATTTGCAGTATAGTTGATTTTGTCCAGGGGTGCTCTTGAGGCGCTCTTGGGGGAAAATAGACCTTGACATATGCGAGTTGTAGTTACTGGGCTGTATAGTTCACATACAATCAAAGAGCATTTTGAACTCCACCAATGATGGAATTGAACCAAATATGGCACACAGAACTCCCCAACGAACAGAAAATATATATCAGTGATTGGTTTGGGGGGGGGGGGGCGTCAAAATACTGTTTGCTTACCGTTGAAAATTACCTAGGGCTGCCTCTGACTATCTGATATGTAAGCCAAGAAATCTCACAGTCTCAGGTAGTAGTATGATCTTTTTTGGGCTTCCTGGTTTTATGGACTCTAAGCTCAGACCATATGTTACTAATCCTTCAACGAACAGGGTACTATGGTAGGAAACGACAATCTACTGACAGTCTCCCAAGAATAATATGCTAGGCTTCAGGGATGTGGAGGTCCTTAAATGCACCAAAGATATACTACATACCAACACAGGCATCAGTTATCATGTCCACCAGACAAACTCTGCCAGTTAGTACTTACTGCCAGTTACTCCAGGTCTGAGGGCAACATGTATCTTCAGACCAATAAAAATGTCATAGAGATTTGTATGGTTCTAAAGTATGCCAATATATCTGACCTGTAATAGCCTCATTTCTTGTTCCTGAAAGCTTCTGTTCTTCAAAAGAGACATTGTTGACAACTTTATCACCTTGATTCATAGATAGGAATCATCTGAGAATTACTCCAGGGCATCAGAAACTTTCACTCTACATCAGCCTGAACCTATGGTGGCGCAGTGGGTTCAACCCATGTGCTGGCAGGACTGAAGACTAACAGGTTGCAGGTTCGAATCCAGGGAGAGGCGGATGAGCTCCCTCTATCAGCTCCAGCTACTCATACGGGGACATGAGAGAAGCCTCCCACAAGTATGATAAAAACATCAAATCATCCGGGCATCCCCTGGGCAGCGTCCTTGCAGACAGCCAATTCACTCACACCAGAAGTGACTTGCAGTTTCTCAAGTCACTCTTGACACGACAAAAAAAAATAAGCCTGAACCCATTCAACTGATTCACGTTCTTGATACTACTATGGAATTACAGCATGCATCATTTTCTATTGAAGGTATACTACCATTACTTACATGCCTATAATGTCCATTCACAACATATAACAAAGTGTAGATTGCTACCTACACTAACTACATCATCATATGGGGCTAGAATCGGCAGCATATGCTGATCTAGTCCCGGTCAGCCATGGAGCCGGCTGGGATCTGCACGCATTATTCACTTGGGAAGTGTCCGATGTGTGATCCAATACAACAACCAGCAGTGATCTTGTCTGCTGTGGACTCATCTTGTTGTGTTTCAAATAATAATAATAATAATAATAATAATAATAATAATAATAATAATAATAATAATTTATTGATATCCCACCACCATTTCCCTGAAGGGACTCGGGGCAGCACACAAAAGCACTCCAAAGTGTTGCACACGCAGAATACACAATATATAAACATATAGAATTGATGAAAAAAAGAAGAAAAACAAATACGTTTATCAGTGTTTGTGGTGCTTTAAGATTCAAATGCTTTTTATACAACAGACAAACAAAAATGCTTTTTTGGAAAATATGTACAAGTGAAATGATATTCCTAATTGCATTGTGCAAAATATTCAAGTGTTATGTTTTTTGAAATTGTGCTTATTTTTGGCTAACCTCCAGCCGTTATCTACTGCTAAAATACTAATAAGGAAATCACAACCTATTTTTAGCCCTTCATCTATTACTATAATGGGAAGAAATTATGTTTTCCTCTGTGGATGAAGGATGTTGACCTCAGTCAGGACTCTAGTGAATTAATAATAATATTATACAACAACAACAACAACAACAACAGTTTTATTTCTTACCCTGCTATCCTCTTGTTTACAGAATAATTAATCTATGAGCACTGTTCTGTCGCGCGCTGGGCCTGTAACAGTTGCCTTTTCTATAGGACGTATACTTTAAGCCCAGCAGGAAGCCAGGGTGCCTCAAAGAGAGGTTCTCAGGGATTTTTCTGAAGTGATGGTCTTTAGAGTTTTTAATGATACAACAAAGTCTTTATTATGGAACAAACAACAAATCTTCAATGGTTCAAACAACACTTCAAGGCTTTCTTAGTCTAGTCCTCAATGGACTGGTACTTGACTTTGATTAACCGTACTTTCTCTGTAGGAAAAACAACAACCCTTTTTAACCTCTCCCAGGCTGATTACTATCTATGCCTCATCGGTGTGGGTCCTACTACCTATTCCAAATGCATCTGGGTATCGAGTAGACCTACCAGCCGAGGCTTGTAGATACTTCAGATGGAGTTCTGTGGATCTGTAGTGCTGTCCTCCCTCAGAGAATTATTTGAAAACCTCAAGGTTGTTTTCCCTCTGATTGCTGTGAGGCTGAAAGACTGTGAGCTCTCAGCCAGAGCCTTGGGACCTTTTCCCTGGAATTTCTGTTTCCTTGAGAAAAGAAGCTTTTCTACGGGATGAGCTGGTCTACGTCCTATAGTTTAGCTTCCTTATGAGAGATTGCCCCAAAAATGGCTCCTTTCCCTCCCAGAGCTCTGAACAAGGGGCGGAACCAAAGCTTAATTATGATGGACAGGAGGCCTGCCCTATGACTGCAAACAGATAACAGAAAGAAAATAAAGTTGGAGCTCCTGGTACAGCCGTACCAGCACAAGCACAACTTTTTGGGACTGTGGGTTTTAGAATATTGCTTCCTTGTTGTCATTTACAATAACTATTTTAGAAGCTTAGAATGAATCCTGTCTTTCAGGATGATGTTATTTCAGATTTATCTACTAGTATTTACTGTGATGACACAGATATCAACCTTTGCTCAAAGGGGCCTATCAAAGGCCTTTTTTGGCAGTTATTGAAAGAAACTTTTGTTTTCATGCTGTTGTGCTTTTATTGGATTTTACTGTACACCCTTTGAGAGGTGGGTGGGCAGAAATACAGTTCATGAACCAATATGGTTCTCACATTAAGCAAGCTGTTTGACTCTGCCAAATCCCAATCGTTTTTTCTTATTGGTCCAACTGCATGAAAGGTTGGTTAAACTTTCACAGCAAAGAAAGCTGTTTGGGGAAAAGATTTAGGGTGAGAGGGAGGAGAGGAAATTCTTTAATGGGGAGAGAAAAAAGCAAAGGCTTGAAGTGACTGCGAAAGACTGGTTTTTTTGGCTGCATTGATGGATGAAAAGGAGCAGAAAGAGCAGCTGCAGACAAAGAAATAACGTTTCCTGGGTTCTGCAGCCATTTCTGAATTATTTTGAAGAACTTCTAGGTTAAATTGATTGCTTAAGGTAAGTTTTCTTATGTTGTTTGCTCCATTGGATTGTTGGATTTATTAAACGATAAACAATTACTACTTGAACTGAAACCCTTGAACTCTGCATACTACTAATGTTGCCAAGTGACAGCTGTATTACTGAACCAGAGCTTGGAAAAACCGTGCCCATGTTGTCTGATGGGTTTTGGCATCTGTAGTCCAAAAGCAATTTTTCATAGTCTGCCCTTGGCTCAGATCAGTCTACGTAGGATGCTACTACTTGTGAGTTGTCCTCCTTGGTCTCAATGGGGCTAAAAAGAAACTGTGTTTGAACTCTGAACTCTGTTCTTGTCTGCTAAGGCAAATTAATTCTACTTAAGCAAGCTATTTATGCATATCTTGTTTCCCCAAAATTAGAAAAGTGATCATAGGAATCTATCTCCCTATCTTTCTAACTATGTATGATGCTCCTTCCACACAGCTGAATAAAATCCCAGATTATCAGGTTTAAATTGGATTATATGGCAGTGTGGACTCAGATAACCCAGTTCAAAGCAGATATTGTGGATTTTGTTTTTTGGGTCAGTAGTGACTTGAGAAACTGCAAGTCGTTTCTGGTGTGAGATAATTGGCTATCTGCAAGGATGTTGCCCAAGGGATGCTCAGATGTTTTGATATTTTACCATCCTTGTGGGAGGCTTCTCTCATGTCCCCACATGGGGAGCTGGAGCTAATAGAGGGAGCTCATCCACACTCTCCCCAAATTTGAACCTGCAACCTGTCGATCTTCAGTCCTACCAGCACAAGGGTTTAACCCACTGCACCACTGGGGGATTATCTGCCTTGATAATCTGGATTGTATGGCTGTATGGAAGGGCCCTGAGATAAAACTTGTGGTGTACCTTTAAGTCATTTCTGTTTTATGGAGACCCATGGCCATGGTGGCGCAGCACGTTAAACTGCTAAGCAGCAGAATTTGCTGACCAGAAGGTCAATGGTTCAAATCTGTGGGACAGGGTGAGCTTCTATTTTTTGCCCCAGCTTCTACCACTTTAGCACTTCAAAAATATGCAAATATGAGTATTTATTTTATTTATTTACCATATTTATATTCTGCCTTTCTCACACTGGAGGGGACTCAAGACAGCTTTAGAACAGGCAGCAATTTGATGCTATATAACAATAAACAATTGCAATTAAAACCAAAAAAATTAAAACATGAATTATTAAAAACAACAATTTAAACCACACCAAACAAACTATAATCCAGGGCCGTTCCATTTGTCAAGCACATTGTTTTATAGTCACTTATTGCACTGCTCCAATTACTTGTCAAAAGCTTGATCCAGAGTTTTTTTCCTGAAGCTGATCTAATCACATTAGAGAGGGAGTTCCATAGCTTGTTCCCCACCAATTGTGCCTGCAAAAGAGGTTGGACCAAGAGTAGATGATCTTAATCTCCGAGATGATTCATAGAGGGAGATACATTCAGACAGATAAACTCAATAGGTAGCTTACCTATCCGAGTAATCAATAGGTACTGCTTCCGAAGGAAGGTAATGGCTCTCCATGCAGTCATGCTGGCCACAAGACCTAGGAGGTGTCTACGGACTCTTCAGCTTAGAAATGGAGATGAGCACCACTCCCTAGTGATGGACCCGACTCGACTTAATGTCAAGAAGAAACCTTTACCTTTAAGAGTAAATCTATCATGGGGATATTCTTTGCAAGATTTGTTTAATAGGGACTTTACTTTTGCCGTCTTATGAGGCTGAGTGTTACTTGCCCAGGGTCATCCAATCCCTACTTGGGTTGTATGGCCAAATGGGGATTTGAACCCTGACCTCCAGAGCCATATATTCTAACTAAGAATATAATTGAAAGTATAACAGTCTGCAAGAACTGTACATACTACACTCTCTAGTAAACAATAGTAGAACACTGGAGCCACAAGAATTAAAAATGTTGAAATTATAGTGTAAGTGATAGTCAAGATTTCAGCTCTCCCTATTAAACTTGCACGTAGCAATAACAAGGTAGGAGCAGGGTGATTTTTAAAAGTTCTTTCTTATGTAGTTTTGACAATGTTGGTTGGACTTCTTATTCTGAATTATTTTAGCATAGGTCTTTGAAACAATATTCTTTGGAGCTATATTTCTTATATTTTCTTCTGTGCCTGAAATGGCATCTGCAGGTGAATGCCTTTTTAAAGTAGATTTATTAGAGCTCTCTCTCTCTCTGTGTGTGTGTGTGTGTGAGAGAGAGAGAGAGAGAGAGAGAGAGAGAGAGAGGGTGCCAGCATAAGTTCATTTATTGTGCTAGCCAACATTACAGGAGGAATTGTTTGCTTCTTAGAAATTACAAAAGAGAGCTCAACTTCCCTTTAATTTTGATTATTCTAAGGCAACCAATCTACTTTCCTGTACTGCCCTCTGTTGAGCAAAAGTGGTTCATAGCATGAAGGATGTCTTGGAAGGAGAAATATCCTATATCACTGCTTCCCAACCTTTTTTTGACCTGGGACCCTTTGACCAGGGACCACTTGACAAGGGCGCATCCACACAGCCCCTTTATTGCGGTAACACCCACAATAAAGATGCAGCTGTCCAGATGATGTCCTGGAAAATCCCCAATTAATTCGCCACAAATCAGGAAAACCCTGGTTTGTAGCGAATTAATTAGATAGTGGATTTATTCCACACCATCTTGGAAGGCGTGGGATAAACCCATTATTTCCCACAGTTTTCTGGACTAAATTGGTACGGAAAACTGTGAGAATACCCACCCCTCCCCCAAAGCCCCCCAAACCCTTTTAAAAGTAAAGAAAAATTACCCAGCCTCTAAGGCCCCGTCTACACTGCCATATAAAATCCAGATTATCTGTTTTGAAGTGGGTTATATGGCAGTGTAGACTCATATAATCCAGTTCAAAGCAAATAATGTGGATTATCTGATCTCAAAGTTCTGAAGGCAAGGAGCAGGAACATATCTAAAAGCAAGTCTAAAAACACTTAATACTACAACCTAGGAATGTACGAAGGTTATCCTGAAAGTAAAGTTACAAGGCACATAGTTGTCATGGGAAATTTTTGCAGGGGAAGTTGGTGTTGCTGCTGTGTAGCAGGAAGTCAGCGGAAGCGAACGGGCAGTGCCAGTCGTCAGTAGCTCATCGATTGGCATTGTGCCGTCGCACCTGGGGGCTATTATTCTTAATGAAGGAGGCATGGACGTGGCATCTTTCCCCAGGGGATTGCTTCTTGCCCTCCTATAGGAAACTGGAACTCTCAAAAACCCAAAACGCTGTAAATAACTCAAAATAAGTTTTATTGATCACAAAGAGTTATTTCTTTAAAGCAATGAGCTGGAAACTTCAGAGGGGTGAAGGAAAATATACGTTACAGTCTCAGTTAGTCCTAGGTCCAAGGTGTTTGAAGCTGAGAAGCTTTTCCAAGTTTCCTCTTTCCTCAATGGCTGTGAATGCCGGAGCAAACCACAACCCCAGTTCAGATGGCCTATGTTTGAAGACTCAGGATCTTCCTCTGGTGCCAAGAGAACCGGTTTGAAGGTGCTTGAGACTCCCAATGTCGTTCAGGTTGGTTTGAACATGAAGCATAAATCTCAAGGGTTAAAAACCTCAGAACCGGTGCTGAGAGGTAATTTCAATCAGGGTCTTTTAGAGTCAAGTCTCTTACTCACATCCATCTGGTAGAAACTCTGATGGCAGAATGAAAAGAAAGGAAGCACTTCCCTCCTGCAGGAAGAGGTGGAGCCAAACAATACTGATTGACAGCTATAAGTAACCAATCCATCCAACTATACATAGGCAGGGTAAAAAGGCAGGATTAAGCATGATACAACAGTTTAAATCTTGCAACTAACAGTTCTACACATAGGTGGCACCACTCGCGCCGTCACAGGCATTGTGGTGAAGGTTGGAAATGAGTGTTCCCATTCTGTTTCCCTCCAAGTGTGAAGTTAATGGTGTACTACACTACCTAAATGCTAAGGGCATGAATGCTTCTCCGATTCATCGCAAAATTGTTTCAGTTTATGGAGAGGACATAATGTCAAGACAGCATGTGACAAAATGGGTATGGAATATATTGTGAGATCATAAAGAAACTTCTCAGAGCCATCCAAAACAAACATCATGGGATGCTGACAGCGGGAGTCTGTCTCCTTCATAACAATGTGCGTCCACACACCGCTCATGCAACACAAAGGTTGTTGACTTCATTTGGTTGGGATGTTTTCAGCCACCCTTCCCGCAGCCCCGATCTTGCACTCAGTGACTATCTGTTCACTAAATTGAAGGAACACTTTTCCGACGATGACGAGGTGAAAATCAAAGTGGTGAACTGGCTGAAAAAGGAGGAGGGAAACTTCTATGACACAGGCATCACACGGATGGCAAAATGAATTGAACTGAATGGTGATTATGTGGAAAAATAATGTAATACCTATGCTAGAATCTATGTGAGTTTTATTAAAATATATTTATTCTCTGTATTTTAAAAAATCTTGTAATCTTACCTTCCAGATAGTAGTAGTAGCAGTAGTATTTATTTATTTATTTATTTATTTATTTATTTATTTACTATATTTGTATGCCGCTCTTCTCAGCCCTCAGGGCGACTCAGAGCGGTTAACAAAGCAAATACAATACTTAAACATGATAAAAAAGTCAAAAACAAGTTAAAAGAATAACATTATAACAATCAATAAACATCATAACATCTCATCTCGTCTCATAGTTAAAATCAAGATCCAGTCTCATCATCCGAATGCTCCATATTTCTATATTAGTTACACTGCCTATTCAAATGCTTGCTCAAACAACCAGGTCTTCACTTTCCTCCGAAATGTGAACAGGGAGGGGGCCAATCTAATTTCTGTGGGAAGGGCGTTCCACAGCTGAGGGGCCACCAATGAGAAGGCCCTGTTGCTTGTCCCCGCCAATTAGTAGTAGCAGTAATAATAATAAGGTTCTTGTGGGTTTTTTCGGGCTATAGGGCCATGTTCTAGAGGCATTTCTCCTGACGTTTCACCTGCATCTATGGCAAGCATCCTCAGAGGTAGTGAGGTCTGTTGGAAATAGGACAATGGGTTTATATATCTGTGGAATGGCTGGGGTGGGACAAAGAGCTCTTCCCTGCTAGAGCTAGGTGTGAATGTTTCAACTGACCACCTTCATTAGCATTTGAAGGCCTGCCTGAGCCTGGGAAAATCTCTTGCTGGGAGGTGTTAAGATGTGCCTGGTTGTTTCCTCTCTGTTGTTTTGCTGTTGTAATTTTAGAGTTTTTTAATACTGGTAGCCAGATTTTGTTCATTTTCATGGTCTCCTCCTTTCGGTTGAAATTGTCCACATGCTTGTGGATTTCAATGGCTTCTCTGTGTAGTCTGACATGGTGGTTGTTGGTGTGGTCCAGCATTTCTGTGTTCTCAAATAATATGCTGTGTCCAGGCTGGTTCATCAGGTGCTCTGCTATGGCTTATGGCTGACTTCTCTGGTTGAAGTAGTCTGCAGTGCCTTTCATGTTCCTTGATTCGTGTTTGGGCAATGCTGCATTTGGTGGTCCCTATGTAGACTTGTCCACAGCTGCATGGTATACGGTAGACTCCTGCAGAGGTGAGAGGATCCCTCTTGTCCTTTGCTGAACGTAGCATTTGTTGGATTTTCTTGGTGGGTTTGTAGATTGTTTGTATGTTGTGTTTCCTCATCAGCTTCCCTATGCGGTCAGTGGTTCCCTTGATGTATGGCAGGAACACTTTTCCTCTGGGTGGATCTTCATCTTTACTCTCGTGGTTTGTTCTTGGTCTTGCAGCTCTTCTGATGTCTGAGGTGGAGTATCCATTGGCCTGGAGAGCCCAGTTGAGGTGGTTCAGTTCATCTTGGAGGAGGTGGGGTTCTTGGAGGAGGAGTAATAATAATAGTTTATTTATACGCCAACCTATCTCCCCTAGGGGACTCAAAGCGGTTTCCACATATGCAAATAATACAAGAGACATACAATGTGAAATATAAAACATAAGCATAAACGATTAACACAACATATCTATTAAAACCAATTTAAAAACCACTTCTGCTCTCTTCTTTCGTGAAAGATAATCTCATAGATCCTCATTCATGATAAAGGTCTTAATTCACCAGTGTTTATACCACAGAACCTAGTGCACATTATTCTCTAACCAAATCTATCCCAATTTTAGTAGGGAAAAGGACACATTTCCAAGCAATTGAATCGAGCCATGGTATTTACAAGTATAACATAGCCCAGCATCTATTTGTTCAGGAAAATACGCATGCAATGTGTATTCTACAAATAAAAAGAAAGGGAAGGTGTGTTGCAATGTTTAACTTTTGTCTACTGCTGCATCCAATGTCAAGATTTTTCCTTTTCAAGCAGGGCACAAAATGCCAAAGCAACACCAGAAAAAAAGAAGTTTATGCCAACAAACTGGAGCACTTTTGTGGAAGAACATACTTCTGAAATGGAGGATGAGGGTACAAAGTGTTCAGGTACATGGAAGGAACTAACTGGAGTAAAAAGAAAACTCAGATTCTGTTCGGGCTCAGTATTATTTCTCCTGATATTGGCACTCTGATCTGCTGGAGTCTCGATACGATTGGATTCATTTTGCAGCCTGCTAAGGGGATGTTGGCAGATTTTTGCAATACTGTCTACTCCCCATAAAGCAGAGAATGGTCATGTGAGGAGGGAGGACTTTGGAAGTAATTGAGTAAGTCAGAGCATGGCAAATTCACAAGGCAATGAGGGAAACTATCACCTCATGCCCGGCATTGCACGCATTGCTGCGTTGCCAGCCGGAGTACCTCCTCATTGTAGGCAATGGGAACACAGGAAGCACATGTTCTGTGGGCAGTGTCCTAGGATGCTGCCAAGACACTGTGAAGTTGGAGCCCTACCAGAAGTAGCCCGACATCATGTGATGGGCTCCATCTGACTCTGTCCTGGCAGCATCCTAGGACACTGCAAGAAGACAATGCAATGAGGTCCTATGCTATACATGAGTATATACAGTCACTAAGTGAATAAAACAAAGCAGTTTTATTTAAGACATATCAGCATGTAATATGTTCAAAAGTTCCAATGGTCTTTCAAGACTAAAAGGCTTGACATTTACTTCACTTCATGTGTGCCATCCACCATTCACTTATTTCTTGTTCTGTGTGTGAGTAAATATGTAGATGGAGAAGGGTAGTAGAAGAGGGGATTTTCTTCTTCCACCCCTTTTATATGCATTTTTATAACTCTAAATGTGTGTATGTTTGTGTGTGTTCATAGAATCATAGAGCTGGAAGAGACCTTGTGGGCCATCCAGTCCAACGCCCTGCCAAGAAGCAGGAAAATCACATTCAAAGCATCCCTGACAGATTGCCATCTAGCCTCTGTTTAAAAGCCTCCAAAAAAAGGAGCCTCCATCACACAGAGAGTTCCACTGCTGAACAGCTCTCGCAGTGAGGAGGTTTTTTCCTAATGTTCCTTTCCTGTAGTTTGAAGCCCGTGTTCTGCATCCTAGTCTCCAGGGCAGCAGAAAACAAGCCTGCTCCCTCCTCCCTATGACTTCCTCTCACATATTTATACATGGCTATCATGTCTCCTCTCAGTTCTGCAGGCCAAACATGCCCAGCTCTTTAAGCTGCTCCTCATGGGCTTGTTCTCCAGACCTTTGATCATTTGCATCTCCAGACCCTTGATCATGCATGCATGCATATGTGTATGTGGATTTATATATATCCACATATGTTACAGGTATAAAGGGCCGGGATATAGCACATCTGGTAAATCACCACCAGCAACAATAAGATCTACCAATCGAAAGGTTGCCAGTTCAAAGCCAAGGTCGGTGTGAGTACCTGACTGTCAGCCAAGCTCACTGTTTACTTAAGCAGTTAAAAAACAGCTTAGAGCTGTTAGTAGATAAATTAGGTACTACTAAAAAGTGGGGGAGGTATTTTACGACCCCATAAAAGAAAAAGACCAGAAATGCAGCAGCCAAAAGGAAGAGGGAAGCCCTGGTGGCTCTTCATCATAGAGGATGGCATGATAGCACCCCTCTGTGGCTGGATTTGAGCACAACCTCCAAGGCGCCAAAAAGCTGGATGTCGACACAGCATACCTCCTTTCCATCTCTTCTGTCCTTTTCTGTCCAAACAGTATTGAATGTTTTGCCATGTATGTGTACTGTGATCCACCCTGAGTTCCCTTGTGGAGATAGGGTGGAATATAAATAAAATGTGTGCGTGTGTGCGTGTGTGTGTGCATGTATTATATGACTGAGTGTAGTAACTAGAAGGGATATCCTTCTGTGTTCCTTGTAATTTCATTAACACAGGAATGAGTCATGTAGCGCTCCATATGATTTTGGATCTCATCTTCTAGCAGTTGTACCCCGTCTATTTATTAAGATAAGGAATGCTGGAAGCTGTAGTCCAACAACATCTGGAAGCCACATAGTTCTCATACTGGCTGTATAATCTGAAGAAAAATATAATTATTGCATGAAACTTCCTGAATTGACCTGGAAGTGATCGTCACTGACTTTTTTCTCATCTCCAGGAACTGTTCTCATCATTGAGTCTTCTCCTTTCATTCTTAATTTTGTCATCCATGATTGAACTTCATAGAAGTGGGGAAATACCTTGGGCATCTCTTGGACAACTAGATGATCCTGTCTTCAATAGTACGGATTCTACAATTCTCTACACACCAGATACAAAACTCACAAGAAAAGTAATGGAAAAATTAGAAAATGTCTCTGTTTTGAAAGGTATATATTATCATTCTAAACATGCTTATTACAACTGTTCTTTCATAAAGCTTAGTGTGTACTGAGAGCGATGTTGGCTGCTCAATGAGCTTGGCCTTGGAAGAGCTGACAATGTTACAAGTGTCTCTGTACATGCATAGAGTGTCTTTCTCTCACCACTAAACAATAATTGTCTCTAGGATTCAGGATCGGTGTTTTCCTTTCAAAGGAAAAGCAAAACTGAGACAAGACATTTCTCTCCTAAGAAATGTCTCTGTCTATTCAGTAAGACTTTTCCCTTCTGTGAAGTTTTCCCCTTTCAACCATTATTGGTCCACAATACTTTAGTCATTGCTTGCTTGAAGTGCAAATGAATTCATGATGCCTCTTCTTGTTTTGCAGTTCGGGAGGAATTTGGGCAAGGTGAGGGATCATATTAGCTCTCTTCCCTCTTTCCTCCCAGCTGTTTTGTGCTTAGAGTAACTTTTCTTTTCAATATTTCAACTCCCCCTTTTATTGCTCTAGCTGGCTACCAGCTTTCCAGTGGCAGGTGAAATTTCAGCCATGCTTTTGATTAGTTCAGTAAATGCAGAAGAAATACATTGTAGAGAGAAAGGATTCCCCAAAGTACAAGGACAAAAGACAACTATACACCCAAAAGAAACAACAACAACCAGTTATATAATCATAAGAATGTATATCATATCAATGCTATAGTACTACAATATTCAATGTACGAGCAACTTGTACAAAGTATACATAACAGAGATTCACAATGCAAATCTCTAAACCCAAAATTCCCTTATGTGGGATAAACAACTGATTCCTACATCAAAAATGCTCAAGTTTGTAAGTTCATTTCGAAAACCAAAAGTTTATCATTGACAAAATCAAAGATTATAAGTCCTTTTTTGCAAGTCTCTTATTCAAAAACTTCCAAATGTGGGATAAACGGCTGATTCCTACAGTAGAATGCACAAGTTTGTGAGTCCTTTTTTAGCCAAAGTTTGTCAACAATAAATCCAAGTTTGGACATATTGGCCCATATAGCATTCCGTACTTAGATGTTTTTGTTACCAAATGGAACAGTAGACTAGTGGTCAATAATTACCACAAACCAACAGATCAAAACTCAACTCTTCATCATTCTAGCTTCCATTCGCCATCTTTAAAGAATAATTTACCTTATTCTCAAATACTGAGAATCAAACACAATTGGACCCTGCAACAAGATTTTGAATATAATCTAGCATCAGTAAAAAAATCAATTTATAGCTAAGGGTTATCCAGGTCATCTTATTGATAATGCCATCATCAGAGCATCCAAAGTTTCACACACCACTCTGCTGGCAGACAAATCTATGTCTACAGACAACAGATTGGTCTGGCCCTTGACATTAACTAATTTCTCTGGACAGGTTATTAAAACTGTAAAAAAATATTGACAACTCATTAAAGACATACCAGGTTGTGAAAAACCTCCCATGATAGCACACAAAAGAACATAAAACTTGAGAGACATGTTGGTACATTCAGATATTAACCATGATTCTCAAACTAAGAGGATTAGACCTAATTTGGTAGGAAATTTTCCTTGTCACCATTGCACCATATGTCCACAATTTATTCGAACTAAGGTTTTTCAAAATGCCCAAACTAAGAGGATTTATCAACTTCAACACTTTGCTACATGCACCACCAGAGGTGTTATATATGTCATCTTCTGTCCCTGCTCCCTGATGTATGTTGGGCAGACCAACAGACAAATTAAACTCCATGTAATCAAACACAAGAGTAAAATTAGGAATCAGGCCATTGACTCAAGCCTGGATAAACATTTCAATGTCATGAACCATAGTCCTGAATTGTTCCAGGTCCTAGTTTTAGAGGTAGTTACATTCTCCTCAAACAGATTTATCCACTAGACTACAACAATGTGAAGTCTTTTGGATTTTTACTCTTAAAACTGTGTATCCTAAGGGCCTAAATGATTCCATTTATTTCAATGTTTCATGTGAGCCGGTACATGCCTCTTTAAACAGGTTTTTCTCATGAGTAACTTGCAATTGATGATTGGGATATAGTCACACTGGTAACCATACCAGGCCCCTTTAAATTTCTCACCAATACACTTTAAATTTCTCTCTATATACTGGGTTATCTACCTGCCTCTCCTGGGCTTGCCATGGAATCAAACAATAGCAGAGCACCTTTGTAGGAGAACGTGAGTATTCTTGGTTCCTGTTTGTATGCTTTCACTACATTTGGTAATTTATTTCCTACACTCTGTTTTTTAGCCACTCATATGTGTTCCCTGTAGGTCCACGTCATTGTTGACATTTATATATTGACTCTGCTCAAAGAACTTACTATTTTGCAAAACTGACTATTTGAGGATTTCTACACTTGTATCAACTACCACCTGAGGAAGACTCCACATAGTTGAAACTGGTTGTGGTTTATAAACTGTGGACTCCAAAAAGGAATTGACAAACTTGGATTAGTTGTAGACAAACTTTGGCCAAAAAAGGATTTTTGATGTAGGAATCAGTTGTTCATCCCACATAAGGAAATTTTGGGTTTAGAGATTTGCATTATGAATCTCTGTTATGTATACTTTGTACAAGTTGCTTGTACATTGAATATTGTAGTACTATAGCATTGATATGATATACATTCTTATGATTATATAACTGTATTATTTTTTTGGTGTATAGTGGCCTTTTGCCCTTGAACAAATACATTAGCCATGATCATTACAGCTTACAGTGTACAGGGAATGTTTTCCCTCTCTTTTATAATAACAACCAGATCTCTGTGTTACAGGCATAAAGACAGAATTGATAGACAACGAAAAAGACTTCATAGAGGAATACAGCAGAAATACTATTGGAGTTGCATTTCGGGATGATGTTTCCTATGAACTTAGATTTCCTTTGTATTTGGTGCAATCTCCAGATGATTTTAATGCTGAAATAGGTAATTCAACATGGTTTTAGTCTCAGTGTGGACTCAAATCATTCACTTCTGAATATAAAAAGGCAGGGATCATAAATGGCATGCTACATACTTGATGTACTATCTTCATTGTGTCCATAGGACTCAGCTCAGAAATATAGGTTACTGTTGCACTCTGGCCTGAATTCACCTTTGCACCTAGCACCATACAAGAGTCCAGTAGTACTAACTAAATAGTTTATTGAAGAAGACAAATATAAAAAATGTACAAAGCAATGTCCAGAAAGCAATAGGAAAAAGGCTTTCAAAAGGCAATAGTCCATACATCAAACTTTTGTTCAAAAGTGACAAGATACATGTAAAAAGTGGGAATCAAAATATAGACATAAATCCTTAATCCGAAACCCAGGAATCAAAACATAGACATAAATCTATAACCAGGAACTTCTTCCAAAACATGAATCAATGAACATGAGCACAAGACTTTCCCAAAGATCTTAAATATAGACTTTATTTATTTACAATATTTATATTTCGCCCTTCTCACCCCATAGGGGACTAAAGGCGGATTTCAATGTACATATACATGGCAAACATTCAATGCCATAGACACACAACGTATATAGACAGACACGGAGGCTATTTAACATTCCAGGTTTTGATGAGGGTATTCTGGCCACCAGGGGAGCTGTTGCTTCACTGTCCATTTGTGACACTGATGAAGTACTTCCTCATTCTTTGTATGCTTGCTGGAGATTTTTATGGTGTCGTAAATTAGTTAAATTAGCCTCCTCGCATATACAGTACCTAAATTTCCTACTTGACAGATGCAACTATCTTTCGGGCAGCAAAGATTGACAGCAAGCTACACAAATTGGTCGGAAGCTCACTCCCATCTGGGCTGGCTTCGAACTCATGACCTTTTGGTCAGTACTGATATTTTTTTAAAAACAATTCTTTATTGTATTGTTAACAACTATTTGTAATACATTTATCTTTACTTTACATTGCTTTAGTTTCAATACATTTTTTCTTTCAACCCCTTAACCTCCCCTCTCCCCCTGTTGACAAGTTGGTCCTTCTTCCTTTATTCGAGCCATTGTTGCATTCTATCTAGTTTTTTTTCCCAATGATCGTCTTCTGGTTTAGCTTCTTGTATCCAATTTTTAAAGGGTGACCATATTTCTTTGATTCCTTCTGCTTTTCTGTCCATAGTTTTTCATTTCTTATAATGTCCATAAATTCCAATTGTACTTGTTCTCACACATATTCATACCATTTTCTCAGGGTCCATTTTTTTTCTTTCCACCCCCAGGCAATCACAGCATGTGCTGCTCTAAACATCATCATAACTAATTTTTGTTCATGCGCTTTTATTTTACTGTCCCCGCAAATCCCTTTTAAGAGAATCTCCATATTTAAATCATTTTTTATTTTTGTATCTAATTCAATTTTCATGAAGATTTGATTCCAGAACTTTTGTGTCTCCTTACATTCCCACCATAGATGTGAGTACCAGGCATCTCTACTCCCAAAGTGATAACATTACGGATTTAGACCCTGGATCCTATGTGCCAATTGAATTGGTGTCCTATACCATTTTGTTATTACTTTCTGCGCCAGATCCCTATATTTTTCTATCTTTATTTTATTTAATCCATTCCTTATTCTATCTATTTTTTCTTTCCCTATGCCTCCTTCCTTTTCCCATCTATTTTCCATCCTTTTATACATTAATTCCCTGTCTTCTAACATTCTTCCATATATTTTACCTAACCCTTTTGCCTTTTACTGGATCTTTCTTTCAATATTCTATCTATTATATTTTCACCGATATTACTTTCTTCCTTTTTAATTTGTTCCCAAATGCCTCTTAATATTAATATTAGCCTAAATCGGTGTTTCTCAACCTTCCTAACACCGCGACCCCTTAATACAGTTCCTCATGCTGTGGTGACCCCCAACCCTAAAATTATTTTCGTTGCTACTTCATAACTGGAATTTTGCTACTGTTATGAATCATCATGTAAATATCTGATAGGCAGGATGTATTTTCATTCTCTGGACCTTGGGAGTTGTAGTTGCTGGAATTTATAGTTCACCTACAATCAAAGTGCATTCTGAATTCCACTAGAGATGGAATTGACCCAAACTTGGCACACAGAACATCCATGACCAACACAAAATAATGAAAGGATTAGGTGAGCATTGACCTTGAGTTTGGGAGTTGTAGTTCACCTATCTCCAGAGAGCACTGTGGACTCAAACAATGATAGATCTGGACTAAACTTGACACGAATACTCAATATGCCCAAATGTGAATACTGGTGGAGTTTGGGGAAAATAGACCTTGACATTTGGGAGTTGTGGTTACTGGGATTTATAGTTCACCTACAATCAGAGAGCATTCTGAATCCCACCAATGATAGAATTGGGCCAGACTTCCCACACAGAACTCCCATGACCAACAGAAAAGACTGTGTATCCTGATGGTCTTTGGCGACCCCTCCGACACCCCCTCGTGACCCCCCCAAGGGTCCCGACCCCCAGGTTGAGAAACACTGGCCTAAATCTTTCTTCTAAATTTTCTAGCTGACTCCATTCCATTAGTACATCTTTTTCATTATATAAATCCTTTATTTTATAATATCCCAACTGTTTCAGTTTCTTTATTACACTCTTATCTTCTTTGTTCCTCTGACTCCCTATTGGCGCTTCCTTTGAGAAAAATGGCATCCATTTTTTCCCCATTTCTCCCATATCTATAAAGCTATTTTCCTTGGACCTATTGTTTTCCTTATCACCTCTTTTAGTTTTTGTGTGAAGATTCCATATTCACCTTGACCTTTGTTTACTTCATTTTCTGTTCTTATCCATTTCACTTGATTTTCTTCTTCTAGTTCCAAAATTGCCTTCAATTGAAATGCTTCATAATATTCTTGTAATTTTGGTATCCCCCATCCTATTTCTTTGTTTGACATATATAATTCCTTATTACTTATTCTTGGTCTCTTCCCCCCAAATATCCACTTTCTAATTTCTCCATCCCATTTTTGAAATGTTTGCTGCGAGATATCTAATGGCAGTGTTTGAAACAAATACAAAATTTTAAGGAGTATACACATTTTAATTGCCCTAATTCTCATCAATATATTTAATTTTTTTCCTTCCAATTTTTCATTTGTTTTTGTATCTTCCCCCATATTTTCTTATTATTTAAGTCCCAAAGCCTCTCTGACCTATTTGTTAGGAAAATACCCAGATCAAAAGTGATCTTAATGCAGCTGACTCCCAGCCAGCTGCGTCACAGTCCCAGTGAACGTGGAACAAGGACAAGAGCCATGGTGTACACGTTAATGCAGTGTTGCCTGCTCTAACCCTTTCAGTAATCAACACTTTAATTTAAGGTCCACAAGCCATGAAGTCATTCATTCGACATCTGGTCTGTTTTAAGGATTTCTCACTGAGTCTCTGTGACGTCCATAATCTGACTCCTTTCTCTCGGAGATCAAGTCCCATACTCCTGCTGACTTCTGGTGTTTTCCCAGGGGAAAGAGCTTTCCCTTCCAGCTCCTTATCTTCCATTGTCAAGGAACTGCCAGGGGAAAGGTCTTTTCTATCTTTTGATACCAAAGAACTCCATTTCCACCCTACTCTGAAGCCATTTCTTTCTGACCGGACTCAGACCCATCCTTCCAGACAGAATCATGATCCAAAATCCCCTCATTTCCCACCCCGGAAAGCCCATCATTCCTCACAACCTCTGGCTGAACAATTCTGTCATCTTCAGCCTCTGGCTGAAACACAACAGTTTTGTTGTTCATTCGTTCAGTCGTCTCCGACTCTTCGTGACCTCATGGACCAGCCCACGCCAGAGCTCCCTGTCGGCCGTCACCACCCCCAGCTCCTTCAAGGTCAGTCCAGTCACTTCAAGGATGCCATCCATCCATCTTGCCCTTGGTCGGCCCCTCTTCCTTTTACCTTCTACTTTCCCCAGCATAATTGTCTTCTCTAGGCTTTGCTGTCTCCTCATGATGTGGCCAAAGTACTTCAACTTTGTCTCTAGTATCCTTCCCTCCAGTGAGCAGTCGGGCTTTATTTCCTGGAGGATGGACTGGTTGGATCTTCTCGCAGTCCAAGGCACTCTCAGAACTTTCCTCCAACACCACAGCTCAAAAGCATCTATCTTCCTTCGCTCAGCCTTCCCTAAGGTCCAGCTCTCACATCCGTAGGTTACTACAGGGAATACCATGGCTTTGACTATGCGGATCTTTGTTGCCAGTGTGATGTCTCTACTCTTTACTATTTTATCGAGATTGGACATTGCTCTCCTCCCAAGAAGTAAGCGTCTTCTGATTTCCTGGCCACAGTCTGCATCTGCAGTAATCTTTGCGCCTAGAAATACAAAGTCTGTCATGGCCTCCACATTTTCTCCCTCTATTTCCCAGTTGTCAATCATTCTTGTTGCCATAAATTTGGTTTTTTTTATGTTTAGCTGCAACCCAGCTTTTGTGCTTTCTTCGTTCACCTTGATTAGAAGGCTCCTCAGCTCCTCCTCGCTTTCGGCCATCAGAGTGGTGTCATCTGCATATCTGAGGTTGTTAATGTTTCTTCCAGCAATTTTCACCCCAGCTTTGCATTACCTTTATGAATTAGTCTTTTTTCTGTCTTGAATCTCTCATCATCCATCTGCAATGGATGACCCTGTTCACATTCTCCACACTATGAAAAAAATTCAACACCTTTGTTGTGTCTCCCATTACTTATCTTTATTCTGTTTTCCCTTTCAGTATTTTTTCTGCAATACCCTATCTGGGATACTCTGATCAGAGCTGTGCATACTATTTCAGAAAATCTCACTATCCCTTTGTATAAAAGCATTACAATATTAGTAGTTTATATTTTTCTTTAAATGTTCCAAGTATCAAAATTCTTTTTATGATAGCTCCATGCCCTTCCTTTCCCTTGTTACTTGCCTCATCCTGCACTGCTGCTATCTGTTACTGGCAGAGCTTTGATAGATGAAAAAAAACAACAACTAGTGCTCTTTGAAGCAGAGGGGTGGGGAAATTAGCAGCGGTGATACCTTGTGTATATTTGTGAAGTTGAACATGATCCCCCCATAAAAGATAGGAGGCCTTCAGAAAGCTGCACCCCGTCCTAATCTGTCACCCATTCAACTTTTTTTCTCATCGAAACTTCCACCAAAGTTCCCCCATTGTTCCTATGTCTCAGCACTGGAAAAATCCGGATTCAATGTTTATTGCAACCACTAAGTGACAATAGCCAGACTGGCTCGCAGGCCCTTAGGACTCGCTGGTCACTTGGACATTTCCTAATCTCCATAATCCACTCAAGAATGCATTGTTTTCTTTCGTCCCGCCTCCCTCTCTCCTGATTCGTCAGGACGCCAAGGCAGCAGAAGCCCAGCGATTGGCCCAGGTGCTCAGGAGAAGGCCAAGCCTCCTCCCAGCTGAAGAGTGCCAGCCAATCATTGTTGAGCCAGCAGCGGGGCGGGGAATGGGAGATTCAAACCTGGCAGCTCTGTTTTATGTGTTGAGAGAAAGTCTTATTTCTCCAAATATTGAACTCAGCTTTCACCTCCCAGAATTTGGGTTTCCTTGGGGCTCTTCCACACAGCCCTCTATCCCAGAATATCAAGGCAAAAAAAATCATCCCACAATGTCTGCTTTGAACTGGGTTATCTGAGTCCACACTCAGATAATTTGGGATTTCCTGCCTTGATATTCTGGGATAGAGGGCTGTGGGGAAGGGCCCTTGGTAGCTGACTTTGCCTTCTTCAGGGCAAGCATAGGTTCTAATGTAGGACAAAATAAATAAGCCAGCCTTAAAAGTACTACATGTTAGTACATGATAGTACATGTACTACATGTTAAAAAGTACTACATGCCTCTAGAACATGGCTCTATAGCCCGAAAAAACCCACAAGAACCTACTACATGTTACTTTCCTTGATTTAAAGCATCAGAGATTTCAAAAAATTAATTATTGGCATTACTTTTGAAGAATTGTTTAAGTCTTCCTGCTGAAATTACCTGTATAAAGACAAAGTGGCTTAAAAGTTCTAAAAATCGTGGGGATAAAGAATTATTTAATATACCTGTGGTCACAATAGACAGAACTACTAGCTTTTTCTGGGTAATTGCAGTGATATAAATTTACAAGTTTGCATATACAGCTAGGTAACATTTCTACTTCTGTTTATTGTTTTTAGATTTCTGTTACAACTTTTCAAATCCGTATTGTTCTTCTCCAAGATACTGGTTCAATGGATTTATATCAGTGCAATCCAGTATTGATAGTGCTCTTATAGAAGTAAGTATTCATATGAGAGTCTTTTCTTTTCCTTTGATTGAATTACTGTGTGATTCCTCCTTTCAACAGGAAGGAGGAAACCCCGAAAATGAACAAAATCTGGCTACCAATATTTTTAAAACTCTAAAATCAGGACAGTAACTAAAGAGCAACATTAAAAAAAACGGGATTTGCAAACAGGAAACAATCAGGGGCACCTCCCAACAAAGGATTGCCACAGGCAGGAAGCAGGCAGGCTTGAAGCCGCAAGTCTATTCCGTACTAATCAAGGTGGCCAATTGCAACATTCACACTTGCCTCAAGCAGACAAGAGTTCTTTCTCCCACCCTGGACATTTCACTCCACTTGCTTAGTTTCCAGCAGACCCCTCAACCTCTGAAGATTACTATTGTGTAGGAATGTGATGGATGGATGGAAAGACAATCATTATAATTTTTTAGTTTAAATATTGCTTTTGTTAACCTGTCCCCACTGGATCACTTGCAAGGGGGAGCAACAGGAAACCTCTTCACCACTGCATTTTCTGGGCTGTAAGTTAATATTTAATGAGGGCAGATCCATAAGAATAATCAAGAGGAACCCATTATTTTGACTCCCTGCTCCCCTTAGACCAGTGTTTTCAACCTGGAGGTCGAGACCCCTGGGGGGATTGTGGAGAGGTGTCAGAGGGTTTGCCAAAGACCATCAGAAAACACAGTATTTTCTACTGGTCATTGGGGTTCTGTGTGGGAAGTTTGGCCCAATTCTATCGTTGGTGGATTCCAGAATACTCTTTGATAGTAGGTGAACTATAAATCCCAGCAACTACAAATCCCAAATGTCAAGCTCTATTTTCCCCAAACTCCACCAGGGTTCACATTTGGGCATATTGAGTATTCGTGACAAATTTGGTCCAGATCCATCATTGTTTGAGTCCACAGTGCTTTCTGAATGAAGGTGAACTACAACTCCAAAACTCAAGGTCAATGCCCACCAAACCCTTCCAGTATTTTCTGTTGGTAATGGGAGTTCAGTGTGTCGAGTTTGGTTCAATTCCATCGTTTGTGGCATTCAGAATGCTCTTTAATTGTAGGTTAGCTATAAATCCCAGCAACAACAACTCCCAAATGACAAAATCAATTCCCCTCCCCCAAGCCCCACCAGTATTCAAATTTGGGCGTACTGGGTATTTGTGCCAAATTTGATCCAGTGAATGAAAACACATCCTGCATATGATATATTTACGTTATGATTCATAACAGCAGCAAAATTACAGTTAAGTAGGAATGAAAATAATTTTATGGTTGGGGTCACCACAACAGGAGGAAGTGCATTAAGGGGTCACCGCATTAGGAAGGCTGAGAAGCACTGCCTTAGACTGAAGTGCCATTACACAATCCTCCTTATTGTGGTATACTAGCCATCCCCTGCCACGTGTTGCTGTGGCCCACATGGGGGTTCTGTGTGGGAGGTTTGGCCCAATTCTATTGTTGGTGGGATTCAGAATGTTCTGTGATTGTAGGTGAACTATAAATCCCAGCAACTACAACTCCCAAATGTCAAGATTCTATTTTCCCCAAACTCCACTAGTGTTCAAATTTGGGCATATTGAGTATTCATGTAGAGTTTGGTCCAGATCCATCATTGTTTGAGTCTACAGTGATCTCTGGATGTAGGTGAACTACAACTTCAAAACCAAAGGACACTGCCCATCAAACCATTCCAGTATTTTCTGTTGGTCATGAGAGAACTGTGTGCCAAGTTTGGTTCAATTCCATCATTAGTGGGGTCCAGAATGCTCTTTGATTGTAGGTGAACTATAAATCCCAGCAACGACAACTCCCAAATAACAAAATCATTTTTTTGAGTGATGGACATACATTGGGTTGTTAGGTGTATCGTTTCCAAATTTGGTGTCAATTTGTCCAGTGATTTTTGAGTTCTGTTAATCCCACAAACGAACATTATATTTTTATTTATATAGATGGTAGACTTCATGGTCTAACTTCTTTCTGTAAAATAGAGTTAAAGGCACAGTTTAAGGGGGAAGATATTTGGGCTTTTTTACACATTATATAACCAGAAAGATAATAATATTTCTTGAAATGTCTTCTTTTTAAGGAAATCACCAATCATTCTGTCTGGGATGAAATGAAATCCATTCGTGCCATCCGTATGAGAACTCCTTTTATTACATCTGCAAGTAGTGTAGAAACCAGTCTATTCTTTCTTGCTGCGACAGCATGCTTTTCTCCATTTATGTACTTTTTGTCACAAAATGTTTCAAGAGAGAAAAGGAAATTAAAGGAGCTGATGAAGACGATGGGGCTACGAGATATGGCATTCTGGTAAGCTATGAGATTGGCTATGATATATTCATCTTAGCTGGAGCCAACAGATGAAGAAAGGAATGAGATAGATTCAGCTCTTTTGATTTTCAATGTTTAGCAATATGTACGTCCAATGTATTGTCGAAGGCTTTCATGGCTGGAATCACTAGGTTCTTGTGGGTTTTTTCGGGCTATAGGGCCATGTTCTAGAGGCATTTCTCCTGACGTTTCGCCTGCATCTATGGCAAGCATCCTCAGAGGTAGTGAGGTCTGTTGGAAATAGGACAATGAGTTTATATATCTGTGGAATGGCTGGGGTGGGGCAAAGAGCTCTTCTCTGCTAGAGCTAGGTGTGAATGTTTCAACTGACCACCTTCATTAGCATTTGAAGGCCTGGCTGAGCCTGGGAAAATCTTTTGTTGAGAGGTGTTAAGATGTGCCTGGTTGTTTCCTCTCTGCTGTTTTGCTGTTGTAATTTTAGAGTTTTTTAATACTGGTAGCCAGATTTTGTTCATTTTCATGGTCTCTTCCTTTCTGTTGAAATTTTCCACATGCTTGTGGATTTCAATGGCTTCTCTGTGTAGTCTGACATGGTGGTTGTTGGTGTGGTCCAGCATTTCTGTGTTCTCAAATAATATGCTGTGTCCAGGTTGGTTCATCAGGTGCTCTGCTATGGCTGACTTCTCTGGTTGAAGTAGTCTGCAGTGCCTTTCATGTTCCTTGATTCGTGTTTGGGTGCTGCGTTTGGTGGTCCCTATGTAGACTTGTCCACATCTGCATGGTATACGGTAGACTCCTGCAGAGGTGAGAGGATCCCTCTTGTCCTTTGCTGAACGTAGCATTTGTTGGATTTTCTTGGTGGGTTTGTAGATTGTTTGTATGTTTTGTTTCCTCATCAGCTTCCCTATGCGGTCAGTGGTTCCCTTGATGTATGGCAGGAACACTTTTCCTCTGGGTGGATCTTCATCTTTACTCTCGTGGCTTGTTCTTGGTCTTGCAGCTCTTCTGATGTCTGAGGTGGAGTATCCATTGGCCTGGAGAGCCCAGTTGAGGTGGTTCAGTTCATCTTGGAATTGTACGTCCAATGTTTAGCATGTGTGGCTGGCCCAAGGTCACTCAGTGGGTTTCAGGGCTGAGCAGAGATTCGAACTTTGGCCTCCAGAATCATGGTCCTATGCTTAAACCACCACACTACTCTGTGTTTACAGTGTCCTCTTCACCCTCTCTCACTGTACAAAACATTATGTCAGTGTTATGTAAAAGTCCAGCTTGCCAAGAAGGCTTAACAATTCATTTTTCTTTATAGGTTATCCTGGGCTTTGCTGTATGCTATTTACACTTTCATAATGTCCTGTGTGATGGCAGCTTTTCTGAATCATTGGTTTTTGTCACAGTGCAGCTTTCTTGCCTTATTCCACCTGTTCTTCTTATATGGCATCTCATCTGTAAGTCTTTGATCTTCATTTTGTAACTTTTTGACATTTATGTGACCCTGAGCATTTCAATATATGTATTTTACAGAAATATGATTTAATATATGCATTTTATTGAAAACGTATATGATGATGTGTCTCAACTCTGTTCTGCTCCACCTCAAGCTGTGAGGATAGGCAGGTAAGAAATAAAAATTTCTCATTTCCGGTGGCACAGTGGGTTAAACCCCTGTTCCAGCAGGACTGAAGACTGACAGGTTGCAGGTTCAAATCCGGGGAGAGCGCGGATGAGCTCCCTCTATCAGCTCCAGCTCCTCATGCTGGGACGTGAGAGAAGCCTCCCACAAGGATGGTAAAAAATATCAAAACATCTGGGCATCTCCTGAGCAACCTCCTTGCAGACAGCCAATTCCCTCACACCAGAAGCGACTTGCAGTTTCTGAAGTTGCTCCTGACATGACCAAAAAAAAATTACCACCATCATCATCATGAGTAAAATGCATCATTCAGGTTTGAAAAACATTAAAGCTGCCGAAAACTTGGATAACACACATACAGTGAATTTTTGTTTCTCTTTTACTGGAGGCTGTTATTCAGAATGGGCTAGTCTTCCCATTATGAATACTATCCATTGAGAAGATATCTTTACGCGAAGTGAAGCATTTCTTTCCAGTTTTCTGCACTCGTTCTCAATATATTCTTTGAAAGCTGGCTGAGAGAATTTAGAATTCAGAAGCAATAGAGCAATTCTCATCAAAGGGAGAAAGGCTAAAACCTTTGTATTCAGTCAGGCTTTTAAAAAAGAAGGTTTTAAAGATCAGTTCAGGGAATGCTGTGGTTTTTAACTTTGAGCATGCTTTAATGGTTTTTGACTGAGAATTTCTAGATACTGTTTATGTTTCATCCTCTTTTAATGTATAATTTTGTATAATTTAATTTGTATGCTGGTTCTTTTATGTTAATATAATAATAATGCTGTATTGGCACAGTGGGTTAAGCCACTGAGGTGCTGAACTTGCCAACTGAAAGGTCGGTGATTTGAATCCAGGAATCAGGGTGAGCTCCTGCTGTTAGCCCCAGCTTCTGCCAAACTTTCAGTTCAAAAACTTCAGTGCAAATATGAGTAGATCAATAGGTATCTCTTAGGCAGGAAGGGTTTTTTTTTGGTCATGTTAGGAGCAGCTTGAGAAACTGCAAGTCGCTTCTGTTGTGAGAGAATTGGCCGTCTGCAAGGACGTTGCTCGGGGACGCCTGGATGTTTCGATGTGGGTAGAGACGGCCCTAGGTAATTTTCAATGGTAAGCAAACAGTATTTTGCCCCCCCCCCCCCCAAACGAATCACTGATATATATTTTCTGTTCGTCGTGGGAGTTCTGTGTGCCATATTTGGTTCAATTCTATCATTGGTGGAGTTCAGAATGCTCTTTGATTGTAGGTGAACTATACATCCCAGTAACTACAACTCACGTATATCAAGGTCTATTTTCCTCCAAGACCACCTCAAGAGCGCCCCTGGGCAAAATCAACTATACTGCAAATGTTTACTTTGCTTCTCGTATGCTTTTGCAAAGGTGTTTAGAGTGGCTTGTAGATCTTCTTCTGAATGCACACAGACGACGTTGTCATCAGCATACTGGAGTTCTATAACAGATGTATATTCCTCACATATTATGTTGTACATGCATGCGAACAGATTGTTCTTTCTCCATTGTAGAAAAGGGCTCTCAAGTATGATGAAGGTCTATGATTTACTGTATTCTACTTAATGTGTTTTTTCAATTAATAATGAAACCTAAATTGATTGTTTTTTTCTTCTTTCAGATATGCTTCTGTTTCATGATCAGTTCTATTCTTAAAAAGCCCAAAGCAACTTCCTTTGTTACTTCCATCCTCATTTTCTTTTTTGGAGCCCTCGCAATTGTTACATCAATTTCTAGAATTTCTGAACCTTTGGTATGGATTTTGAGCATCTTCTGCCCTTTTGCCTTTGGTACTGAAATCGCAAAGGTACAATGTTAGACTTTTGGGGGGGGATATGAAAAAAGGAATTTGCACTAACTGAATAACATCTATATAATATAATTTAAAATGCCAGAAAATCATGTAGCTGTCAGAGAAAGACACACAAAACCTGTAGCTTCTCAAACGTTTAGGCACATCCTCTGCCATGATACCAGCCTCCAGATGTATAAGGAAAGGGTCGACCACTTCATGACTGAGAAAGGAGCTGTTTCAAAGCAGAGGACAGATGTTTCTTTTAATACTGCCTGACTGCTCACTGGAGGGAAGTACATTATGTACTTTGGCTACATAATGAGAAGATAGAAAAGTTTGGAGAAGACAATGATGCTAGGGAAAATAGAAGGAAAAGGGAAGAGGGGCCGACCAAGGGCAAGATAGATGGATGTAATCCTTGAAGTAACTGGCTTGATTCTGAAGGAGCTGGGGGTGGCCATGGCTGACAGGGAGGTCTGGTGCGGGCTGGTCCATGAAGTCACAAAGAGTCAAAAGCGACTGAACAAATAAACAACAAACAAAACTTTGGTCACTGTGACCCCTGAATATTGGTTTGTCCAATGGGTAGGGAGACCCCAAGGAAGGTACTGAGTGTGCTGATCACATTTGGAAGGAGAGGAAGAGCTGGAATGGCAATTGCCCTGGATAATGTCATGGAATATATGAATATATTTTATGTTCTCAAATGCAAAAGATGGAAGATAATTGTTGAGTTAATATTTATAATAACATAATAGAAATGTATATAATTTCAATAATGTGGATATTATAGAAACACACACATGTGAAGACACATGAAGACATACACACAGAGAGAGAATCTGCATAGAAGATAGACTAATATAATAAATATTTACATATGTTTTACTTAGATCCTGTGCATATTAGATGCCCTTCCCTATTCCCAGCTCCAACTTTACTTATTTTTCCTTTTAAATTTGTTTTAAACTGCGGTGGCACAGTGGGTTAAAGTGCTGAGCTGCTGAGCTTGTTGACCGAAAGGTCGCAGGTTTGATTCTGGGGAGCGGCGTGATCTTCCGCTGTCAGCCCTAGCTTCTGCCAACCTAGCAGTTCAAAAACATGCAAATGTGAGTAGATCAATAGGTACCGCTACGGCGGGAAGGTAACGGCGCTCCATGCAGTCATGCCGGCCACATGACCTTGGAGGTGTCTATGGACAACGCTGGCTCTTCGGCCTAGAAATGGAGATGAGCACCACACCCCAGAGTCAGACATGACTGGACTTAATGTCAGGGGACAACCTTTACCTTTTATATAAAAAAAACCCTAATAAAATTATTTTTAAAAATAAATATTTACATATGTATTACTAACATATTAACAAAAGAAACTGACTCTGAGATATGTAAATGGATGGATCTTATTAAAACTAGGGGAAATAGAGTATGTATAAGTCAACCAATAAGATAATTAGAAGGAACATTTATTATACAGGCTCAGAGGAGAAGATAAGAAAAAGATGGGATAATAACATTAAGACAGAGGACTAATGTGAATGCCACATGATAGGAATCCACTTGCTTTTGGAATAGAAGAAACTAGATGGAATTTCTTTATGTATTAGAGAATATGTCTAACAATTCCCTCCCTCTTCACACCTCTTGTGATACAACAGACAACAGATTTAATTTACTAAAAAAATCTCTGTAACTAACATATCTAAGTAAATGTTTATGGATTCTGAGCTGGTGCACATTGAGCATGAGATTGGCTTTATTGATTGTGATATATAACTGATTGTTTTAACTGTTTATAAATGTTTTAATTGCTGTTTATATATGTTTATTTGTACTATTGTGTAGGCATCGAATTGTGCCTTTTGTAAGCCGCCCTGAGTCCCCCCTCGGGGGTTGAGAAGGGTGGGGTAGAAATACGCAATAATAATAATAATAATAATAATAATAATAATAATAATATCATATTTGTTTACTATTTCCCATCCTCTTCTTTTCCCTTCCTTTTCCCCATTTCCATTGTGTCACAATACAGTGAAAATAAAATACAAACCTTGTAAAGCCAAAAACAACAACAACAAAAAAACAAACTCCAAACATATGGCACGAGTTGCTTTGAATTTTCCCTGACAATTAGAGCAAAGCAAAATGTTCAGTCCATGTAACCAGTTGTGCTGTTTCTTAGCCAAAACTGTACACAACTGTTTACATGGCCATCTCATGTTCTCCAGGCTCAGGTGATTGAGGGACACAGGATGGAACTTATCTTCCCCCTCATGTTCTTCTTGTAGCAGCAACCACAGGTCATAGTCATGGCTAGTGTCTGTCACTCATCACCTGGAGTGATGGTCACAAGGACAATCAGGGAAGGGAGGGGAGAGAAAGGGCCATCCTTCCTCTTCCTCTCACCTTCCCCTTCCCACATCCCTTTGGTGCCTCGGCCATCATCACTCTAGGTGACCATTGATGGACATCAGTCATGTCATGCATGGAGGGTATTGCTACGACAAGAATCAGAGGAGGGCAGTGAGGGTGACCTTCCAGTGACACCAATTCTGGTTTGGCACCACTGGACAGTAAGGATTCCTTTCCACTTCCACCGCAGTTGAGGATCTGACAATATATTCTACCTCTTAGGAACTGCTGGTAAAATACAAATGATCTTAATATCATTTTGTAACCATTACCCTTATGCTGTTTTTCTTCTTCTTGCCGGACAAAATATACTTTCTGTCTGCAAGTATCCTTAGAAAAGGATTTGTTCCTTTCAAGCTTTTATCATTTTCTGTTAGGCTTTAAGCTATGGGAACTTAAACTATGCTCTTTCATGCAGATTTCGGTCACATATCAAAAATATGGACAACCCTTCTATATGACTCACCTGATGAAGGAGCCATATGCCTATATCCAGTTTTTTGACAGTGTTTTATACATGCTGCTGACATTGTATTTTGACAAAGTTATTCCTGGTAAGCATATCTTAATTAATATCAGCTAGGCTTAAACTCTCGTATTTGCATTTTTGTTACATTCCTTCAAGTCACTGCTGATCTATAGATAATGCAATTATTGATAAAAGATATTTTCATGAATCAGAAACCAGCTAGTTTGGTTTCCACCACCTCTGCTGATATCAATTTGGAATTAAACTAATAAAGAGCATCCTGTAACAATTAATGACATTTCCAGTGTCCCATTAGGGAATACATGATGACTACATAAGGAGCCCCCAGTGGCATAGTGAGTTAATAATAATAATAATAATAATAATAATAATAATAATAATAATCTTTATTTATACGCCGCCACCATCTCCCCAACGGGAACTCGGGGCGGCTTACATGAGACCAAGCGCAAACAACAAATTACAATAAAATAATAAAATTATTACAATAAAATAAGATAAAATAAGATTGGTGGGGACGAGGGAGAGGGCCTTCTCGGTGGTGGCCTCCCAACTCTGGAACTCACTCCCTAAAGACATCAAGCATGCCCCATCTCTGGCAGTCTTCAGGAGGAGCTTGAAAACGTCGTTGTTCCAGTGTGCCTTCCCAGAATAACGAACCCCTAGCATTATGTCCCCAAAAAGCACTTTATATCGATTTAGCACTGCGTGTATGTTTCTATCAACGCCCTACCTCCTGCATCTTGTTCATGCCTAGCATTATTTTTTAAACTTTAATTACATTTGGCTCAGCCATAGATTTTAATTGTGCACTGTATTTTGTTTAATGTTTATGCTTTTTGTGTTATGAGATTTATTTTAATTGCTTTGTACTGTATTATTATTGCTTGTTTTGCTTGTATTGCTTGTATTGTTGTATGTGGGCTCGGCCTCATGTAAGCCGCACCGAGTCCCATGGGGAGATGTTAGCGGGGTATAAATAAAGTTTTATTATTTATTATTATTATTATGCAAGTTAAAGCACTGAGCTGCTGAACTTACTGGTTGAAAGGTCACAGGTTCGAATTTGGGGAGCTCCTGCTGTTACTTCCAGCTTCTGCCAACCTAGCAGTTCGAAAACATGCAAATGTGAGTAGATCAATAGGTATCGCTCTGGTGGGAAGGTAATGGTGCTCCATGCAGTCATGCTGGCCACATGACCTTGAAGGTGTCTATGGACTACACCGGCTTTTTGGCTTAGAAATGGAGATGAGCACCACCCCCTAGAGTCGGACATGACTGGACTTAATGTCAGGGGGAAACCTTTACCTTACATTACTACATTAGCCTCCCAGGAAACCTTGAAGACCCACACATATAGCCTTGTTGAAACATCCATTTAAAGTAACATAGGTAATAAGCAATGCCAAGACTAAATACTATATAACTGGAACTACCAGAAAGAAAACAGGAAAGGGCTAATAATAATAATAATAATAATAATAATAATAATTATTATTATTATTATTATTATTATTATTTATACCCCGCTACCATCTCCCCATGGGACTCGGTGCGGCTTACATGAGGTCGAACCCACAATACAATACAAAGCAATTAAAATAAATCTCATACACAAAAAGCATAAACATTAAACAGAATACAGTGCACATTTAAAACCTATGGCTGGGACAAATGTAATTAAAGTTTAAAAAATAATGCTAGGCATGAACAAGATACAGGAGGTGGGGCGTTGATAGAGACATACAACGGGCTTCTCTACCTTCAATCATATAGAAGAGCAAAATTCAGCTAGTGTTGATTGTTACCTGGTTGTGTGATAAGCAACATCCGCTGAAATTCCCTCTTCTATGCAATCCTTAACTGTCCGGAGTTCTCTCCATATTGTACTCTGTCAACCATATTAATTGTGGATGTTGAAAAGGAGGTTCATCTCAGGGCCCATCCAGATAGGCCTTAAAAGCGAAACAACGCCTCCGGTAAAACCGAATTAATTTGGAATATAGCAGGACATTCCTGCTTTAGAATCATAGAGTTGGAAGAGACCTCGTGGACTATCCAATCCAACTCCCTACCAAGAAGCAGGAAAATTGTATTCAAAGCACCCCTGACAGATGGCCATCCAGCCTCTGCTTAAAAGCCTCCAAAGAAGGAGCCTCCTCCACACTCCGGTGCAAAGAGTTCCACTGATGAACAGCTCTCACAGTCAGAAAATTCTTCCCAATGTTCAGGTGAAATCTCCTTTCTTGTAGTTTGAAGCCATTGTTCCACATTCCAAATTAATTAAACACCTGGTAAGATCCGGATCTTAGGTAAGATCCAGATCTTACCAGATGTGGGCCCTGTGTAGCTTGGGGCTGGGGATCGCATTACACGATTCCTGGGCTCAAACCACACAGCCATCTTGGTTTTTCAGACTCTAGTAGCCCAAAAAACTGAGAAGGCACCCACTCCCTCCACCCAATCCCCAAAATAACCCCTTCAAAGTTTAAAAAACTTACCTCCTGGTGTGCAAATGATGCTCCAGGAGATGGATTGGAGAGTGGGGTTCCTTTCCTTCCCCCGTCTCCTGGCTTGTAATTTTCTCCTGCCAAGAGGCTGCAAAGAGGGAGATAATGGTGGCCGGGTAAGTTTTTTTTTAAAAAAATTAAGGGTTATTTTGGGGGCTTCAGGGTGGCTTCATGCCACCCTGATTGTTATCAGAATGGCACGTAGACTCACATAATCCAGTTCAAAGCAGATAATGTGGATTATCTGCCTTGATAATCAAGATTATATGGCACTGTAGAATGGGCCTACGGCAGAAGACTTCTTGATAATATTGCTTATTAAACCAAGACATGAATATTTGAATTAGGCCAATGTTATGCTTTTATTCCCTTGTCCCTTCATATACTAGCTGACATTCAAAATGTCCTGTGTCATCAATTCCTACATTTTATGTTGATTAGTGAGACTGTACTATAGAGGGCAAATGCAGACTGATCAATTTGAACTATGCAATGTCAAGTGTCAACGTTTAAAGTACCTTTTGATGTATAAGAGCCTTGATGTTTGCTTGTTTCCATATGTCCTCTTAGACAAATATGGAGTGCCCTATTCTCCCTTCTTTTTCCTAAAGAAGTCCTACTGGTTTAAATCAAGAAAGCGATTATTGGGTGAAGTTTCTACCAATGAACAAAGCAAAATCTTCAATGACAACTTTGAACCCGTACCACCTGAATTTCATGGGAAGGAAGAGATTAGGTAAAAGACATGACATTGTTTGTATCATTCTGTAGAGTTCTTTCACTCTGAGCCCTTTTACACTGCCATATAATCCAGATTATCAGATAATCCACATTATCTGCTTTGAACTGGATTATATGAATCTACACTGCCATATTATCCAGTTCAAAGCAGATAATCTGGATTTTATATGGCAGTGTCGAAGGGGCCTCAGAGACCCCTGTCTTCTTTTCTAATCACTGTCTAGATCAGTGTTTCTCAACCTTCCTAATGCCGTGACCCCTTAATACAGTTCCTCATGTTATGGTGACCCCCAACCATAAAATTATTTTCATTGCTACTTCATAACTGTAATTTTGCTACTATTATAAATTGTAATGTAAATATCTGATATGCAGGGTGTATTTTCAGTCACTGGAAATCCCAGCAACTACAACTCCCAAAAGACAAAATCAATCCCCCCAACCCCACTAGTATTCAAATTTGGCAAAAATACCCAATAAGACCAAATTTGAATACTGGTGGGGTTGGTGGGGGGGATTGATTTTGTCATTTGGGAGTTGTAGTTGCTGGAGTTTATAGTTCACATACAATCAAAGAGCACTCAGAACTCCACTAATAATGGAATTGAACCAAACTTGGCACACAGAGCTCCCATGACCAACAAAAAATACTGGAAGGGTTTGGTGAGCATTGACCATGACTTTTGGAGTTGTAGTTTACCTATTTCCAGCAAGCACTTTGGACTCAATACTCCATATGCCCAAATGTGAACACTGGTATAGTTTGGGGGAAATAGAGCTTGACATTTGGGAGTTGTAGTTACTGAGATTTATAGTTCACCTACAATCAAAGAGCATTCTGAACCCCACCAACGATAGAATTGGGCCAAACTTCCCACACAAAAACCCCATGACCAACAGAAAATACTGTGTTTTCTGATGGTCTTTGACGACCCCTCTGACACCCTCTCACGACCCCCCTAGGGGTCCTGACCCCCAGGTTGAGAACCACTGGTCTAGGTTATTCAGCTTATCCTATTGGGGATTATCAGAGGAAATAACTCCCCTTTACAGGGGAAAAGTGTAAAGAGACATACATTATGGATAGAGAAAGGAATGCAGGTGTATGAACCAGGCTCTTCATTGGGAATGTCAACCAGTTGGAGGAGTATTTGAGAAAAATTGTGATCATTATGCTTTGATTTTTCAAAAACTAAACATTTGGGCTGGGCCTTTCTCTCGTGAAATTGATAAATGGGGGTGGGAATGCTCACAGAAATCCAAGAATGCACTAACCATTTATTAATTCCCAAATGTTTAGACTAAATAACATTAAAAAAACATACGAAGTGAAGAAAACAAAAACCGAAGCTTTGAGAGGTAAGAAAGTGTTTGTTTCTTTCTGTTCTCTTGTCCCTTCCTTTAAAAATTAAACAATAATTTCTTCCTTGAAATTTAGAGGATCTTTATTTGGCATACAGGGCTCCTATGAGCAACAGAAAATACTGGAAGGATTTGGTGGGCATTGACCTTGAGTTTGGGAGTTGTAGTTCACCTACATTCAGAGAGCACTGATGGATCTAGACCAAACTTGGCACTAATACTCCATATGCCCAAATATGAACACAGAGTTTAGGGGAAATAGACCGTGACAATTGGGATTTGTAGTTATTGGGATTTATAGTTCACCTACAATGAGAGAGCATTCTGAACCCCACCAACGATAGAACTGGTCATAACTTCCCACACTGTGTTTTCTGGTGGTCTTTGGCCACTTCTGACACCCCTCACGACCTCCCCCAGGAACCCCAACACCCAGGTTGAGAAATGCTGCCTTAAGGCCATCCAGTCCAACTCCCTTCACTAGGGGAAGAAAACATAATCAAAGCCCTCCTGACAAAGAGCCATCCAGACATAGATATAGATAGATATATATGATTCACACTCACACATTTGACAGATATAGTATCATAGGTTTTGAAAGAGATCCCATGGAATCCATGGGGGAAGCCATGTGCTCCATGCGTGCTCCGTACATGCTCCATGCACACTCCTTGCACACTCCATACTTCCCACCATCTGATTGCCCTCAGCTGGCGCCTGGTGATGCGGGGTGTGGGGCATTACCCCCCCCCCCCCACCCTTTGATGAAGTGGAGCATCTCTGGCTGAGTATCTTCATTGGAGAGACTTTAGTCAGACAGATCCATGCATACACACATATATAGGAGTGCAGTCTCAGGCTGTCTTGTACTTTTAAAAGCTAATGCTGTTTCTTGTGTATTAGGTTTATCACTGAATATCTATGAAGGCCAGATCACTGCTATACTTGGCCACAGTGGAGCTGGAAAAACGACACTGCTAAACATTCTCAGTGGCCTTTCCAAGCCATCAGATGGTGAGAATCGGTGCCTTGAGACAAAGTAGGCTGCTAATTCAATCTCAGACATGTTCACATAATAAACAGGAAGAGCCCTGCTGATTCTGACCAAACGCCTGTCCAGTTGGTTAACATGTTTTTCCTAATGGACAAGCAGGTGCCACTGGGAAGATGGGGCAGGAGGGCAATAACCACCATTCCAAAACCATCTGATTGGCTGACAATGACCACATCTTAAGACATCCAATACTATGATTATGAGTTGGGTCTGCAATTTTTTTTCCTGCTCAGTGAGACTTTGGCCATTTTCCTTTTACATGTGGTTTCTTAACCAAAGAAGGATATGATAAGGATTAATATATTACTTTTTTTGTATGCTTCAGGGAGGAACATGATCATTAGGGTACTATTGCACTCCATCCTACTTCTAGGTTTCTTAGGGCGGATCCAGACAGGCCCTTATCCCAGGAGAATCCGTGTTTAAAAAATGTGGATTTTCCTGGGGGCCTGTCCACACCCACCGCAGAAAGCGTGAACTTTCTGCTGTGGGTGTCCAGACCTTCTCTTGGACTAACCTGAGAGAATGTGTGGAAACGCCTCCTTCCTCCCCCCGCTCTCCTGGCACGTCATTTCTACGTACTGGGTGAGCTGGCCGAGGCTTGTAATGGAGGCCGGGTAAATTTTCATTACTTTTCTAAGGGTCTGGGGGCTTGGGGGGACGGGATGGGTATTCTCACAGTTTACCGGGCTTATTTAGCTCAATAAACTGTGGGAATATTGTATTCCGCAGTCCAGAACTGGAAATAGTGGATTTATCCCATGCCTTCCTAGAGGCAGAAGGTTAACCAGTGTGTGAATAAAAACCTGGAGTAGATGGGACTTCGGTGTGATTCTGCTGAGAGCTTCTCCTGTCCTTATATGCCACAATGTTTTTTAAAATAATATTTCAAATATACTAACAATGTTCTCAATAGTTTAACTTTTTTAGAAATTAAATAGCTGATCAACATAATTTTACAACCTACCATAATGTTCTCTCTGTTACTGTACACAGGCTCTGCAACTATATTTGGCTATGATATATCAGAAAGGGCAGATATGGAAGAAATTAGAAATATAAGTGCTGTGTGCCCTCAATTCAACATTCAGTTTGAATTTTTAACAGTGAAGGAAAACCTAAAGACTTTTGCTAAAATAAAAGGTGTTCCATCCAATGATATAGAAAAGGAGGTAGGTATGGTGCAGTTGCATTTCCTTTGTAACAAGATTTTATGATAGGCACAGCCTCACCTCTCAAACATGAAAGGCTGCATAACATCTAACTGAAATTAGATCCAAACCTATATATTCTTTATGGAAATACAGAACTTTTATCTTTCTACCAACTCAGATGCTTAAGGGAAGATAGAATGAACTCAAAAATATCCAACATTCTTGGAATAGACGATTGTATTTATGTGCTTTTCAGGTTCAAACACTGATGACCCTCTTGGATATCACTGGCATTCAAAATGTTCAAGCTAGCCATTTAAGTGGTGGACAAAAACGAAAATTATCCCTTGCGATTACATTTTTAGGAGAGCCACAGGTAAATGGACTGTGCTACATGTTGCTCAGGTACACTTCCTTTCTTGACTGCAATTTTTGGACCCTTCTACACTGAGCATATAATGCAATTCAAAACAGACTCAAAGCCATGGTGGCCACAAAACTCACACCACCATTATGCATTTTAAAAGATCAGAGGAAAGCAGATTCTAGTGTATCCAATATACAAGAACTCTACTCGCCAATATGCTGAGCACATTGTAGACCCCTCCCCACTGAAGTGCATTAAAACTCCATAATATGGGATGCTGAAAAACACCCCAAGGGCATGGCTAGCCAACAACAGTGTTATAGAGCCCTGGGAGGAGTCATTACCTTCACTCCTAACAAATAATAATAATAATAATAATAATAATAATAATAATAATAATAATAATCTTTTATTTATACCCCGCTACCATCTCCCGAAGGACTTGGTGCGGCTTACAAGAGGCCGAGCCCAAGTACATCAGTAAAAACAACAACAGCAGCAATACAGACAATAAATAAACTCATAAGCAAAGCAATAAACAGTAACAATAACACCACGACGCATTAAAAACCTATGGCAGGGCCAAATGTAATAATTAAGTTTTTTAAAAAAATGCTGGGCATGACCAGGTGACATATAACTAGGATAGGAATTCGGAGAGAGATGAAGTGAGCAGACAATCCTAGATCATTAGTAAAGTGTGATTAGGGACATGTTGCTTAAGGTTTCTTTATTCTGGGAAGGCACACTGGAACAACCACATTTTCAGGCTCCTCTTAAAGACTGCCAGAGTTGGGGCATGCCTAATGTCCTTGGGGAGCAAGTTCCAGAGTCAAGGGGCCACCACTGAGAAGGCCCTGTCCCTTGTCCCCACCAATCGTGCTTGCTCACTCTCACTCTCCCTTGTTTTTTTTTATCTCATATGCCTCTAGAACACTGATGTACGTCTCTCTGGAAAATGGAAAACAACAACAAAACCTGATACCACTGTTTGAAACCAGGTTCCATGGTTAATGTAACTAATTACCCACCTGGCCTCAAACCAGTTCCAGACCTGCCTACCTAATCACTGTGCCAAACCAGTTATAGTATAGTGTGGTGTAGAAGCACTTTTGACCATCTGCATTAATCTCTTTGCTATGTGACTAGATATGGATTCTGTTCACTCTTACTGCATATTTTGACATATATCTATTGTGGATTCTTTTCATCCAGAAAAGTGAAAAAAATTGACATTATTTTCTCTTCTTTGAAGATCTCACTGTCTTCTCTAAAACGTTTCTCAAAATGTTCTTGGAATTTTGAAATTGGACATTAATTTTTTAAAAAGATCTAAGTTAAAACACACTGCAAACATATTTATTTATTATGTGCAGTATTTATATTCCGCCCTTCTCACCCCACAGGGGACTCAAAGTGGATTACAATGTACACATACATGGCAAACATTCCATGCCAAAGACACACAACAGATATAGACAGACAGTCAGAGGCTATTTAACTTTTCCTGGTCGCCAGGGGAGCTGTTGCTTTCATCGTCCATCTGTGACACTGATGAAGTACTTCTGCATTCCCCACATGCTTTGCTAGAGTGCTTTGCTGGAGTCGTAAATTAGTTAAATTAGCCTCCCTACATATAGGTGGTACCTAATTTTCCTACTTGGCAGGTGCAACTGTTTTTTTGTATTGCAAAGGTCGACAACAAGCTACACAATTGGTCAGAAGCTCATTCAGGCCCGGGCTGGCTTTGAACTCATGACATTTTGGTCAGAAGTGATCTTAATGCAGCTGACACTCAGTCAGCTGTGCCACAATACACACACACACATATATAAACACACATATGTGCGCATGCATGCGTGGGTGGGTCAAAATGTTTTGCCTCCTGTGTCATAAAAACTTTATGAATGAACATATAGCAGCGGAAGTTGCTACAGATCACAGCCTGAACTGTCCTCTACAGAAAACTACCATTCAACAGTTACCACCTGGCCAGGCATCAAAACCATTTTGGAAAGATTCAAGGTTTACCTTCATGATCCATGGTTTCAAAGCTGTTTCAACATCATTCAAGTCATTGAATCTGAAACCACGTAGTTTGTCTTTCAGAGGCCTAGAAAGACAACCTTTGTGGTTTCAGATTCAATTACTTGAATGACATTAAAACAGCTTTAAAATCATGGGTCATAAAGCAAAACCCTGAATTTTTCCAAAAAGGCTTTGATGTCTGGGTTAAATGATGGCGCAAATGTGTAAACATTGATGGTGACTAGGTTGAATGGTAGTTTTGTGTAAAGGGTAGTTCGGGCTATGATGTGTAGCAACCTCTACTGCTGTTATATGTTCATTCATAACATTTTAATGACACAGGAGGCATAACTTTTTGACCCACACATGTATATTTGAATTTTGAAAAACCACAGAATTATAATCTTGATTCGTCATAATGAAAAAAATAATGTCAATGCTAAGGGCTAACTGATACGAGTGGATAAAAATTACTTTGCTGCTTTCAGGTCATGCTTTTAGATGAACCAACTGCAGGATTGGATCCCTATTCTAGACACCAAGTGTGGTCAATCTTAAATGAACGCAAAACAGATCGAATTATTCTGTTTACAACTCAGTTCATGGATGAAGCTGATATTCTTGCCAGTGAGTAGATTTTCTCATTTAATGCCATTTACATTTAGAGACAGTTTATAATTCATCCTCCTCTCCACCTCTAAATGTCTAACTGGTTTCCTTCCTTGACATATTCATTGCGACTATTGTCAGATAGATTTGGCCACATCATGAGGAGACAGGAAAGCCTAGAGAATACTATTATGCTGGGGAAAGTGGAAGGCAAAAGGAAGAGGGGCCGACCAAGGGCAAGATGGATGGATGGCACCCTTGAAGTGACTGGACTGACCTTGAGGGAGCTGGGGGTGGTAACGGCCGACAGGGAGCTCTGGCGTGGGTTGGTCCATGAGGTCACGAAGAGTCAGAAACGACTGAACGAATGAACAACAACATTGTCAGATTGCAAAACTAGTTTCTTACTACTGAATGACATTGCTAAACAGTGTGTGTGTGTTTTCAACATGTATTCTTTTCTCCTTAGACCGGAAAGCTTTCATTTCATATGGCAAGTTGACATGTGTTGGTTCATCTTTGTTCTTGAAGAAAAAATGGGGTATTGGCTATCATTTGAGGTATGTTTTCAATCAGCCATTTTATCCTTTTACTTGTTTTGCTAGGGTAGCATTTATTTTCTATCTAGGATGTGCTGTTATTTATGTATTTACATGCAGTTGTTTATTGGAGAATTTTATCCTTCCTTTCCATTTCCTCAAACCAGCTTACACAAGTAAAAATAATTCACAATTGGGAAAAGAACTTTGAGCATATCAGAAAAGCAAGAGGGAAAAAAAGACAACAAATAAGTGGAACCAGTGCAGAATCAGTGAATTAAAATATAATTAAGTGGCAAATAAATTGTTAGCATACAACTGATGAAGAAACAGTTTTGTATCCTAAATCTATTCAAAATAATGAAGCTCGTACCACTTAGAATCATTGAACCCTAGAGTTGGAAGAGACCTCATGGGCCATCCAGTCCAACTCCCTGCCAAGAAGCAGGAAAATCACCTTCAAACCACCCCAACAGATGGCCATCCAGCCTCTGCATAAAAGTCTCCAAAGAAGGAGCCTCCACCACTCTCTGGAGCAGAGAGTTCCACTGCTGAACAGTTCTTTCAGTCAGGAAGTTCTTCCTAATGTTCAGGTGGAATATCCTTTCCTGTAGTTTGAATCCACGTTCCACATCATAGTCTTTAGGGCAGCAGAAAACAAGCCTGCTCCCTCCTCCCTATGACTTCCCCTCACATATTTTATTTATACATGTCTCCTCTCAGCCGTCTTTTCTGCAGGCTAAAATGCCCAGCTCCTTAAGCCACTCCTCGTAGGGTTTGTTCTCCACACCCTTGATCATTTTAGTCAAGCTCCTCTGAACACATCCTAGCTTGCCAACATCTTCCTTCAATTGTGGTGCCCAGAATTGGACACAATAGTCCAGGTGTGGTCTGACAAAGGCAGAATAGAGGGGTAGCATGGCTTCCTTGGATCTAGACACTAGACTCCTATTTATGCAGGCCAAAATCCCATTGGCTGCCACATCACATTGTTGGCTCATATTTAACTTGTTGTCCATGAGGACTCAAAGATCCTTCTCACATGTACTGCTATCAAGCCAAGCGTCCCCCATTCTGTATCTTTGCATTTCATTTTTTCTGCCAAAGTGTAGTATCTTGCATTTTTCTCTGTTGAGCTTCATTTTGTTAGTTTTGGCCCATCTAATTTGTCAAGATCATTTTGTGTTGTTTGTACAAGTCATTTGTATAACTTGCGTTATACATTTCCCTGCTTCATATCATTTATTTCTCAAATGGGTTCAAAAATGCAGTGTGTGATATGTTTATTTATGTTTAATTATTCCTGTAATTGTATACAAATTGGAAAGCAGTGTGGCAGATAGTTCTGAATGCTTCTGTTGTTTTAGCAAAATAGCTGTGAGTTGGAACGAGATCTTGGATATTTTACTTCAACAACGTTCTGAATAAACAAGTATAAGTCATGGGCCTCGTTGTGTTGACTCAATGCCTTTTTAATATGAACAGGATGCATATAAATGAGATGTGTGATCCTGAGAGGACTACATCTCTGGTGAAGCAACACATTCCTGATGCTAGATTATCAGAACAGCGTGAAAATGAGCTGAGTTATACCTTGCCCCTTGAACACATGGATAGATTTCCAGGTAATTATCAGAAGAAATAAGTGATAACAAATGTCAGTGCTATTATTTCAAATTACCTTTTAGCTTCTTTAAAATGTATTTCATGTTCCTCTTAAGGAGCACGAGAATATTATAGCATGAGATAAATTCAAGTCAGATCGGAGCACCTTCCCAGATGAAGGACATCTTCCAAATGACCACAACCATCCTCCGCTCTGGAGCAATCTATATATATATAAATGCTCTATGCATAATGAGTACCTTAAAAACAAAAGAACCAATGAACAAAATCACACCAAATTTGGCAACAAAATGTCTCACAACACAAGGAGTGACCATCACTCAAAAAATATATATGATTGTGTCATTAGGGAGTTGTAGTTGCTGGGATTTATAGCTCACCTACAATCAAAGAGCATTCTGAACTCCATCAATGATGGAATTGAACCAAACTTGGCACACAGAACTCCCATGACCAACAGAAAATACTGGAAAGGTTTGGTGGGTATTGACCTTGGGTTTGGGGAGTTGTAGTTCACCTACATCCAGAGAGCACTGTAGACTCAAACAATAATGGATCTGGACCAAACTTGGCACAAGCACTCAATACGCCCAAATATGAACACAGATGGAGTTTGGGTGAAATAGACCTTGACATTTGGGAGTTGTAGTCACTGGGATTCACAGTTCACCTACAATCAAAGAGCATTCTGAACCCCACGAATGACAGAATCGGGGGAAACTTCCCACACAGAACCCCCATGACCAACAGAAAATACTTAAGGCGATCCAGTCCAACTCCCTTCACCGGGGCAAGAAAATGTAATCAAAGTCCTCCTGACAAAGAGTCATCCAGCCATAGATATAGATAGATAGATATGATTCACACACACACAGATATAGTATCATAGATTTGAAAGGGACCCTTAAAGAAAGACAATGATATGTTACATGTTCCAGGATGGGTAAACCAGACACTCTCCACATCAACACTGACAAAGAAACAGCAAGAAATACTGTTTACCCACAAGCATAAAGAAATTACATATATTAGAAACCAACACTTTCTCATTACTTTATTTTCCAGATCAACAGACTGGGCCACAGCAATGCGTAGCAGGGGACAGCTAGTCTTATATATGTTTTTGTCTGTTTTTTTTCTCTCTCTCTCCTCCATTGCTATTTTTATTGGAGGAGATAAATGTGTGAGACTCTGACTACCCTGTTTATTGTACTGAAGCCTTAATAAATCCAGCCAGGGTACTTCTGGTGGCTTTTTTTTTTTTTTTTTGTAAACACAGGGAATTCTGCCAGGTGTACTATTGAAAAGCTGGCAAAGCAGTTTGAGTCCTCCCATCTTGATGGATTGTTCCATTGCAGAGGCCATTATGATTACCGTGGGCCCTCCCAGCACTTTTCACACATGATAAATCAGGGGCTATGAAACTCCACAAGCCTTAATTACAGGTTGGAAACCACCATTCCTGTGGGACATGGAAGAGACAGAGGGAACTCCAACTATCTTCTTTGGAGCCAGCAGAAGCAGTGAAATAGTACTATTTTATGGAGCTGTCTTGTTTTCTCAAAGTCAAAGGGAAGTTTCTGAGAGAAATGAAAATAGAGCAGGGGTCCCCAAACTAAGGCCCTGAATATGGTCCTCCAAGGTCATTTATGCAGCTCTACCCTAAACATTCGCCTTAGGGTCACCCTAAATCTGAGACAATTCGAAGGCACACAACAACAACAATCCTAATTAACTTGTAGGCCTGGGTAACAACAGAAAAATTTGTTTCTAAAATCGATTTGTATTTGGGTTTTTTTTTTGTTTCGATATTTAAAATAATTACAAAATTTTCCCTTAAAAATGTTCGGTATTTACGAAATTTCGTTAATATTAACGAATCAATTCGTTAAAATGGCGGACGCGGTTGCGCGACGTGAAAATAATAGTTTTAAATAATAGTTTTAACCTCGGAGAAGGAAAGAGGGGGGAAAGAGAGAGAGGAGGGGTGAAACAAACCACTTTCTGCCTTCGTGAATGTAAGGGACAGTCAAAGCAGTACTGAAAGATGGCCATCCATTCTTAATAATAATAATAATAATAATAATAATAATAAATATAATTAATATAATAGTTTTAACCTGGAGAAGGAAAGGGGGGGAAGGAGAGAGAGAGGAGGGTGGGTGAGATCTCTATTCTGGTTTGACAATGCTTCTTCTCAATAATAATAATAATAATAATAATAATAATAATAATAATAACAAACCACTTTCTGCCTTCGTGAATGTAAGGGACAGTGAAAGCAGTACTGAAAGATGGCCATCCATTCTTAATAATAATAATAATAATAATAATAATAATAATAATAAATATAATAAATATAATTAATATAATAGTTTTAACCTGGAGAAGGAAAGGGGGGGAAGGAGAGAGAGAGGAGGGTGGGTGAGATCTCTATTCTGGTTTGACAATGCTTCTTCTCAATAATAATAATAATAATAATAATAAAAATAATCTGCCTCCGTGCATGGAAGGCACAGTGAAAGCAGTACTGAAAGATGGCCATCCATTCTTAATAATAATAATAATAATAATATAATAATAATAATAATAATAATAAATATAATAAATATAATAGTTTTAACCTGGAGAAGGAAAGGGGGGAAGGAGAGAGAGAGGGGGTTGAGATCTCTATTCTGGTTTGACAATGCTTCTTCTCAATAATAATAATAATAATAATAATAATAACAAACCACTTTCTGCCTTCGTGAATGTAAGGGACAGTCAAAGCAGTACTGAAAGATGGCCATCCATTCTTAATAATAATAATAATAATAATAATAATAATAATAATAATAAATATAATTAATATAATAGTTTTAACCTGGAGAAGGAAAGGGGGGGAAGGAGAGAGAGAGGAGGGTGGGTGAGATCTCTATTCTGGTTTGACAATGCTTCTTCTCAATAATAATAATAATAATAATAATAATAAACCACTTTCTGCCTTCGTGAATGTAAGGGACAGTGAAAGCAGTACTGAAAGATGGCCATCCATTCTAATAATAATAATAATAATAATAATAATAATAATAATAATAATAATAAATATAATTAATATAATAGTTTTAACCTGGAGAAGGAAAGGGGGGGAAGGAGAGAGAGAGGAGGGTGGGTGAGATCTCTATTCTGGTTTGACAATGCTTCTTCTCAATAATAATAATAATAATAATAATAATAACAAACCACTTTCTGCCTTCGTGAATGTAAGGGACAGTCAAAGCAGTACTGAAAGATGGCCATCCATTCTTAATAATAATAATAATAATAATAATAATAATAAAAATATAATTAATATAATAGTTTTAACCTGGAGAAGGAAAGAGGGGGGAAAGAGAGAGAGAGGAGGGTGGGTGAGATCTCTATTCTGGTTTGACAATGCTTCTTCTCAATAATATAATAATAATAATAATAACAAACCACTTTCTGCCTTCGTGAATATAAGGGACAGTCAAAGCAGTACTGAAAGATGGCCATCCATTCTTAATAATAATAATAATAATAATAATAATAATAATAATAATAATAAATATAATTAATATAATAGTTTTAACCTGGAGAAGGAAAGGGGGGGAAGGAGAGAGAGAGGAGGGTGGGTGAGATCTCTATTCTGGTTTGACAATGCTTCTTCTCAATAATAATAATAATAATAATAATAACAAACCACTTTCTGCCTTCGTGAATGTAAGGGACAGTGAAAGCAGTACTGAAAGATGGCCATCCATTCTTAATAATAATAATAATAATAATAATAATAATAATAATAAATATAATTAATATAATAGTTTTAACCTGGAGAAGGAAAGGGGGGGAAGGAGAGAGAGAGGAGGGTGGGTGAGATCTCTATTCTGGTTTGACAATGCTTCTTCTCAATAATAATAATAATAATAATAATAATAAACCACTTTCTGCCTTCGTGAATGTAAGGGACAGTGAAAGCAGTACTGAAAGATGGCCATCCATTCTTAATAATAATAATAATAATAATAAATATAATTAATATAATAGTTTTAACCTGGAGAAGGAAAGAGGTTAGGCAGGCAACAGGCAGGTCTCTGAGTGCTGCACTGCTGTGTCTCTTTGCCCAATGCACGCAGGCCAGAGTGAGGAACGAGGTGAGGTGACGACAGGAGGAGAGGAGAATTTGATCCACTTAAGCAGAGGCCAGGGACCCGGAAGTGGGGTAAATGCCGACCGCTTGCAACCAGGGAGAGGGGAGGGAAACAACTATAAAACTTGCACCAGACACATACGGAAATAATAACGAAACAATAACAAAACAATTACGAAATAGCTTTAAAAATTCGTTTCGTTTTTTAGTTGCTCCTGGATGGTTTGTTATCGCTTCGTTTACCCAAAAAATAACGAATTATTAACGAATTACGAAATTAACGAACGAAACCGCCCAGCCCTATTAACTTGACTATCTGATCTGACAAAAGCAAGCCCATATTTCCCATTGAAATGCTAGTAGGTTTATGTTGGGCAGAAGTGTTCTCCATTTCAAATATTGTATTGTTCATTTTTTGGTTTGGTGTTGCTAAGGCAGGAGTTCTCAAAGTGTGCTCCATAGAGTCCTTGGGGCTCCACGAAACACACTGAGGGGCTCCACAGTTCTCTCCTCTTCCCTTCCTCCTCCTCTTTCCTGCTCTGTCTCTCTTCCTGTCTCCCTCACCCCCAAAAACAATTTTTCCTCACTTCCAAAAGCCTTTTCCCCTCATCTTCCTTGCTTCCAAAACCTTATTTCCCTCCCATCGCTCAGGGGACACTTTGATTGTGCTGTTCTGGTATAGCATAAGAGGGTTGAACTGGATGGCCCCTGGGGTTACTCCTATTGTTATTATTACTACTACTACTACTACTACTACTACTACTACAAAGACTGGCTGTCCATCTGTTGGAGTGCTTTGATTGTGCTTTTCCTCCTGCATGATCATATACCTCTATCTATGTACAGTTGTCTGTCTTGTTAGTGTATAATTTATTTATTTATTTATTTATTTACAGTTCTTATATTCCGCCCTTCTCACCCCGCAGGGGACTCAGGGCGGATTACAGTAAACACATATATGGCAAACATTCAATGCCAGTTTGACAAACAACGTTTAACAGACAAAGGCTATTTAACTTTTTTTTTTCTGGCCGCCAGGGGAGCTGCTGCTTTTCATCGTCCATCAACGACACCGATGAAGTTCTTCCGCATTCCACATTCCCCGGAGTCTTCTTTCTTTATGGCCTCATAAATTAGTTAAATTTAGCCTCCCACACAAGGTGGTACCTTATTTTCCTACTTTGACAGATGCAACTGTCTTTCGGGTTGCAAAGGTCGACAACGGGCTACACAATGGCTGGACACCCACTCCAGCCCGGGCTGGCTTCGAACTCATGACCTTTTGGTCAGAGTGATCTTAATGCAGCTGACACTCAGCCAGCTGCGCCACAATCCCGACATTCCCGACATTCAATGTTTGCCAGATGTGTCCTGTGATCCTCCCCAAATCCCCTTTGGGGTGAGAAGGGCAGAATATAAATACTGTAAATATAATAACATTTTTTGGGGTGCCACAAGAAATTTCTGCTTCAAAAAGGGCCTCGCAGCTGAAAAACTTCGGGAATCCCTGGCTTAAGGGACCGTGATCTGGCCCTCTACTTAAAATGTTTGAAGACCCCTGCAATAGAGCTTGTCTAGTTCTCTAAATGGTTGGATAGAAATAATATAAATAATATAGTATGGTCCTTGGGGACTATGTTCCAGTTCACCTCCACCCTGATGGATACCTGAAGCAATGGATAATAATGAGCCAGGCATGTAGCCGGGTGGGGGGGGGGGCGGGGGGCTTCAGCCCCCCCCCCCTCCGAAATTCTCATGGTGGTTCGCGAAAAGGCCTTACTGGTGCATTATTTAAACTGTTGATGTTTATTCATATCATGATCTGATCACCATGCTCAATATATCCCATATGCATGGGGGTATTGGGGTAATGATACAAAAGGTTTGCTAGGTAGACCCTCTTTCACTCAGACTCAGCCCCCCCCCCCAAAACTCAGGCCCCTGAACCCCCCCTGAAAAAAATTCAGCCCCCCCCCCCCCGAAACGAAATCCTGGCTATGGGCCTGTAATGAGCCCTTTGTTTTGACTGTACTTTGGCTGGAAACACACCACAGGATCTAGAAGGGCAAAGAAAAATTTCTAGGGACATAGTTTTGGCCTGGGATCTTGGGGGTTTTCCTTAGTTAACACTCCAGCAGCAACAATGACCCCATGTGTGCTTTATGTGGATTGTGAAGAAAATTCAGCTATGGCTGTTAATATATTATTGTTATATTTGTTCTACTAGGATGTAAACTTTTTACCTTATGAAACAGTAGTTCGAAGTTTTCTCAGACTATGGGTCTTTCTACTCAGTGAACTTAGGTTGGATCACCATCCAGCCCAGCCCATCCCATCCCATCCCACCTACTTTACTGTTAATTACTTTGAGTTAAATTTTTAGAAGAAAGTTGGGGTATAAATTAATATATTTGTTTAATAAGCACTTTGAAAAAATACATGTACTGTAAGTATGAAACAAGCTTTGCCTATAACATTGCTTTTCTTAAATTGCAATCAAGGGGGCTGTTGTACTCATATCAAAATCGTAGAAAGGCAAATAATAATGTGTGTTGTTTCGTTCCCTGTGATATAGGTCTGTTCTGTGACATGGATCAGCAGACAAACCTGGGCATTGCTCATTATGGGGTCACTATGACCACTCTGGAAGATGTCTTTCTAAAGCTGGAAGGAAACGAAATAATTGATGAAGGTAATTCTTGTTTTGAATAATGCACCTTTTGTCATTTTCTGCTACGTTTGCACAAATGTGACTTTGGGAACACACACATGGAGAACACACTACTTTGAACTATCAGAACTCACCGCTTCTTTTCTCATCCGGGGAAGGGATTTGGAATAATATTTCAATAAGAGTGTAAACGATTGCTGGAGTGAAGACAGGAAGGAGAACCGAATTTGGTATGAAAGGGGAAGGGAAAAGATCAATCTAGATTAAGTCTCCCTTATCCAAAATGCTTGGGACCAGAAGTGTTTTTTATTTTGGATTTTTAAAAATTTTGGAACACCTGTATTTGCATATGCATATATAAGGAGCTATCTTGGAGATGGGATCCAAGTTTAAATGCAAAATTCATTTTTATTTGACTAGCCATCCCTTGCCATGCATTGCTGTGGCCTAGTCTGTATATATGTTCTTTGTATATGTGTGTTTGTGTATATATATGTGGTTTTGCACATGCATTGAAATGTATTTTTTGGCTTTTTAAGTCTCTTCTGCTGTGTTTTTCAGTGTTTTTATGAGTGATGGTCACTTGTTGGCCTGATAGATGTATTGTGTCCAAATTTGGTGTCAATTCGTCCAGTGGTTTTTGAGTTATGTTAATCCCACAAACGAACATTACATTTTTATTTATATAGATATACAACTAGTCTGAAGGTTTTGCATAATATTTTTAAATGATTTTGTGAATAAAACCACATTTGTGTATATTCAGTAATGCAAAGGTATCATTTACATTAACCACCGACATGGACACTTTTGGATTTTGGAGCATTTTGGATTTTGGAATTCAAGATACTCAAGCTGCATGGAAACTCTTCTTAGACTGATTATGAAGTCCTCATATTGTACTTTGAAATTTATCTTAGATTATGGAGCTCATCGTGGTGAGCGAGTGGAAGGGGGAAAATGGGGTGAAATGAGACAAGAAGAGCCATTGCTCTCAGACACAGGAAAGGTAACACTTAGAGGCATGGCACTCTGGAGACGGCAAGTTTGCGGCATAGGAAGAATGCACTTTTTGAATCTCAAGCGCGAGGGCAAAGTCTGGGCAACGCTGTGAGTACCAAATCTTCTCTTTTAAAATATATTTTAATGAAAACGAGGACACATGTGGCTGAGCCACACCACAGACTGGTCAGAAGTTTGTGTCCAGGCTGCTACAATAGGGCAAAAAGTTATTAAAGAGAAGGAAGACACAAAACTACTATTTTAACTAGAGGAACCTTGGGATTTATGCACTGAATTTCAAAAGTCTGGGGGAAAAATAACAAATACAGAAATATAAAATGTATGTGTGTAGCATGAGTAAGAATAATTATAGCATGGTATAATACATTATTGTAACATGGAATGTCTTCACCAGATGTACTTAGATCGATGGATTTTACTAAAACTCCTGCCCCCTTCCCTCTCTGCCCAAGACACATTACAGATCTGGTCAAATCCAATCTTCCACTGATGTAACCCACTAGAACCCACTGTAATGCCTTACTTCACAAGATTATCCTTGGAAACAGGAATGAGCAGAGGGGAAATACTGTACAACACTTTTAAGTCAGGAGATAAACGGCATGGCATTAATTAAGAAAGATATAGATGGAAAAAACATGGTTGTCAAAAGGATGCATGCTAACACCTTTTTCGAATGTCTTGCCAAAGACTTTCATGGCCCGAATCAATAGGTTGTTGTGAGTTTTTTGGGCTGTATGGCCATGTGGACAATTTCAACGGAAAGGACGAAACCGTAACAATGAACAAAATCTGACTACTACTAGCATTTAAAAAACTCTAAAACCAGCACAGTAAATAATGAACACCACTCAGAAACAGGAACTTCAGACAACATGCAATCAAGGGCCAGTTAACACCTCAAACAGAGGATGCCTCCAGGCAATAAAGGCCAGACTAACTCTAACTGACTTTGTAAACATCATGGCTACACAAATGCTAATTCAAGCTTACTAATTACATGCTTTAACAGACAAGGGTTCTTCCTCCCACCCTGGACATTCCACAGGTGCTTCACTGCCAATAGAACTTCTGAAGCCACAGATGCAGGCGAAACATCAGAAGAGAATGCTGCTGGAACATAGCCATACAGCCCAAAAAAACTCACAGCAGCCCAACTTTGTAGAATGTCTCAGATTATAATCAGATACACATTTACCCACTGAACTCATTAAATGAAATACAGGCAATCCCCAAGTCTGTAGGTTTGTTCTTAAGTTGAATTTGTTTGTAAGTTGGAACAGGTGTATTTTTAACTGTAACTCCAGCCATAGGATAACATAGGTGTTCGTTTTGCTGTCTGTGTCCATGTTCAGAAGAAAACAATTAAAACTAAGCCTTAAAATGTAAAGTTTTTGCCAATCTGAAAAAGAATTAAAAATTAGAACTGAAGGGAGAACAAATATTTTCAAATTCAGAAAGCTTTTCCGCAATATACACCCTTTTAAAAGGATATTAGGAGTGATGGGCAAAAAAGTAAAACTGAAAAAGTGAAACTGAGATAATATTTACTGCATGCTACCAGAGATGTTTTAATTCAGCTAGGATCTCCGCAATGAAAACATTGCTTTATTGGCAGATCTCTTCCCTTCATTCAGGGTCAAATAATAGCACAGATTGTTCTGTTGCAAAGCTAAGATGGGCTTTAGCAGTTTGCTTTTATTGATAGTACTGGGAAGGCCAAAATCTCTTTCTCTCTGCTCCCACATGTTGAGTTAATTCGGTGCAAATGACTTTTGCACTTTGCACTTGAACTGCTCTGAGTCCCCTTTGGGGTTGAGAAGAGCAGTATACAAATACCACAAATAATAATAATAATAATAATAATAATAATAATAATAATAATAAATAGCTTGTTTTGTAGAAGTAGAAACAATTCAGAGATGAAAGGGAAGGTTGAAAAGAGGAAAGGAAAAACTGGGACACTAAAAGAATAAAAAGAGCATTCAGTTCCGCTCACTATCTGAAAAGATCAGACAAAACAGGTTTGATTCCTCCATCCCTATATCTTTTGGATGGTTGAAGGTTTCTGGACTTAATTTCGGTCTCTATTTTGTTACAGATTACTTCTTATTGGAATTATACTAGCACCTTTTATCATTCAGTACACTACTATTGGTATTTGGTCTACCCAGCATAATACGGAGATTCATTCTGGACTTTATTTTGAGCCAGGAAAGCAATTTTTTACAGGAACCTCTGGACTTCTGATCGTTAATGATACAGGTAAAGGCACAGAAGGTGGAAATTGTATTCTTTCCAAAGAAGTAGAGTATGCTGGGGTGATAAGGATGCTGCATTATGCCTGGTAGTTCTAACCCATCTATCCTGACATTGCTTCTTCATCCACACATTGGGACATTACATATTTTACTTTCTAACCAGCCCTGTGTATGGAACAGACAGCATTGCAGGAAATTCTGCCTTGTAGGTCCTTTCTTTGAGTCTTCTAGGACCTTACAAGTGCATTTCATTGTTGCAATCATTCCAGCACTGTTTATTAGGGCAGTAGGGTATCTAATACACAGGACTTCATGGCCATCATGGCAACCATACGGGTGTTCCCAACAAGTATCTGGTACTACCCACAGAGCTGGACACACACTAGACTTGGTTTTCTGCCAGGGATCAGAGGAAGGTGGTAGTGTGGAGAAGCTGACCATTGCTCTGTTGCCATGGACCAACCATCACCTGATCAGGTTTAGGCTCTTGGGGAATTTCCTGCCAACCTTGGTAGGTGTTCCTGTTGATGCTCTAGTCACTCTCTGGAATAGGGAGATGAGTAGGGCAATAGACATGATTGCTCCAGAACATCCCCTCCTGCATAGCAGAGCAAAACCAGCTCCTTGGTTTAATGAGGAGCTGGCAGCGATGAAGCATGTGTAGACAGAATTAGAGTGTGTGTGGTGTTTAACTTGCAGAAAGTCAGTCCGAACACAGCTATGTGCCTATCTAAGGCTATATGCCATGGCAGTGAAGGCTGCAAGAAAATCTCTCATTGCGGCCAACATTGCATCTTCTAACAACCGTCCAGCCAAGTTGTTTTGAATGGTCAGAGGGCTGTTGAATACCATCTCGCAAGATGGGATCTCTGACCATTCGACAGCTCGCTGTGATGAATTTGCTCATTCCTTCACGGACAAAGTAACTCTGATCTGTTCCGACTTGGACTCCATGTTAACAGCAGTCTCTGAAGATGTAACATGAACACCTGCTTGTCCAGTTTTGATGGATTCATTTCAATTGGTGTAGCTTGAAGATGTGGACAAGATCCTTGGAGAAGTGGGGGCAACTACATGCATCTGGGACCCCTGCCCATTCTGGCTGTTAAAGCTCTATCAGTCGTTTCTACCTGATGGTGCCTGTGACAGTCAAGGCGAACAAATTGAAATTGAATCCAGACAAGACAGAGGTACTCTTGGTCAGTCAAAAGGCTGAACAGGGTATAGAGTTACAGCCTGCGCTGGATGTGGTTACACTTCCCTTGAAGACACAGGTTCGCAGCTTGGGAGTTCTCCTGGATTCATCATTGAGCCTGAAGCCCCAGGTCTCAGTGGTGGCCAGGGGAGCTTTTGCACAATTAAAACTTGTGAACCACTTGCATCCGTACCTTGGGAAGTCAGACTTGCCCACTGTGGTCCATGCTCTTGTTACATTCTGAATAGACTACTGCAATGCGCTCTACATAGGGTTGCCTTTGAAGACTGTTCGGAAGCTTCAAGTAGTCCAATGGGTGGCAGCCAGACCATTCAGTCTGGCTGCTGCCCATTGGACCACTTGAAGCTTCCGAACAGTCACTGGAGCAGTATATAGGAAGCATACAACCCTCCTGTTGCATCAGCTCCAATGACTGACAGTCTGCTACTGAGCACAATTCAAAGTGCTGGTTTTAGCCTATAAATCCCTAAATGGTTCCGGTCCAGTTTACCTGTCCGAACATATCTCCCTCTTATGATCCACCTTGGGGGGTAAGATCATCAAGGGAAGCCATGCTCTCAGTCCCACCACTCCTCGCAAATGTGACTAGTGGGGATGAGAGACAGGGCCTTCTCAGTGGTGGCCCTTCATCTGTGGAACTCCCTCCCCAATGAAATCAGATTAGCACCCTTTCTTTTGACTTTCAGGAAAAAAAACCTTAAGATATAGCTTTGGGATTAAGCCTTTGACCAATAATTGGAGCAGTACAATAAGTGACGACAAATGAATGTGATTGACAAATGGGATGGCCCTGGATTATGATTTGGATTGCATGATTTTAATTGATGTTTTTAATAATTGATGTTTTAACTGCTTGGATTTTAATTGTATTTGTTTATTTTATAGACATATGAGTATGTCATTGAATCGCTGTCTGTTGTAAGGCCACCCTGAGTCCTCTTCAGGGTGAGAAGGGTGGGGTACAAACGTCGCAAATAAATATAATATAATATAATATAATATGTGACTTATCCAGCTTTCCTTCCAGCTGCAAGTTCACGATTCTCTTCATATATGCCTATCGTAAAACCTGCTGAGGCTATTTCCTCACTATTTGAATCCTCCATTCACTTTCAGGATGTGTACCTTCAATGTAGGAGGATCAGGCATGTAGGCGGGGGGGGGGGCCTTCGGGGGCTTCAGCCCCCCCCCCCCAATTCTCATGGTGGTTCGCGAAAAGGCCTTACTGGTGCATTATTTAAACTGTTATGTTTATTATATCATGATCTGATCACCATGCTCAATATATCTCATATGCATGGGGGTATTGGGGTAATGATACAAAAGGTTTGCTAGGGTAGACCCTCTTTCCATCAGACTCAGCCCCCCCCCCCCGAAACCCGCCCCCCCCCCCCCCTGAAAATTTTTTTGCCCCCCCCCCCCCCCGAAACGAAATCCTGGCTACGGGCCTGAGGAGGATTATCAGTTTATTTTCTGATGGGTGGATCTCTTCTAAGGAAGGGCACACTACCTCTTATTTGGAGTGATACCCTCCTTCCCCGAGACTCTCCTTCTTAATGACTTCAGAAGAGCATTTGCTGTAGTACTATCACATCATGAAATGTCTTGTGCACATAACATCATTTAAATGTTGAATTATGTTTTGTTTTGTGATAGTCGATAGTCATTCTCCCAAACCATTTTGCTTTGGCACAGGTGCAAACATTGACACTTTTATCCATGCAGTGAAGAAACAGAATATCTCGCTGGATGTAGTCTCTGGCAGTAACATCAGTGACCAGTTAGTACACAATGGAGCCATAAAAGTAGCCACGGAAGACAAGGTAACGTTTAAGTATTGTACTTCTATTGGAAGAAAATATGTAGTGGATGACTTCCTCCACCCAAAAAAGTCCCATTATATATTACAGTGTGGCAAAATGTGATCCTTCTATAGAATTGCTAACTTTGCTTTTTAAAATGTATTTCCTAAATTGGGGGGTCATATTGTCAAGATCTGATGGTTGAATCCATGGATGCAAAATTTGTAGGGCTGACTGTGATGGGGTCTCTTGAACAATAGGGTAGCGAAACTTGGAAAGAACATCAGCCCTGGCCTTGTCTTATTCAACTGCTAAGTATGCCTACCCTGTTTGGCACAAGTCTGTCCACACGAAGCAGGACAGTGCAGAACAAAGCAAGCAGAATAATCACAGGATGTCTTAAACCTACACTTGTTGATAAACTCTACAAGCTAGTGGTATTGCCCCCCACCCCCGATGTGCGACGGGAAGTTGCTGCCAACTGTGAGAGAAATAAGGTTGAATACTATGAAAGCTATCCACTATGTGGCTATCAGCTCCTCCCAGTAGACTCAAACCAAGGAAAAGCTTCATGAGAACCACCACTCCTCTTAATGTTTCCCCAGCAACAGCAAGTGTATCACTCTGGGCAGCTAAACCAGGAAATCCCAAATTGATGGCCCCCCACGAGGGTCTGCCTCCAGGGGCAAACCAAGAATGGGCAACAACGTGGAAGTCCCTGAACAGACTCAGAAGCAGGGTGGGCAGATCAAAAGACAATCTGGCAAAATGGCACTACCTAGGAGAATCCTCCTCTTTGTGCAACTGTGGAGCAGAACAAACAAGTCCTCATATGTATGCTTGTCCACAATGCCCTGCCTCATGCACAGAGGCCGAATTGTTTAAAGCTACAGACAATGCGGTAGCTGTTGCCTGTTTTTGGTCAAAAATTATTTAACTGCTTGTGTTCCTTCTATTTTTATCAGTTTTATATTTATTTATGCAATGTTTTTGGTACAAAATAAATAAATAACCCCAGTCCTGTTCTATATGTAGTACGTGTAAGTTTCCAAATGTCACATCTTATTTATGTTTGTTTATTTAAGCTTCCCTGGATATTACCTCTTAATCTTTTATAGGAATGTAATTTATTATTGTTTCTTGGCATTTGGAGTATTCACTTTAACCTTGTAGAGATGGTTGTGCCGTCACACCCAGACACTGTAAAATTAAAACTAAGATGTGCTTCTCTCTTTATCTGGGTGAACCGCTGGGGGTCTTTCTTTGAAGCAATAACTCAATACTTTCAGCAACTGATGCCAGTCAAGATATGAATATCAACAAAATATTTATTTCCAATATTTGGCAGACTTGGCACAGCTTGATAAAGTTACAACACAAACAATCAATTTGGGAAACCATAGAGATGTTCTTTCTTTCCTTTTCCTTCAATTACTGAGGTAACTTTTCTCCAAATGGTAGAAAAAATCCTGGGATCTTTCACCCTAACCCTGAGCTGCTATGGTTAGAACAGGTCTTCCCCTATCTAAGCTCAAGGTTAGCTTTGGAGATGAAGTAATGCTCAATAGTACTCAATAACTATTTCTCTCTATTTCTCAATAACTCAATAGCTTTTCCTCAATAACTATAGAATCTCAAAAAGCTTCTCTTTATCTCAAATGCCTTTCTTAATAACTCAATTTCTCAATTGCTCAATTACTTAATTAGCTTCTCTATCTTAATTACTCAATTGTACTCACAATGGTTTTTTCAGAGCTACCTGTATGACCAACAGCTCATCTGAAGCTTTTTCCCTACTGAAGGAGGCAGGGGAGATTCCAAACTGGAGATCTCAATCCCAGGAAAAGGGGTGGTCTCTAGACACAAAAAGATACTTTTCTAAACCAATAACTGCAGAGGGCCTGCAGGCTGGCTTTCCAGACTCTGATACTGTTTAACTCCCAGGGTGCTGCTGGGTCTGTAGCAACCCTGGAGAAATGCAAAGGAATGCTACCCCATGCAGCTAAAAGGCAATGTAAACCATGCTCCTGGAAGATGGAACAATGGTCCAGACCCAAATTTGCAATTTTACTTTCAAAAAGACAGAAGATAAGAGTTTGTAATGGAAGATCCCCGAATCTAGGGCTGCAAAATTACCAGCATGGTTGGCAATCCTGAATTTCACTCTTGGGAGGTCTATCTCATTTAGTGCAACACTTCCTTAGTTGAATATGGTTCCTTTTTCAGAAGTCCTATAATAAAAAATTTCCTTTGAAATACTTCATACCAAAGGTAGTTCGATAAGGATTGTCCCAAGAGCATTCCTCATTAACAAAAGTACACAAAACTGAAGGATGCTGTATAATTAAATTAATTAAATGTTTAGATAATCACTGCAGCTTTGTTACTGTTTTAGTTATTGACTCTTGCTTTTCTAGCACTGCCTGCACTGACGCATTACATTTCTGATTTTAATGTCTTGCTTTGCTTCAGAAATACAGGTTCACAATTATGTGTCACTTGGAAGTAATCAATTGCTATCCTGTCCTTGTCAACATAATAAGCAATGCTTTTCTAAAAATGTCAAATTCAACTGCCCGTATTCGATTGTGGAATCATGCACTTCTAAGAGTAAGTTTTGTACTTTTTCTAAGATGGGAGTGGGGCCATGAGTAGAACTATTGTTAAACAATGTATATCAGTGTTTCTCAACCTTCCTAATGCCGTGACCCCTTAATACAGTTCCTCATGTGGTAGTGACCCCCAACCATAACATTCGTTGCTACTTCATAACTGTAATTTTCCTACTGTTATGAATCGTAATGTAAATATCTGATATGCAGGATGTATTTTCATTCACTGGACCAAATTTGGCACAAATACCCACTACATCCAAATTTGAATACTGGTGGGTTCTGGGGGGGGGGGGGGGGGTGGTGGTGGTGGTGCATTTTGTCATTGTGATTCCTGGGATTTAAAGTTGTGATTCCTGGGAGTTGTGATTCCTGGGAGTTGTGATTCCTGGGATTTAAAGTTCACCTGCAAGCAAAGAGGATTCTGAACTCCACCAAGGATGGAGTTGAACCAAACTTGGCACACAGAACTCCCATGACAAACAGAAAGTTCTGGAAGGATTTGGTGGGCATTGACCTTGAATTTTGGAGTTGTAGTTCACCTACATCCAGAGAGCACTGTGTACTCAAATAATGATGGATCTGGACCAAACGTGACACGGATACTCAATATGCCCAAATATGAACACTAGTGGAGTTTGGGGAAAATAGAACTTGGCATTTTGGAGTTGTAGTGGCTGGAATTTATAGTTCACCTACAATCAAAGAAAATCCTGAACCCCACCAATGACCGAATTGGGACAAACTTCCCACATAGAACCCCCACGACCAGCAGAAAATACTGTGTTTTCTGATGGTCTTTGGCGACCCCTCTGACACCCTCTCACCACCCCCCAGGGTCCCGATCCCCAGGTTGAGAACCACTGATGTATATGAACATTGAAGAAGGATTGGCGTACAAAGAAAATCAGCATTCCAAACAACATTCATAATTTGAAAGAGAATAATGACTGTATTTTAAAACCATTTTCTTCCTGAATGAACAGTGATATTAGCCTAGTTGTTAGAAAGAATTATATTTAGAAAAACACCCCTTTTGTTTTACCCCACTTAGTGATTTTTAGGAGTAACGCCAATATATCAACTTAACATTATCTTCACATCTCTGTATTAGTAAAATTATTTGTGTTTAGTTAATAAAAACACGGGACCAACAAAACCTGCAACAAATTTTGCTTGGAGGTGGGTGGGGGGCAGTGATGAATTATAGAATCATAGAATCATAGAATCAAAGAGTTGGAAGAGACCTCATGGGCCATCCAGTCCAACCCCCTGCCAAGAAGCAGGAATATTGCATTCAAATCACCCCTGACAAATGGCCATCCAGCCTCTGCTTAAAAGCTTCCAAAGAAGGAGCCTCCACCACACTCCGGGGCAGAGAGTTCCACTGCTGGACGGCTCTCACAGTCAGGAAGTTCTTCCTAATGTTCAGATGGAATCTCCTCTCTTGTAGTTTGAAGCCATTGTTCCGCGTCCTAGTCTCCAAGGAAGCAGAAAATAAGCTTGCTCCCTCCTCCCTGTGGCTTCCTCTCACATATTTATACATGGCTATCATATCTCCTCTCAGCCTTCTCTTCTTCAGGCTAAACATGCCCAGTTCCCTAAGCCGAATCAAATAGGCCTAAATATACTGAAGGCACCAGAATCTGTTCAATATTGGAAACCAAGCAGGGTCAGCCATTATTTTTGGATGAGCTTGGATAGGAGGCTGCCAGAAACTGCCAGCTGCTTTAGATGAGATTTTTGGCTGTAGGCAGAAATTGCAGAGTTGGAATGTATCGACAGTTGGTTGAATGGTATCCTGGCACACTCTACACATTATTGTACCAGTTAATAACCCAATCTCTTGAGAGCCTTTTTGACCATCTAACAATATCATATTTTTGGTTCTCAGCCAGCATCACATTACATTTCTAATATGCCCCCCCCCCCCCCACTCATATGTTTACATTGTTCAACTTGGCTTTTCGGTCATCCTGTATTTGTCTCCCAAATATCATAATTAATATTGAACTTGTCACCTAATCATAACACCCACAAGTTTTTTTTTAAAAAAAATCTATGGCTATCCACCCAAACAGTCTGTCTGTGAAGGCACTTCTCTCAATCCATCTGTAAAAGTAGACATAGGATGCATCTACAGGACCATTTAATACAGTGTAGCTCTCGCATTAGCCTAGTGTGTCTACATGATGCACAAAAATTAATGTGCTTTAATTTAGGGTTAACCAATTAATCTGGTTTGATCTCAGATTTTTTTTAAAAAAAACAAGAGCTACCATAAAATGGAAATAGGTGGTATTTCGAGCATCATGTGACTTTTAAAAATAATAATCTTTATTTGTTTTAAAAAGAAAGGTACATGATTATGATAAAATATTAAAGAGTTTATGATAGAAATGGATATATAGAGATATAGATACAGATAAATTAAGAATTAAAAATGTAAAGTAAGAAGAGGGGATTGGGGACCCTCAAAGACGAGGGAGGGCGGAGGTGACATGGGGGAGTCAAAATTAAGGAGTGAAAAAGAAGTTAAAAAGTGGTGAATAGACAGGAAAAATATAGATAGATAGAATTAAAATCAGATAAGAGTATCAAAAGTAGAATATTTGACTTCCCGGTAACTTCTGTGAGGTTCCTCCTTTTCCTTTCCTTTTATTTCATTTTTTTTCTCTCCCTCTTTTCGTTTTGCCCATCTCTGTCACTTCTTTAAATAAATATTTTCAATTTTTTTTCTTTCATTAAGTATGTTGTCACTTGTTTCCAATCTGTCTCTTCCTTTGAGATACCCTTCTTTTTGGATAATAAATAGGTGAGTTTATCCATGTTTCTTATATCTTGAATTTTTGTCAGCCATTCTTCTTCTTCTGGGGGTTCTTATTTTTTTTCCAAATTTTTGCTTAGGTGCTTCTAGCTGCCATTGTTAATAAGAATAACAATTTGTCTTTTATTTTGACCAGGCGGTGTAATGCCAGCCTGATATATCTGGGTAACAACTCTGCCCCTGACCCAAATGACTACTGATTGGTTATAGAGAGTATGAGGAAATTTCCCTCCATCTATCCCATCAACTGACCTGTAGCTGGCATCCTCCATGTCCATATATTATTTATTTATTTCATATATTTGTACCCCGCCCTTCTCTACCCCCGAAGGGGGACTCAGGCTGGCTTAGTAGTAGAGTTTTCTATTTAGCAACGGTCAAAAAACCACGAGAAGATCCAACCAGTCCATACTTCAGGAAATAAAGCCTGACTGCTCATTGGAGGGAAGGATATTAGGGTATTAGGAACAATGAGGGTGAGACTGGGGTGACGGTGCTTTAATGTATAAACAGTAGAGTTTAATCAGTGCGGAGATGGGGGCTTTCCTAGGGCTCCCTGGTCTCCAGATGAGGAAATTATTAGGGGTCTGCCAGGGGGCAAACAGTATTGTTGGGCAATCCTCCGAGAACAAAGCCGCCTGCCAGTTTATTTTTCATGCAAAGGAAATTGTGGATTGGGGGCTCTGCAGTTTCCTGGGGGGTTTTCTTCATAAGGAAAGGGAAGGGAAAAAAGGTCAAGGGGAAAGCCCAAGCCACAAGGAAAATCATGAAAATATATATCACAAGCCCATAGTCCATAATGGGAAGAGTTCATAAATGTGTGTGTCCTTGGAAGGGAATGAAAAATGTCAAGGGAAGGCCACTAGCACAAAGGAAAATATAGATAGGGTTGATGTTGCAGGAACCATATGCTTATAATTCATAACAGGAACGGTCCATATAGATGTATGTTTTTGAAAGGGAAACAAAAGGGTTCATGGGGAATGATTAAAAGCATGAAATTCGTGAGGAAAGGTCAAAAAGGTTTCACTGTGCCAGTCAAGGGAGTCCTGCAGTGTTGAGGTTGAGACTTGTCCTTGGCCCTTGGAAAACTGTAACTCTTTCCTGGGGCTGGAGCCTTGGGACCACTCTGCTCCCTGAAAGCCTCCTGAGGTCCTTGCTGTTGTTAGTGTCTTGGCAAATTGACCAAGACTTAACCCCTATTGTGCAGTCTGGTGCCCTTGCCCTTTGCAGAACTATAAGTTACTACCTCTTATTGGGGGGGAGGCATGCTCGGCTTTGAGGTGGGGGGGGGGACGGCCGAGAGGGAGCTCTGGGGTGGGCTGGTCCATGAGGTCACAGAAAGTTGGAAGTGGCTGAACGGATAAACAACAAAAACAACAAAAACCCAACTATCATCTTTACATTTTATGCTCAGTTTTTTCTCTGGCTTCCTAGCACACATATTAATTATAATTATCTCAATGTCTATAAGCTATCTTACCAAGAAACTTTAAGGTATGTTTTTCTGATTTCTTCCCCAGGAGGGTTTTAACGAAGAACTTTGGGAGTTTTTTTCTGAAGGATACATTCTTGCAGCTGCTTTGTTATTCCCAGCTTTTCCTCCAAACTTTGCAATGGCAAGCATCCGTGACTACAAGGTAAAATTATTATATGAGCATGGAATACATTTCATTTCAATGAATTTTGCACTGATTTCAATGAAGATGGGATCTTAAGTTGATGTGTATCTGGTACATATATATATGCTTTATTGGAGTACCCAAAACATCCATGGTAACTGTGAAGTCTTAGCCTAGTTTTCCCTCCTCTGAAGGTGGGCTGTTCCATTTGTGCTGAGTTTTGGGGGTGGAGCTTAAAATCCTCCTAGAGGTCTGGCTCTGATGCTTTAGCCTTGCTGGCTCAGAGCTTGGTGGAAAGATTTTTCCCCCTCCAATCTTTCTTTGGCAGAGCTTTAGAGTAGTCAGGCCAGAAAGTGTCTGCACTGGCTTGGCAATCTAAAACAGGCATCCTAAAGCACGTACATACCTTTGAGACTATATCCTGTACTTGCCTTAAAGATTAGAGTTGTGTTGTTGTTCATTTGTTCAGTCGTCTCCGACTCTTCGTGACCTCATGGACCAGCCCACGCCAGAGCTCCCTGTTGGCCGTCACCACCCCCAGCTCCTTCAAGATCAGTCCAGTCACTTCAAGGATGCCATCCATCCATCTTGCCCTTGGTTGGCCCCTCTTCCTTTTACCTTCCACTTTCCCCAGCATAATTGTCTTCTCCAGGCTTTGCTGTCTCCTCATGATGTGGCCAAAGTACTTCAACTTTGTCTCTAGTAGCCTTCCTTCCAATGAGCAGTCGGGCTTTATTTCCTGGAGGATGGACTGGTTGGATCTTCTCGCAGTCCAAGGCACTCTCAGCACTTTCCTCCAGCACCACAGCTCAAAAGTATGTATCTTCCTTCACTCAGCCTTCCCTAAGGTCCAGCTCTCACATCCGTAGGTTACTACAGGGAATACCATGGCTTTGACTAGAGTTGTACATACCTTATAGTTTCTATAGCTCTGTACATACCTTAAAGATTATAGCTGTACTTACTTCATAGATTACCATCATTATAGAAATGCATACCTTACAGCTCACAGTATTTATCATACATCCTTGTATTTACGTCAGAGTTTATACCTTATATTTGTACTTGCCAGCATAGAGAGTGCTTACCATTATAGCTAGTACTTACATCAGAGTCCATACCATATTTATAGCTCATCGACTCCATAGATCTGTACTTACCTCATAGTTGGAGCCCCCAGTGGCGCAGTGGGTTAAACCCTTGTGCTGGCAGGACTGAAGGCCAACAGGTTGCAGGTTCGAATCCGGGGAGAGGCTGATGAGCTCCCTCTATCAGCTCCAGCTCCTCATGCGGGGACATGGGAGAAGCCTCCCACAAGGATGATAAAAACATCAATTCATCGGGCGTCCCCTGGGCAACGTCCTTGCAGACGACCAATTCTCTCACACGAGAAGTGACTTGCAGTTTCTCAAGTCGCTCCTGACACGACAAAAAAACAAAACAAAACACCTCATAGTTACCATATCCTGTATATACCTAATAGATTATAGTTTGTTTTTACCATTTAGAGGTCATAGCATGTGCTTACCACCATAACTATTATTTGCTCTGTACTTCACCATTCTAATTCTGTATCATTTCAATAATCAAACTGCGTCTTTGTAATGCTTTGTTTTGATTCACTTTTCAAGAGCTCTGACTGAAATTCTCTTTGCCTTTGTTCCAGTAAACTTATTTGGTTAATTTTAATCTTGTCTCTAGAGTCTTATTTTAAAGAAATAAAGTACATAAAGGGTATACTGATAGCCGCTGGGGAATAGGCACACACATATAGTTTTCCTTCAATCCCTGGCATGCCATCACAGTAACATTGCTATACCCAAATGCATTTTCTTCAGCCAGAGGCCTTTCTCTTGGTCATATTTCTCTCACAGGCATATTTAGTTGTAACGCTAAAGAAGGGCTTTTGGTTGGAAGCACCGACCTCAACTTTATAATTCAGTGTCTTGTGATAAATATACCTATGGGTATAATGAAACCCTTCCAGTGGAAGGTCCTATTCCTGTAGAATCATAGGGAGTTGGAAGAGACCTCATGGGCCATCCAGTCCAACCCGCTGCCAAGAAGCAGGAAAATTGCATTCAAAGCACCCCTGACAGATGGCCATCCAGCCTCTGTTTGAAAGCTTCCAAAGAAGGAGCCTCCACCACACTCCGGGGCAGAAAGTTCCACTGCTGAACAGCTCTCATAGTCAGGAAGTTCTTCCTAATGTTCAGATGGAATCTCCTTTCCTGTAGCTTGAAACCATTGTAACAGGATGCTATTCCAAAACCAGGTCCAGTTATTCATGGCCATCCTCAATAATGTAACCATTGCAAAAATCTGAAATAGTATGTGGTAGTGACAGTGGTGAAGATGATGGTGATCTCACGTTGTGGAAGTCTGTGGCCATCCCCCCCCCCCCCCCGCATTTCTGATTTATGCCTTAATACAACTTATTGAATGTTAAAATGGAACATGCATTACAATGGAATGGGTATTGAAAAGTATAACTATTTGTGGTCACTTTCTTTGCCAGATAAAAACTTGCTCTCAGCTGCAGATTTCAGGAGTTTTCCCTTCTGCATATTGGTGTGGACAAGCTCTGGTGGATATTCCCTTGCTTTGCATTGTATTTCTCTTAGTGTTTTGGCCTTCGATGATACAAGTGTTCGCTACATATCTTCGTATGACCATGATTACCTGTTTGGTAAGTCTGGCTTAGTATGATTTTCAAAAAAGCAGACAGCACATTTCATGCCTGTTACAAACCTGAACTAATACCACTCACAGGTCTACAGAAGTTAGAGTCAGGACTCTAATGTAAAAGAGGTAATCAGCAGTGATAGTGGGCTAAATAACAGAGAAGCTAGCAAAGGACCAGTCTGTGCACTAAACAAATATGCCAACTTTGGACTTTATCACACCAACCAGCTGTACTGCTACAGTTGCATTGTTGTAGATAAAGGATACATACTGGGTTGAAAATTCTTTTCACGTATTTTTGTTTAGAGTGTAACATTATGTTATAGAAGAGGAATTTAGGGGTCTTTGCCAGGAGGCAGAGACCAATCTGACTCTTTAAAGAGTTCGTTACCCTGGCGAGACAGAGAGAAGCACCCAATCCCTGATTTTTCCCAATAAAAGGTCTCACCAAGTGGAAGGAAGTGCCACCAAGGTTTATTAGCAATTCAGCTGAAAAGGATGCAGAGCAGCAATCATTTGCCAAGCAGAGCATGTGGTTACAGAAGTAAAGGCCATTTTATAGAAAATACAGAGTTGTGAGTTTCAAAATTTCCACTCCCCCCTCCCGCCCTGCTCGAAGGGGATTGGCTGATGCGCAAACAGCTGGGAGGAGGCTTGGCCACTCCCCATGCATCAGGGCCAATCACAGGGCTTTCGTGGGGCACCAAAGCCTATCAGGAGGCTCCTGCTGCCTCGATGCTCCAGCGAATCAGAAGGGAGGGAGGCGGGATGAAGGGAGACAGTGCATTCTGAAGCAGATTATGGAGTTTTAATGTCCTTAGGCTTATCAAGTCTGGGGATCGGCCTTCCAGAGAAGCCACTTTATTGTCCTAAGATGGGCCCAGAATAAGCATTAATGGCTTAATCCGGGTCTTCCTCTTACAATCAGATAGGGCACAAAGGGGAAACTTTTGTGAATGTCCTTGGTGGAAAGATTTGAAAGAAAAACGGCTTGGAGGAAAAGAGGACTTTCCTAAGGTCATATTCCCCCAATTGTTATATGATTAAAAAGGTCTGCCAAACAGAAATCCTAATGGTGGTCCAACTCCGAAAACAAAAGGATTTTCTTTACTATTGTCCATGCAAAGAATGTCCAAAGATAAGGGTCTTTTCATGATCGCTGATTGCTTTTCCAGAGGCAGGGCAGCTTCCTTTATAGATTTCCCCCAAGGAGAGGGGAAGGGGGCAAAAGGGGCAGGGCAAGGTCAAATACATGAAGAGAAATATAGAAATACAGGAGAAAATATGAAAATATAGAAATCATAATACAGAGAGTAAACCCATCTACCTTCCCCCAGTGTCCATAGTTCATATTATTCATCGGAAGGTCCATAAAGAGAAATATATCTATGAAGGGGAAAGAGAGTCCCTTGTTTGTGAGATGGGGGACCATCAGGAGCCCAGGTGTGTCTCAGATGGAAAAATTCAAATACTTTTGTGGCATGTTTTTCAGTAATAAATTGGTTGCCTTCTGCTGTAAACATATGAAAATAGAGTACAAAGCCTTGATCAAATGATACACACCAAATTGACCAAGGCTTAACCCTTATTATCCAGTCTGGTGTCCTTGCCCTTAGCAAACTATAAGTTACTATCTCTTGTGGGGGGGGGGGGTCATGTTCGACTTCAATTATGTGAAGAAAAAATGTGCCTTTGATTCTCCAGTTTCTGTGGGTTTTTTTAAAAACTGCCTTATGTTTGAGTCAAAACAAGAAGGAAAGAGGTAGGAGAGGGAGGATCTGAGCATCTAACACCTGTGTTAATTGTTGGGTGAGTGGGCTTATTAACAAAATACCCTCCCCATAAATTTACAGCAGAGTAACTTATTAGTAGCAGCATGACCCAGCACCAGTAGCCAAAAGTGATAAAAAGAAAAAAAAACCCATACAGACCAATGTTATCTCTTCCTTAGGAGGCTTTTCTTTGTAGTAAAATAATATGGTTGCACTGTTACAAGAAAGAGGTTTCCATAACACAAATAAACAAATACACAGTAGCTTTACACACAGCAGCCTTCACACTGGAGCTTTCTCACATGAGGCTTCTCTCATACCAGGCCTTCCTCATACGGTGGCCTGTCTTACACTGAGGCCTTCTAACACTAACAGGCTAGGTACCACTCCAGCGGGAAGGTAACGATGCTCCATGCAGTCATGCCGGCCACATGATCTTGGAGGTGTCTACGGACAACGCCAGCTCTTCGGCTTAGAAATAGAGATGAGCACCACACTCCAGAGTCAGACATGACTGGACTTCATGTCAGGGGAAAACCTTTACCTTTACCTGTTTACAAGAAAGAGGTTTCCATTACACAAATAAACAAATACACAGTAGCTTTACACACAGCAGCCTTCACACTGGGGCTTTCTTACATGAGGCTTCTCTCATACCAGGCCTTCTTCATACGGTGGCCTGTCTTACACTTCTAACACTAACAGGCTAGGTACCACTCCAGCGGGAAGGTAACGGCGCTCCATGCAGTCATGCCGGCCACATGACCTTGGAGGTGTCTAAGGACAACGGGCTCTTCGGCTTAGAAATGGAGATGAGCACCACACTCCAGAGTCGGACACGACTGGACTTCATGTCAGGGGAAAACCTTTACCTTTACCTGTTTACAAGAAAGAGGTTTCCATAACACAAATAAACAAATACACAGTAGCTTTATTGTTGAATGTGTTTATCTTGATGCAATTGTCTGTATGGTTTCTGTCTGCTAATTGAATGTTTGCCTTATATGTTGGAAACCGCCCTGTGTCCCTTTGGGGAAATAGGATGGTATACAAATGAAGATTATTATTATTATTATTATTATTATTATTATTATTATTATTATTTGTTCACTTCCATTTATTTGAATAGCACTGATAAAAGTTCTAATGTATATGAGGTACATATGGTTTCTAGACATTATATCCCATTAATGAGCCTCTCTTCCTTACAGGTATCATTTCTGCTTGGGTACAGCACATCAGTTATCACATTCCAATATGTGCTTGCCTTTATATTTCGCAAAAAATGGTATCCTAGCAGCTTTTGGTCATTTATCCTCATTTTGGTAAGTGTTTTGCTAGATGTTGATTTGGGGTAAATGAAGGGAAGAGGGGGGGAAAGAAGTGGAGAAATGTGCAGTGGTATGACACAAGGAGCAAGAGAGGTAGACATGAGAAAGGGGAAGGATGTGCGGCATCGCAAGGTGAGGGAATAGGAGATGTAGCAGCAGTCTGAAAAGAACAAAGCATGAGGTGAGTGCAAAAAGGAGAAAAATGAGGGTTGGACCAGTTAGAAGCAGTGAAGGAGGCAATGTCAAAGCAGCAGAGTTCTTCCAGGAGGTGAAGAAACACCTTATGATAATCTTGGGAAATAAGGAGCTGGGAAAGGTCAAGAGGAAGTGTTGATTTTGGTAGAAATTGATCTAAACATTGATAAAAGTGCAATGGGGTTATTTTTGTGATGGGGGGTAGGGTGACTTAGCTAAATATTTATTTGCCTGAGCAGTATAGTAGAGGCATTAGAACTGTTTACTTAGGCCCCATCCACACTGCCTTATATCCCAGGATCGGATCCCAGATTATCTGGCAGTGGAGACTCATATAATCCAGTTCAAAGCAGATAATCTGGGGCAGGCCCGTAGCCAGGATTTTGATTTGGGGGGGGGGGGGGGGCGGAGACTGAATGAAAGAGGATCTACCCTAGCAAACCTTTTGTATCTTTATCCCAATACCCCCATGCATATGGGATATATTGAGCATGGTGATCAGATCATGATATGAATAAACATAACAGTTTAAATAATGTACCAGTAAGGCTTTCTTGCAAAGCACCCTGAGAAGTTCAGGGGGGCAGCTGAAGCCCCTCAAGCCCCCCCCCCCCCCGCCAAATGCCTGATCTGGGATCAGATCCTGAGATATAGGGCAGTGTGGAAGGGTCTCACACTATCTACTATCTATCTATCTATCTATCTATCTATCTATCTATCTATCTATCTATCTATCTATTAATTCATCTACTATCTGTCTGTCTATCATATCCACCCAACCATCCATCTAGTATCTATCTATCTATCTATCTATCTATCTATCTATCTATCTATCTATCTATCTATCTATCTATCTATATCTTCTCCAAGCTGATACCGCAATTCCAAATCCTTATGCTCTTGTCACCTTTCCCCCTTGCATCCCACAATCCCTATGTGGACCAGTGGCTGTTCTGTGAGTTTACTATGGTTAGCATGACCAAATTCTCTGTCAAAACCTAAAAGGAACAGCCAGACATAGTTGCACAATGAATAAGAAACTTCCACTTGTTTATTTATTTAATATACCACGAGATCACACATTAATCCCTGAAGTGTCTTTCCCTTTTCCTCACACTGTGGAGCATAGGAAAAATGAGATGACTACACTGGCCCTTGTGAACGGAGAAAGGCCCAATACTCAAGCTTGGTTCTACCTAATTCAGGTGCTAGATCACAGACTTTGCAGAAAATATTTTTGTATCATGTGATCAGTATGTATATAACTGTTCCATCTTTCATTTTAGGTGACACTGGTTATTATTGTGATCCAATTTGCCCTTTTTCGTCTGACCTTTACGGCTTATGTGCTGATGTTTTTTATTCCTACGTATGGATGTGTCGTCTTTTTGCAATCTTTCTTAACAGTAAGCCAACAGATCAATTTATTGTTCATCCTATATGCACTGAACCGATTTTTCTAATGGAGTAACTTGGTCCATGATAACTATTATGACATCCATTTTAGCTCTGTTGTTAGTTATTGCTAGCATGCGGCTGGAGGTTGGGAGCAGTTTGATGCATTGGGTCATGTCATGACTTTTGCTCAACTTCACTATACAAGTGTTACCTCCCAAAGAGGTACAGACTTAGGTCAAGATACAGATAGGAAAAAGGTTTTCTAGTCCAGTGGTTCCCAACAGGTGGTCTGCAAAAAACAGAGAAGTGGTCCACGGGGGTCTCAAAAATATGCAATATGGCAAGCATACCCTTCACACACACACACACACACACACACTTTTCCTGCTGGCCCTCTCTTCCTCCATCATCCTAAACAGTGTCCTAGCTCCTGTTAGCACTCCAACTCAGAGTCCTCCTCCCCCCCCCCCCCCCCCCCCCCCCGCCCCAGCCAAAAGGAGTTAAGAGCACCCACATGCTTTCTTCCTTTCCCTTGCTTCCACACATAGGAGCCCCCAGTGGTGCAGTGGGTTAAAACACTTGTTCTGGCAGAACTGCTGACCAAAAGGTTGTAGTTCGAATCCAGGGAGCAAGGTGAGTTCCTATCTGTCAGCTTCAGCTTCTCGTGGGGACAGGAGAGAAGTTTCCCTGGAGAGTTTCCCTGGACAGGAGAAAAGTATCTGGGTGTCCCCTGGGCAATGTCCTTGCAGATGACCACTTCTCTCCCACTAGAAGCGACTTGCAGTTTCTTAAGTCGCTCCTGACATAAACACACACACACACACACACACACACAAGGAATCAGTGATGAAGGAACATTCAACTGACAACTCCTATGACAAATGACTTGTATCATGACCTGAATCATGACCTGATTCTGAATTCCTATAGTACATTACTATATATATTTTAAGTTAAGCTGAATTGATCCTGTTTAATTGCTCTGTTTCCTATGCTATTATATGTTTCTATCCACCTTATTGAACCACCTTATCCTTTAACCAGCTCGCATAGTGGTCCTCCTTCCCCCACCCCTCCAAAATTAGTCTGTTGTTTCTTTTGATACTTGTTTATTATTGTCGTGCTGTTTTATGCTGTTTTAATTTGTTATTGTTTTGTTTTAATTGTATTTTGCCTTGGGTTTGGCCCCATGTAAGCCACCCGAGTTCCTTCGGGGAGATGGAGGCGGGGTAGAAAAATAAAGAAGTTGTTGTTGTTGATGTTGTTGTTGTTCTTCTTCTTCTCCTCCTCCTCCTCCTCCTCCTCCTCCTCCTCCTCTTCCTCCTCCTCCTCCTCCTCCTCCTCCTCCTCCTCCTCCTCTTCTTCTTCTTCTTCTTTTTCTATCTCACTTTTACTGACCTGCAAGCTTTAGCTGCTTCCTCCTCCTTGCAATCCAGTTTGTGAGCGAGGTTTCCTTCCTTACCTCAAGATCAGGTAAAGTATGAAGAATACAACTCCCAGTATTGGATCCTTCTTTCCTTCTTTGCTCTTGTGGAGGCTGCTGCTGCCAGAACCATGTTTGCATCTCCTTCTTGCAACCCAGCTGTTCCTGCAAATGAGGCTCTGGCAGGAGCAACTTCAAGCCTAGGCAAGGAAAGAAGGATCCAATGCCTCTCTTACCACCCGCTTCCTTTGCTCAACATTTGATCCTTCCTTCCCTACATGCTCTTAAGGAGACTGCGGCCAGTGCCCCATTTGCAGTCCCCTCCTTGCAACCCATCCCCTGCCACCTGGGCCTTCAAGGGAGGAAGGGTCCAATGCTGGGCAAAGGGAAGAAGCAGGAATGATGGCATTGGATCCTTCATTTTACCAGCTTTTGAGACAAGGAAGGAAGCCCCATTTTGTTTCATGTCAGTGGTATCGAGCAATTTAGAATGACAGTGAATAGTGAGATCCAAGCCACTGTGAGTTTAGCCTAGTGAGAAAAGAAGCCAATATTCCAGAATAAATCTCACCAAGTTGAAGCAGAAGCCACTGAGATATTTTCTTTAATTTCAGTTGAAAGTGATGCCAGCCTGCGGTAATCCGCTTCCAAAATAGGCTGAGATGCATAACACAGTAAAACATGCACTTTTACACATTTTCCCAAAAGGGAAATTTACACAATTTCCCACGCCTGATTCCCTAAGCTGGCTTTGCTGTAAGTGGTCAGGGGACTAACTGACACCAGTGAGCTGGGAGGAGTGGCTGGGGGCTGGTGCATCTCAGCCAATGAGAGCCCAAGCCCTGCTTCAGCCGCTCAGGCAATGGTGAGAGAGGAGGTGCGGCAGCAGTAGAAACAAAGAAAATAGTTGTTTAAATGGTTGGATTATGACTAGCCCTTCTCGGGCCCATTGATGATGTGATCTGGGCAATTGCTGAGAGCCCTCAGGCCCGACCTAGCTATTGACATGGGGGTTGGAAACAACATTTTTGACTCAAATAATGATGGATCTGGACCAAATTTGACACAAATACTCAATATGCCCAAATGTAAACACTAGTGGAGTTTGGGGAAAATAGATCTTGACATTTGCGGGTCATTCTGGACCCCACCAACGATAGAATTGGGCCAAACTTCCTGCACAGAAACCCACATGACTAACAGAAAATACTGTGTTTTCTGATGGTCTTTGATAACCCCTCTGATAACCCCTTGTGACCCCCCAGGGGTCCCAATCCCCAGGTTGAGAAATGCTATTTTAAATTATGGTGACAGCAACAGTAACGATAACATTAATTCATATTGGCCTTTCCACCAAATAGTGCATTATCAAACATATACAATCAAAAACAAAGACAATACAGTGTAACACTACAAATATACATAAAATCCCCACCCATCTCAACATCCTCAAACTTAACTCAGCAGGTTAATACTGTGCACCAAGGAGGAAGACCTTCAATCCATTCCAGGAACAGGTGACATTCTCCTTCATTCAAATATCTAAGGCAGTGGTTCTCAACATATGGGTCCCCAGATGTTTTGGCCTTCAACTCCCAGAAATCCTAACAGCTGGTAAACTGGCTGGGATTTCTAGGAGTTGTAAGCCCAAACACCTGGGGACCCACAGGTTGAGAACCATTGATCTAAGGGAAGACCACAGATACAGAGCCAAATCTTGAAAGGCTCATATCCATGACATTGCTGCGTCCATCAGTGAAACAGACATTCCTAGGTGGTGTTTATCATCTTCTTAAATTAATGCAATAAATACATACTATACATGTTTGCTGAGCTGTTGTGGCCCAGGTAAGTAAAGCACAGAGCCATGCAGAAGGAATTATTATTATTATTATTATTATTATTATTATTATTATTATTATTATTAAACTTTATTTGTACCCCGATAGCATCTCCGGAAGGACTCAATGCGGCTTACAAAGGCCGAGGCCTCAACACAACACAGCATAAAACAATACAACTCAAAGCAAATCAAAAACATAAAGCAAGATCAACAAAACATTACACCATAGACATTACACCATAGGATTTGAATAGGCAGTAGAATAGGATTTGAATAGGCAGCAGAATAGGCAGCCCATGAAGGAATCTATGAATATTTAGATATTACATACTTCAAACTGATGTGTTTTTAATGGTATTTGTTTTATTTTAATTTGTTGTTTCCTGCCTTGATGCATAGGCAGACACAGGTAAGAAACAATAATGACTATATTACAATACTATCATGTATTACTGTGCTGTTGCTATCGAGATTTTGTTTAATTAAGGTGGAGATGTAGACACAAGTGACCATGCTTGCCCTAAAATCATGCCCATTCAAAAGCCCTGATGTTCTCTAGGAGATTGATCAAGTGTTAACCATAACATCAGCTTTGAAATACATCAGAAAATAATTGGAAGGTAGCTTGGCATATGACAGAGCAGGCAAAGAGCGGAATTGGGAACCTAAGTCTTATCTCCCCTCTTCCCCATGCAGACACGATTGGAAAAGTGCAAATTGAACAAAACTGGGTTCAATGTTCTACACATAAGATTAGCTAGATCATGGAAGCCCTCTGGACCTTCTGGAGAACATTGAAAACTCTTCCCATCCATTTGCAAAAGAGTATTGTTTACTGTATTGTCGAAGGCTTTCATGGTAGATAGTTTGTATGTTGTGTTTCCTCATCAGCTTCCCTATGCTGTCAGCTGGAATGTGTCCAGAGGAGAGCGACTAAAATGATAAAAGGTCTGGAGAACAAGCCCTATGAGGAGCGGCTTGAGGAGCTGGGCATGTTTAGCCTGAAGAAGAGAAGGCTGAGAGGGGATATGATAGCCATGTATAAATATGTGAGAGGAAGCCACAGGGAGGGAGCAAGCTTGTTTTCTGCTTCCCTGGAGACTAGGACGCGGAACAATGGCTTCAAACTACAAGAGAGGAGATTCCATCTGAACATTAGGAAGAACTTCCTGACTGTGAGAGCCATTCAGCAGTGGAACTCTCTGCCCCGGAGTGTGGTGGAGGCTCCTTCTTTGGAAGCTTTTAAACAGAGGCTGGATGGCCATCTGTCAGGGGTGATTTGAATGCAATATTCCTGCTTCTTGGCAGGTGGGTTGGACTGGATGGCCCATGAGGTCTCTTCCAACTCTTTGATTCTATGATTCGCAAAACCATTGGTTCCCTTGATGTATGGCAAGAACACTTTTCCTCTGGGTGGATCTTTGTCTTTACTCTTGTGGCTTGTTCTCGGTCTTGCAGCTCTTCTGATGTCTGAGGTGGAGTATCCATTGGCCTGGAGTATACATTGGGAACCACTGACCGTATAGGGAAGCTGATGAGGAAACACAACATACAAACTATCTACAGATCCACCAAGAAAATCCAACAAATGCTACGTTCAGCAAAGGACAAGAGGGATCCTCTCACTTCTGCAGGAGTCTACCATATACCATGCAGCTGTGGACAAGTCTACATAGGGACCACCAAACGCAGCATTGCCCAACACACGAATCAAGGAACATGAAAGGCACTGCAGACTACTTCAACCAGAGAAGTCAGCCATAGCAGAGCACCTCATGAACCAACTTGGGCAAAGCAGATTATTTGAGAACACAGAAATGCTGGACCACTCTCACAACCACCATGTCAGACTACACAGAGAAGCCACTGAAATCCACAAGCATGTGGACAATTTCAACAGAAAGGAGGAAACCATGAAAATGAACAAAATCTGGCTACCAGTATTAAAAAAAACCTCTAAAGTTACAACAGCAAAACAACAGAGGGGAAACAATCAGGCACTTCTAATCATTTCTCAATAAAAGATCACCCCAGGCACTGCCAGGCCATCAAATGCTAATCAAGGAGGTCAGTTGAAACATTCACACCTAGCTCCAGCAGACAAGAGTCCTTTGTCCCACACTGGTCATTCCACAGATATATAAACCCAATTTTCCTAGTTCCAACAGACCTCACTACCTCTGTAGATGCTTGCCATAGATGCAGGAGAAACGTCAGGAGAGAATGCCTCTAGAACATGGCCATATAGCCCGAAGAAACCTACAACAACCCAGTATTGCTTACCTCATTATACAGAAAGGATTAAAGCAATTTTTTCCAAGGACACTGTATAGTTTCCAAACATCATTACTGGTGATGCCTTATTTAGTATCAGAGAAAACGATCTATGTTATCAACTTTGTTCTCTTACAGTTACAGCGCCTGTTTAGTCCTGAAGACGAGAAATGGTACACTAGTACTATAAAGCTACTGTGGGGCACCTCCTTTATGGTGAGTAATTAATGTGTGCATGTGGGAAAGAAATAAAAAACAAGGAGTCCTCCAATAGTTAAAATGTACTTGTGTGATCAGTTTTGAATTTAGTGGCTCTTTCTGAAGGAGGACTCCTTTCCCAGGTGAAGATTATGGGCAGGTTTTCTAGAGAAGGCCTTGAACTTTTTCTACCTGCAACCTCTTTTTACCTGAAAATGTTTTATGTGACCTCATAACAGGTTATATAGGTATATAAAATAGTTCCACAAATTAAACATTTATAGATAAGAAATCATAAATAAATTTGTTTTAAAACCATATTATTATTATTATTATTATTATTACTTTATTTGTACCCCGCTAGCATCTCCCACAGGACTCGATGCGGCTTACACAGGCCGAAGCCTCAAAACACAGTACAACAAAACACAGTATAACAAAACAATACCTAAAGCAAATTAAAAACAGTTAAGCAGCAAAACAACAGCAATAACAATACGTCAAGACACTTTAAAACTGGGCCGGCCAGAGTAGTGGGTACAAGATTAAAAGTGCTGAAATGGCAGGAGGAATGTAGGATTATAAAGTAAGTGCAGTGTGCGGTGTGCAGTGATCTTAGTTCTACTAAAGTGCTTCAAAGACTTGGTATTAGGGTTCCTAATCTGAGAAAGCACATCGGAACAGCCAGGTTTTCAAATTCTTTCTGAAGACTGCCAATGTAGGGGCCTGTCTAAGATCTTTTGGGAGGGCGTTCCAAAGTCGGGGGGCCACCACAGAAAAGGCCCTGTCTCGCGTCTCCACCAAGCGCGCTTGCGACGCGGGCGGGATCACGAGCAGGGCCTCTCCAGATGACCTAAGTGAGCGTGTGGGTTCGTAGACGGCGATGCGGTCACGCAGGTAGGGTGGTCCCAAACCGTTCAGGGCTTTGTAGGTAAGCACCTGCACCTTAAATTGGGCTCGGAAAATAAATGGCAGCCAGTGGAGCTCCTTAAACAGGAGGGTTGACCTCTCTCTGTAATGAGCCCTGGTTAGCATCCTGGCTGCTGCCCGTTGGACCAGTTGGAATTTCCGAGCCGTTTTCAAGGGCAGCCCTACGTAGAGCGCATTGCAGTAATCCAATCTAGAGGTGATCAAGGCATGGACCACCCCGGCCAGATCCGCCTTCGCGAAGTACGGTCGCAGCTGGCGCACAAGTCTCAGTTGTGCAAAAGCCCTCCCGGACACCGCCGACACCTGAGCCTCAAGGCTCCTCAGGCTCCAAGGCAGGAAGAACCTCAAGATTCCTAAATATGTATCTAAAAAGCGCATTTGTATACTAATGGAATTGATGTGCTTGTTTATTTTTATAACAAAGAATTAAATCTTGGTGGAATATTTGATACTGTAGGGCAGGGGTCCTCAAACTAAGGCCCAAGGGCTGGATGCGGCCCTCCAAGGTCATTTACCCGGCCCTCACTCAGGGTCAACCTGTCTGAAATGACTGGAAAGCATACAACAACAACAACATAGTTTAAGAAGCTTTGCTCCAGAAAATCCTGCAAGTGACGCTTTGCTTGCTATCCCGGGACAATGAGTGTCACAACAAGGATTCATGTGTAATCATTGACTATTGCAGCAGAGTGGGAAGTTGAACCAGATGCAGAGGTGGCCCTAGGTAATTTTCAATGGTAAACAAACAGTATTTTGGCGCCTCCCCCCTCCCCAACCAATCACTGATATATATTTTCTGTTCATCATGGGAGTTCTGTGTGCCATATTTGGTTCATTTCCATCATTGGTAGAGTTCAGAATCCTCTTTGATTTTAGGTGAATTATACATCCCAGTAACTACAACTCACGGTCTATTTTCCCCCAAGACTGCCTCAAGAGCACCCCTGGGCAAAATCAACTATACTGCGAATGCTTACTTTGCGTAATGGGTTGAGCCGCCCCTGACCAGATGGCCCTTATGATCCTAGTTCATGTGTTTTTTGCAATGTAGAAAAGGTGGTATAAGGTGCCTTATTGCACAATGTCATTCACTGATGCCTCACAATAACAGAGAGTGCAACTCTACCAATTTCTCAGGCATGGGAGTGTGCTAAGGCACATTCTGACTGTCCTCGTTCACTAATGACATTATCATACTAGGGCTTGAAAGTGGGCAGCCTTGTATTTTGGGCTTGTTTTGCCACCTGCAGAATTCTGGGAAATGTAGTTTAGGAAGGTGAGGACCCCTGTAGCTGAGAATTCAAAAGGCCCCACCCTAAACTACATTTCCCAGAATTCTGCAGATGGCAGAAGAAGCCTAAAATGTGGGGATGCCCACTTTAATGCCATATTATGATAATGTGGTTGGAGAAGAAATGGAAGCTTTATGCTGGAAGTGGAGGGTTATAATGATAATAATAAACCTTTATTTATACCCCGCTACCATCTCCCGAAGGACTCGATGCGGCTTACAAGAGGCCGAGCCCAAATACATCAGTAAAAACAACAACAGCAATACAGACAATAAATAAACTCATAAACAAAGCAATAAACAGTAACAATAACACCGCGACGCAATTAAAAACCAATGGCAGGGCCAAATGTAATAAATAATTTTTTTTAAAATGCTGGGCATGACAAGGTGACATATAACTAGGATAGGTATTTGGAGAGAGATGGAGCGAGTTCATGGTGTTAACCCTAATGCTGATCAGTGGGTGAGGGGATGAAGCTGTACCTAGAGAGCTCTCTAGGAAGGAAGGGGAGAAGTGGGAGCAGCCTCTACCTTCCAGCATGGGTCCACCTCTGGGGACATGCACTCTGAGAGTGTGTTTTTTTGATCTCATCCTGTGACATCCCAATCTGATGTGACTCCAGGTACAGATACCTTACGCCATAATTGAGAGAGAGCAGTGTAATGATTATGAATATATTTTTGTAGGGCATTGTCACATAAAGGAGGCAAACTGCTATTGAAGCATATACTTCGTGCATTTTGTTGTGGCTCTGCCCCCTCCACTTTATTTATTTATTTATTTATTTGCAGTATTTATATTCCGCCCTTCTCACCCCATCCACTTTATTTATTTATTTACAATCAAAGAGCATTCTGGACCCCATCCAGAATATATTCCAGCCTTCTCACCCCACAGGGGACTCAGGGCGCATTACAATGAACACATACATGGCAAACATTCAATGCCATAGACACACAACACATATAGACAGACAGTCAAAGGCTATTTAACATTCCAATTTTCTGGCCACCAGGGGAGCTGTTGCTTCATCATCCATCTGCAACACTGATGAAGTACTTTCCGCATTCCCCGCATGCTTTTGCTGGAGATTTGGCCTCGTAAATTTGTTAAATTAGCCTCCCCAAACATAGGTGTTACCTAAATTTCCTACTTGACAGATGCAACTGTCTTTCGGGTTGCAAAGGTCAACAACAAGCTACACAAATTGGCCGGAAGCTCACTCCAACCCAGGCTGGCTTTGGACTCATGACCTTTCGGTCAGTAGTGATCTTAATGCAGTGATCCACAATCCTCCTGCTGTTGGCAGGAAAAACACCCAATAGCTGCAGATCACACCATATTCCCATCACTCACCCAGTGTAATGAGCCTTTTCTGCTTCTGTGTTGGTATGCTGGAACTGAAGTGATGTCCAATGGCAGGATTCTCCATCTCTCCCACTCTCTGTCTTGTCCTTGCTACACCCGAGGATTTGATTTCAAGTTTCATTTATATAAGTTGTAGTTAAAATTTCAAAAAAATATGAAATCAACATAGAGGAAGGTAGAGCTATATGGCAGGGCTGGGCAACCACGGAAAAATTTGTTTCTAAAATCGATTCATTTTTTGGGCGTTTTTGCGTTTCGATTTTTAAAAGAATTCCGAAATTTTTCTTTTAAAAAGTTCGATATTTACAAAATTTCGTAAATTACGAAACAATTACGAAACAATTACGAAACAATTACGAATTGATTCGTTAATGGCGGACGCGACCGCGCAATATGCTAAAAAACCTCCAAATGGGACAGGGGGAACTTCTGAAGCTTCCCTCTCCCTCTGTTGTTGACTGTTGGTGTGATATTTATAATTTTTTTTCACTGATTAAACAAACAACAACTATAAAACTTGCCCCAGACATGTGGAAATAATAACAAAACAATTTCAAAACGATAACGAAACGAATACAAAACGAATCCGAAGGAATTACGAAACGAATTTTAAAATTCGTTTCGTTTTTAGATGCTCCTGAATGGTTCGTTATCGCTTCGTTATAAAAAAATAACGAATTTTTAACGAATTACGAAATTACGAAACGAAACCGCCCAGCCCTACTATATGGGTATATTGAAGCACGACCACATGGCTATGGATCAGCAAATCAGTGCAGTTGTGCAAATGTAGAAAGGTGTCTTAGCAAGACTGCTCATCCCAATATGTTGCCACTATTGATGATAACACAACTGCCATAGAATAGCAGCTTCATGTGATAATGTCAACAGAATGAATAATTGAATCTTAGAGTTGGAAGGGCCATCTGGTTCAACCTCCTGCCATACAGGATGCATAGCCAAAGCACTCCTGAAAGATACCCATCCAGCCTCTCTTTAAAGATATGTCCTCAAGGCCTTGGTCAATTCTTATCACTGGTTCTTCCATAAATGATTGTGTACTGTATTGATACAGAAATGTAACCAGGCACAAAATTATGTGTATTCAACTAAAGTAATTAGGGATATCTATACATTGGTTGAAAAAATATTTTTTTCTGTTCTGTTTTCACATAGCCATATCTCAGCTGTGCAGCTTTCATGTTATTACTTTGGTGGCTGGTGAGGAAATATAGCAAGCCAGTTATGAGAAGAGATCCTGTCTTTAGGTTTGTACAGGTCTGTTCATATGCTCATGCAGACAAACGTAGTGATGGAAAGACTGCTCTTATGAAATAATGAAATAATGACTTATAAGCACACACTTTTGATAGCCACAGGTTCTGTTTTCAGTGACTTGTTTTCCTTGTTCAACACCCAGTAATGTTTTGCCATCATTTTATTCATTTGATTAGGAACATGTCTCTAACCTTTCGGTCACTGGTTGTTGTGTGATGAATTATGTTTTAAATTATGTTTTTATGGTGTTTGTATATGTATTTTTATTGTGTTATATTTTAACTCTGTTGACTGGGTTTGGTCCCCATGTAAGCTGCCCCGAGTCCCTTTGGGGAGATAGTGGCAGGATATAAAAATACAGTTGTTGTTGTTGTTATTTGAAACACAACAAATGAGTCCACAGCAAACAGGATCATTCTGCAGGCTGTTGTATTGGATCTCATGTCAGACACTTCCCAAGTGTCTAGGACTGTGTGATATATCAGCGAATAATGTGTGCAGATCCCAGTAAGGTGGCCTTTTGCAGCTGGCAGATGGTAATTTTGTCAACGCCGATTGTGTTTAAGTGCAGGCCAAGGTCTTTAGGCACTGCACCCAGTGTAACGGATCACCCCTGGGACCACCTTTACTGGCTTGTGCCAGAGTCTTTGCAGTTCAATCTCTTTTCCAGTTGTTTTTCTTCAATCCTGCTGTTGTCTGGAATTGCAATATCAATCCATATTTTGTTTTTTAACACAATTGTGAGGTCAGGAACTCCAAAACTCTGTCTGTCTGAATTTGAAAGTCCCAGAGTAGTAGTAGTAGTAGTAGTAGTAGTAGTAGTAGTTATTATTATAAACCCCTGTGCTGGCAGGACTGAAGACCGACAGGTCGCAGGTTCGAATCTGGGGAGAGGCGGATGATCTCCCTCTATCAGCTCCAGCTCCTCATGCGGGGACATGAGAGAAGCGTCCCACAAGGATGATAAAAACATCAAAATCATCCAGGCGTTTCCTGGGCAACGTCCTTGCAGACGGCCAATTCTCTCATACCAGAAGCAACTTGCAGTTTCTCAAAATTATTATTATTATTATTATTATTATTATTATTATTATTATTATTATTATGTCCATGTTATTATATCATGCTTTATTTATATTTTTAAGAATGAAGAAGTATAATAAGTGATTAAACTTTATCTACATGATGGCAGCATGTTATTTCATTGTTATGGTGGAAAAGAAATGTAGTGCTACATGTTGACTTTCATATATCTTTTATGAAACATGTTGGTACTTTGTGTAATACAGGGGTTAAAATAATCTTACATAGGCACAATATCCCATTGTCTTCTAAATTTAGCTGTTGATTTCTTAAAGAGTTAAACTACACTCATAGATAATACTGTAATTAAGGATATTTGAAAATGCCACTTTTTGTTTCATGGCGATTATTTCTAACTCAAAAATAGAATTAACATATTTGGGACAATTTTTCACAACCAAAAATATTAATGATGTTAACATTATATCATAAGGACAGGATTTTCTGAGTTGATAGTCATTCAGATTCTGGCTTTATTATGGATCATTAATTCCTTCCCTCATGGAAAATGGTGTATACTCTTTAGTATGCTGTAATTTCAACCTTTTTGTGATGCCTTTGATCTGCAGAATTTCTCCCCAGAGCCAGAGCGTCCATCAGAATCCCGAAGAGCCCAGTGAAAATGATAGAGATGTTAAAGAGGAAAGGGCAAGAGCTCAAACTGCCCTGGCATCTGTAAATCAGGAAGAGGTAAAACATGCAGTTTTTATGTATTGAGATACTTTCATAAACCACTTATACTGTATCTCAAAGCAGTATACACAAATGCAACTGTCAAAAGATATACAACTTAAAACCATAATCAAAATTTAAACATGATACTTACAATGCCTTTGAAAGAGGCAATGTACATAGGTTTTGAACTGTTATTTTGCATGATTCCAAAGTATTGAGCCATGGTAGTTGAAGAGGTGTCTAACTGTATTGATTCTACAGTGTAGATTAGGCATGGGCAAATCCAGGCTGGTGGGCCGGACATGACCCTTTGGGCTCTTTGCCCCTACTTGTCTGCTTCGGCCTCCCCTTCAGTATGTGGATGCAATGGCCCAGGCCTGTCACTGAACATTGAGAAAACCAAAGTGCTCTTCCAGCAGTCACCAGCCAATCCCTCTCCAATGCCAGAGATACAGATTAATGGTGTAACATTAGAAAATGTTGATCATTTCTGCTACCTTGGCAGCCACCTCTCCACCAAAGTCAACATTGACACCGAAATACAACACCACCTGAGCTCTGCAAGTGCAGCATTTTTCCGAATGAAGCAGAGAGTGTTTGAGGACCAGGACATCCATAGGGATACCAAGGTGCTTGCTTAGAAAGCTATTGTCCTCCCAACCTTGCTGTATGCCTGCAAAACATGAGCAGTCTACAGATGTCACATGCAACTCCTGGAACGATTCCATCAGCGCTGCCCCCGGAAAATCCTGCAAATCTATTGGGAAGACAAGTGGATAAATGTCAGCGTGCTGGAAGAAACAAAGACCACCAGCACTGAAGTGATAGTCCCCTGCCATCAACTTCACTGGACCGGCCACATTATCTGGATGCCTGACCACCGTCTCCCAAAGCAGTTGCTCTGAACTCAAGAATGGAAAACAGAATGTTGGCGGGCAGGAAAAGAGATTTAAAGATGGGCTCAAAGCTAACCTTAAAAATTCTGGCATAGACACTGAGAACTGGAAAGCCCTGGCCCTTGAGCGCTCCAGCTGGAGGTCAGCTGTGACCAGCAGTGCTGCAGAATTTGAGGAGGCGTGAATGGAGGGTGAAAGAGAGAAACATGCCAAGAGGAAGGCACGTCAAGCCAACCCCGACCAGGACCGCCTTCCACCTGAAAACGAATGCCCTCACTGCGGGAGATGATGCAGATCAAGAATAGGGCTCCATAGTCACCTACGAACCCACCCTGGAAGATTATCCTACTCGGAATTTGCCCTTGCCTGGTGTAGATTTATTCAGTATGTTCCCCCAGAGTGAGATAGATTGGCATCCTAATTTGATAAAACACAACCTCCTATCTTTCTGTCCTTGTCTAGAGGCCGTTTTGACTGTGGTCAGTTGAGGCCAAAAGAGAATAATATGAAATGGCTGTGCATAAGTGACATAAGTAAACTTCTTTCTTGTTTTCCCGATTTAGAAACCAGTTGTCCTTGTCCACAACCTGCGCAAGGAGTACAGAAGCAGGAAGAGCTGCTCCTGTTTGAAGAACAAGTCAGGAGGCAAAGTGGCCACTAGAACTGTCTCATTTTGTGTTAAAAAAGGTTAGATGACCAGAAAAATAGTGTTTTGGTGTTTCAGAAAATAAAATTGATCAGGGAAAAAGGAAATGACTTTGGACTGGATTCAGAGTTAGGGCTATGGACAGTTTTTCCTCCTGCAGCAAAAAATGCGATGAACAAGTCCAACTATGAAGAGCTGGTGAACCTTTTCCTTTAGTTCTTTAGAAGGCAAATATTATATCTACTTCTATAATTTTGTCATAATTCACAGAAGTATTTGAGTTATTGGCTCAAAGGAACCCCCGGTAGTGCAATGGGTTAAACCCTTGTGCCGGCAGGACTGAAGATCGACAGGTCACAGGTCCGAATCCAGGGAGAGTGCAGATGAGCTCCCTCTGTCAGCTCCAGCTCTCCATACAGGGACCTGAGAGAAGCCTCCCACAAGGATGGTAAAACATCAGTACATCTGAGCATCCCCTGGGCAACATCCTTACAGATGGCCAATTCTCTCAGTTTCTCAAGTCTCTCCGGACACGCAAAAAAAAAAAAAGGCTAAAAATATGATTTCTTTTCTTCGCACTGTAAGAGAATCCAATAGGCAAAAGAGAAGTTTTAACACTGCAATCATAAGTCCCACTGAATTCAATGATTGAATCTTCTAGGATTGAGGGTTGAATGAAAAGTAATGCCTCCACCTTCATTAATCAGGTTTGGATGGGAATATTTTAATAAATCAAACGCAGAAATAATCCTTAGAATGTGCTCTTTAACTACCACTATTCACTTTTCCACATAATCACCAGACAATTGGATACATTTCTGCCAATGATGAACAAGTTTTCTGAAGCCGTCACGGAAGAAGTCGACACTCTGTTTCCGCAACCAGCATCTCACAGTTCTCTCAATGTCTTCATCAGAAGCATAATGTTGTCTCCGCAGATCTTCTTTCATTATCGGGAACAGACGGTGCTAAATCTGGACTGTATGGAGGATGTCATACGGTGGTGGGATCCAGTCTCTGAAGTTTGCTCTGGTGGCATGTGAAGTGTGTGGTTTGGCATTGTCATGCTGCAGGAAAACATTTCCCTTTTCCTTTTGGACCCTTGTTAGCCATCATTTCAAAGTTCGCAGCATTGTGATGTAACGCTCTGAATTTATTGTTGTTCCACGTTCAAGGAAATCAACATGGATAACACCATCTGCATCCCAGAACACTGTTGCCATGATTTTTCCAGCTGAGGGCTGTGTCTTGAATTTGTTTTTCTGGGACGAGTCTTTGTGTCGATATGCCATAAACTGATGCTTCATCTCCGGGTTGTAATGGTGTACCCACTTTCATCTCCTGTCACAATTGATTGGAGAAAGGCGTCACCTTCATTCTCATAATACGAGAGGAATTCCTGGCAAATTTCAAGTCTGTGTGCTTTCATTTCACGTGTTAGCATCCTGGGTACCCATCATGCACAGATCTTCCAATAGCCAAGCAAAGCAATAATGTGACCCACACGTTCTTGTGAAATGCCGATTATGCTTGAAATTCCTCTCTGAGTGATATGATGATCTTCTCAAATCAATCTGTCAACCTTTTGCTTGTGAAACTCAGTGGTTGTTGTCACAGAGCATCCAACTCTTTGTTTGTCACTCAAATCATGTTCCCACCCCAACATCTTTAAACTTACTCACCCAATGACGCACAGTACTCATATCAACACAATCACCATAAACAGCTTGCATTCTCTGATGAATCTCCTTTGGGGTGACACCTTCTGCTGTCAAGAATTCAATGACTGCATGTTGCTTGTCGCATTGACTGACCGTCTGCGCAGGGTTCCATACATCACACTTGAACAACACAACCGTTCAATGCTAAGGCTTCCTGCCAAAATGGAACTGTAGAGGAGAGTCTACTGAACAAGCCTGTACCTGCCACATACCAGGACTGCCATCTGTTGAGGAGTTACAAAGGTGGAGGCATTACTTTTCATTCAACCAATGGATCTAAGCTCAATTCTAGATCCATTCTAGAAGGGCGAGAGCAAATGAAACAGCACTTGCAGAGTCTTTCCATTCATTTGGATCCATTTCTATTTTCATTATTTCAATATGGGTGTTGTTATTTTATCAAAAATGAACAAACATACACAGTTTATTTTTCTGGTGTAATCACAACAAAATGATATTGTGGGATCTTGGTATCTGCTGGGATTTAGTCCCAGATCACCCATGGAAACCGAAATCTGTGGATGCTCAAGCCCATTAGATATAATGGCACAGTAAAAAGGCATCCCTTATACAAAAATGGCAAAATCAGAGCTTGATTTTAAGATCATTTCTTTTCTTGGAATATTTTCAAGCCGGGAATGGTTGAATCTGTGGACACAGAATCTGTTCATAGCTTGACCTCTCACTATCTCAGCCACTTCCTCCTACACAGGTTCTGAACTGAATGTAAGATTTATGGCCACTTCAAGGACTTCATCAGACAGCCTTTGGGGTTTGTTTTCATGGACTTAGAAAATAGAGCCCAACAGGAGTCCCACGAAGACCATCACATGATGTGAGGGCACTTCCGGTGGGACTCTGTGGTGCTCTGTTTCCTAAGCACATGGAAACAGTCTCTGAAGACTATCTTTGTTTGTTTGTTTGTTTGTTTTACCACATTTATATCCCGCCCTTCTCAACCCCAAAGGGGACTCAGGGCAACCTTACAACTCTTTGGGTGTTACCTGACTCCAAACTAGAGAAAGCAGGTTGGGGGGGGGGGGGGAGAATACAGGGAAAGGTGCAGAAATGACATGGGATGGGGAGAGATGGGCGGAAACGGGTTAAGACATTTCGGTCCACCTTCCCCTGCCTTCTACGTGCCTGTCTGATGATCCTTACTTTATTGTGGTAAGTTATTAGTGAATGGACTACTTTTATTTAGAAAAGCATATCGTAGGTATACCCGATGAAGATGATCATTGGTGCTCCCAGGACTGCTTCTACATCATGTACATACCGGGAAAGGAGTGCACACTTTTATCCTTGGATCCAGCCATAAGATCTCAATTTGTTGGCCCTTGTACTGTGTGTTTCTCTGTCCAGTGATCAGTGGGGCATCCAATCAAGTAATTCAAGACTGAAATATTTCTTACAAATTTTTTAATATCAGTGATTTTTATTTTGCTTGTTATTACATTGTATTTGAGTATCATTGATTCAAACAACAGGTATTTGTTGTTTATTTTAGAAGTTTTAGGGCTATTGGGACCCAATGGAGCTGGTAAAAGTACAACAATTAGCGTGATAACAGGAGACACAAATCCAACAGCTGGACAGGTAAGTGTTGCCAGTTTTGAAAATGATTTCATTTAAAAGCAAAATCAATTAATTAATATTTAATTAAATATTACATAAGGAGCCCCTGGTGGCACAGTGGGTTAAACCACTGAGCTGCTGAACTTGGTGACTGAAAGATTGGTGGTTTGAATCTGGGGAGTGGGTGAGCTCCCACTGTTAGCCCCAGCTTCTGCCAACCTAGCAGTTTGAAAACATGTAAATGTGAGTGGATCAATAGGTACCGCTTCTGCAAAAAGGTAACGGTGCTCCAGGCAGTCATGCCAGCCACATGACCTTGGAGGTGTCTATGGACAATGCTAGCTTTTCAGCTTTGAAATGGAGATGAGCACCAACCCCCAGTCGGACATGACTAGATTTAATGTCAGGGGAAACCTTTACTTTTAAAAATATTACGTAGTCTGTGTAAAAATATATTATTGTACAAAGGATGTAAGTTTTGTTCAAGTTGGTGGGAATTCCTTCTGAGTTGGAAAAGAATAGGATTGTTTTGTAAAACTATTTCTGAAATATTTTTTCTCAACTTGATCAAGCAGTTTGTTTTTACATGTGTAATATGTTAGTCACATATGAAAGAAACATAAACCCTCTATTAGGTTAATTACATTATATTAATATACAACTTTTGTAATTAAATTGACTTCAGAAATTAAATCTATATATTGAGATAACAACTATACGCAAAAATAATGTCTCAGAGCCTGTACAAGACATACCAGATCATGTTCTGATCATGGTTCAATGGTCTAAACTGCAGATTTACCTTTAATTATATCAGCAATAGTTTACAGGGTTCCACAAAGGAAAACTTGTATGTATTTCTACACATAGTTGAAGTTGTCAGAAGAAGCCTTGTTTAAAGGGTTGAGAACCCTTTAGTGAAGTTTTGTCCACAGACTGAAAAAAGAATCCCTGCTGTTGGCCTAGACCAAATCAGATTGTATATATCAGTGTTTGAAGATGCCTTGCTGTATGTGTCTTTATTTTATCCTGAAAATGTTTATTTCAATTTCACAGACAGTGGATCTCAAATTGGTTCTTTTTCGTTACATATTTCATTATTTGCTATCTGATCTACCTAATATTGCTTTTATGTGATTGACAGCCTTCTCATACAGGCTGCCGGAAATGCCACACCAGAATTGGCAAGCGTTGGCTACCTGACTTCCCCTCATTGTTGCTAGTGCAACATGGGAAGCCTTCCATTTTGTTTCCATGGTGGCATATGCCAATTCCGTGATAGTTTAGCTACCGAGCCCTGCTGGAAGTATTATGTTGTGGGATGGGAGTTGGTGGACATAATGGCTAGACTGTCGCTGAACCAGCCCCGTCTGATGAGGTCATAAGTTATCCTGGTATGATTCCCCCTCTTACTAGGAAGTCTTGCAAACTGCCCTAGATTCATAGTGTTATATGATATGGAAGGATTCTGTTTTTGAATTATATCTTTTGTATTGCAAAAGATATTTTCACACTGAATGATACTTCAATGAGGCCACAATATCTGCTATTTGGAACAGGTGCTGATAAAAGGGGCTCATGTGTCAGCAGTGGAAGGGAACGCAGGTGGCTTTCTTGGCTACTGTCCTCAGGACAATGCTCTCTGGCCCAATTTGACGGTGAAAGAACATCTGGAGATTTATGCAGCTGTGAAAGGGATAAAGAAAGATGCCACTGCTTCTGTTGTCGATCGGTAAGAACAACTAAAGATGCTGCTTCCATTGGAAAACCTACATCTTCTAAAAATAAATGATCCCCTTTGTTATCTTGCACTGGTGACTTACTTGTTGGGTGTGGGACCATAAAATGAAATATTTATATCTATTTGAAAAATGTGGTCCATCTTTCTACAACGTTTTAACAACATTCCTGAGACTCCTGCTATGTTTTGTTTTGCATTTGTCATGCAAAACAGATCAGCTACGTGATAAACCAAACCCTGTAGTTTTACTTTTTTTCAGAATAGCAAAAGCTCTAGAACTCCAAGAACATTTGGAAAAGACTGTTAAGTCACTACCTGCTGGATTAGCTAGAAAAGTAAGTTCTGTGTTTCGTTAGTCTTGAACTAACTGAGGTGGTACCAATGACCTGTTTCTTCCAATATTGCTTGCAGCTTACCATTCCTTCTCATTCTGGTCTCTGCTGGTCCCCTTCCTAATCTAGACATGATAATCTTTTGCTGGTTTCACCCTGATGTTATGGAGCCCCCGGTGGCGCAGTGGGTTAAATCCCTGTGCCGGCAGGACTGAAGATTGACAGGTTGCAGGTTCGAATCTGGGGAGAGGCGAATGAGCTCCCTCTATCAACTCCAGCTCCTCATGCGGGGACATGAGAGAAGCCTCCCACAAGGATGATAAAAACATCAAATCATCCAGGCGTCCCCTGGGCAACGTCCTTGCAGACGGCCAATTCTCTCACACCAGAAGCGACTTGCAGTTTCTCAAGTCACTTCTGACATGACCAAAAAAAAAAAAAAAAAACCAAAACCCTGATGTTGTTCAAAGAGTCAATTCCATATAGCTTCTTGCTAAAATAAACATGGGGAGCATCACCATGTCTGGTTTACTGGCATAGGCAACCATCTCACAGGCTATTGGAAATGTGGATTTGGTTGCATACATAGACATACTTTATAGGTCAGATGGTCTTCTCATTTTAATATGAAACTGTTTTATAAGTTTATTGGGCCATTGTGGTGCGAATATAGGAAGGCTATGATAAGGAATTATAGAACGCTGCAAAGAATTGTCTACATATATTAAAATTACCTCCAAAATGGACTTGGTTTTGAGTAGATTGTTTACTGCTCCAAACAGCATACAATATCTAGGGACTGGACATTTAAACATTTCAACTGAATGACCCCTTACAAGGGTTTTCCTCCAGACGAAAACCAAAAATGAGTAACTTGGAAGCCTTGAACAGACTCAGAAGTGGAGTTGGCAGATCAAAAGACAACCTGGCTAAATGGCACTACCTAGAACAGTGGTTCTCAAGCTTCCTAATGCCATGACCCCTTAATAGAGTTTCCCATGTTCTGGTGACCCCAGCTGTAAAATTATTTTTGTTGCTACTTCATAACTGTAATTTTGCTACTGTTATAAATCGTAATGTAGATATCTGACATGCAGAATGTTTTTTCATTAACTGGACCAAATTTGGCACAAATACCTGATACAGCCAAATTTGAATACTGGGGCTGGGGGGATTGCCTTTTCATTTGGGAGTTGTAGTTGCTGGGATTTATAGTTCACCTACAATGCATTCTGAACCCCACCAATGATAGAATTGGGTCAAACTTCCCACACAGAACCACGTGACCAACAGAAAATACTGGAGGGATTTCGGAGGAATTGACAGTCATTTAGGGAAGAGCACACCTGCTCTCCTCTCCCCACTTGGAGTCTCAAAAACAGCCCTAACTTGGCTGAGAGGCCAGCGAATCATGGCAGGAAGAGAAGAGAGGCATAGAGATCTTCAGCCTTCTCTCCCAAAGGGGTTCCTAAGACCATCAGAAATGGCAACCCCTTTGAAACCCCTCTCACCACCACCTCCAGTGGTCCTGACCCCCAGGTTGAGAAACGCTGACCTAGAAGAATCCTCCACCTTGTGCGACTGTGTAGTAGAACAAACAACTTCACATCTGTATGCTTGCCCACAATGCCCTTCCTCATGCACAGAAGAAGAACTGTTTAAAGCTACAGACAATGCAGTCACTGTTGCCCGTTTTTGGTCTAACATTATTTAGCTCTTTGTGCTCCCTTTATTTTATCATTTTATACTAATTTATTTATGCAGTACTCTTGACATGAAATAAAAAAAACTACCCTGCTTTGACTACCCATACTGATCATTTTGGAATTCTCTGGCATATATTCAATGAAAATAAAATGAAATAATTATGTTTAGAACCATTTTCAACAAGATAACCATTTTAAGACTGCAAAAAGGTGGGTAGTGGAATGAAGGAATCCAGCAACACCTTCCAGATTGACTGGCTAACTTAGCATGAGCTTTAATAGATTCCAACCCACTACTTTAGGTACTTCAGTGTCAAAATAATGTTAGTTCATCTCAACAACATGAAACAATCTCTATGAAGACTTTTCTGGGCTTCCCCACCACTTTGGTTTCTCACCAAACACTCACATTGTCCAAGGTGGAGTTAACCCTGCAGTTATTTTTATTTTTATTTCTTTTTCAAATGTATATCAGGTGTGTGCATATATACAATTTCTTCTTGAAGACAGAATCAAATTTCTTTCCTTTTAGTTATGCTTTGCCCTGAGCATTTTGGGAAATCCTACTGTGATACTGTTTGACGAACCAACTATAGGAATGGATCCCAAAGGAAAACGTCAGGTCTGGTAAGTAACCTCTCTGTTAATTATAAACAAATAGGATTCTGGCTATAAGCGGACCTCAAATTCTAAGCCCTAGGTTACTATCCAAAATCTCCCATCTCTGCTTGAAAACTTTCTTCGCTCATAATCTCAAAAACATGCAACCAACCATGTAGATGTGGCAGTGGTATTGGCACATCTCATGACATTGGATACAATAACTTACTCTTATGTAGACTGTAGACTGTTAGTAGCAGTGTCCCAATACAGTTCTTTCAACAGCGAAGTGAGTGCATTCTTCCCAAAGGATTGGGTCTGTCTGCTCATCAATATAGCCCACAGAGTATAGGCATACATTTTCCCATTTTGAGCGTAAAGAGTTGGGAGAAACATTGGAAAAGCTTGGTATGGGACAATTATTATAATAGTATCCCATCTGTTCCTTATACCACCCTGTTTCTGAAATTTGCTTTTAGGAATTTAAAAATCCGCTAATGTATGTTCATGTACATTAAGTCAACACCATAAATCTCTTTGCAAGATAATAAACAGACACTAATTTGACATTAAGAAAATTTGGGAAGACATAGTTTCATAGCAGATGAGTTTCTGAGCAAAGTATACCATTAAAAGTAGTTACAATCTTTAATAGTTGTTCAAGTCTGTAATCAAGAGCTCTTTAAATGGAGATTCATTTGGGAGAAATTCCTAAAAATCGTGAAGTTCATCATGATAGTTATTGTAGCTATATACTTAAGGAAAATCCAGAGTCGTGCCACCAGGATTTTATTTATCTTGTTCTTTCAAAATACACTTGCACCTTAAAAACACCGACTTTGCGATTAAATAATATAATCTCTACTTTAACCTATGTGGGGATAAGTCTCATTAGACACCGTAGGGCTCAATTTTGTTGTATATGTTCAAATTGTAAAACCCATTTGGCCCCTTATCTCATCTTTGAATATTCAAGCTTATGAAGATGGGAATAGTGGATGTTCCAACCTTGGAGTAGGTCTCCATTTAAGAATGTTACAGGGGAAGTTTCTTCAGAAGAAGCATCTACTTCAAAACTGGGTGTCTGCTTTCTAACAGCAAATCTACACATGAGAGTAGACTGAACAAGTAGAAAAATTCAGTGCCCATCTGCACCAAGTTGCACAAGAAGGCAATGTTCTCAATACACCTGACAATCTTGCCACCGAGGGTCTTGCGGAGCCCTCAGTGGGGCCGAGGGTTAAACCCTTGTGCCAGCAGGACTGAAGACCGACAGGTCAGAGGTTCGAATCTGAGGAGAGCGTGGATGACCTCCCTCTGTCAGCGCCAGCTGCCCATGCGGGACATGAGAGAAGCCTCCCAAAAGGATGGTAAAACATCAAAACATCTGGATGTCTCCTGGGCAACGTCCTTGCAGGCGGCCAATTCTCTCACACCAAAAGCAATTTGCAGTTTCTCAAGTTGCTCCTGACACAAAAGAAATCTTACCACCTCCACTATGTATCACAACACTGTATCAGTTTATGATTTCCTGAGATGTGGAACAGGATATAATATTTTAATATACACATATACATATATGTATCTATATACTTGTCGATCCTCATTTATAATATGATCTTCCAATGTTCATAATAGAGAGAATGCATTGTGCGCACCTGAGCAACTGCAGACTCTGGAGTTTGAGGAGATAAGTCTTTTCTGGTTCTGCTTCTGCTTCTGGAGAGGTGCATGAAGGGTTAAGAATATTTATATGATTTCCAAGTCACTTGACTTTCCTTGGGCTTTTTCATGCCCTTCTCTCTACTCGGGAGTCTTGGCATCTTCTGCTTTTCCTGTCTCCTCGGGCGTTTGTCTACTGGTGCCTCTTCTTTGGGATTCTTTGGTGATGTTAGAGCTCTGTCCATCAACTAAAGCTGAATCAAACAAAAGGCTAGCATTTCTGCCATTACAGAAAAATCTTGTGTTGTCTACAGGAGAGCAATTCGCTCTGTTTTGAAGGACAACAACCAGGGTGCCATTCTGACCACTCACCACATGGAAGAAGCTGAGGCAGTGTGTGACCGAGTAGCTATCATGGTGTCTGGACAACTCAGGTTGGCTTCTTCATTAATGTTTATTTCTCAGCATGCTATGTTGACATGAATAGACAATGTATTGACAAGATGAAGGATGTCATAAATAGATGTCATCAATGGGATGTTCAATGTTTACACATAGTGAGCAACATTGTATTTTGCATACAGGGATATATGTTTAATAAGACAATATACAGGGTGAGGCAACATAACTTCCTTTTTTAAAATGTGCGCCATTCAGTTGGTTGAAGACGTAGCGGAGCGCTAGTGGTCTCATTCGAGAGGCGGGAGTATAAAGTTTAGTCCTGACACAGTTCAGTCGCCATCATGTGTTGGAACAGTGAGGAGCGTGCGTTTGCCATTGAGGTCTACTTTTCGAGCGGATTTGGAGTGGTCGGCCCGCTCTCCAGATTTGGCCCCTTGTGATATTTTTTATGGGGTTTTTTGAAATCTCGTGTTTATGTGAACCGTCCAAGGACCCTACAAGATTTTAAGACCAACATCCAGGAAAAAATTGCCAACATAATGCCTGCTATGCCGGCAAGAATCATGACAAACGCCAGAAATCGGTTTACTCAGTGTATGGAGAATGGAGAATAGGGGACGTCACCTACCTAATTTGATCTTCAAAACTATGTAAAACAAAACTTTCTGTATGCGCCTACATTATAAAATAAAAATAAAAAATTCAGATTCATACAATGGGTTTTATTAAGTTTTGTAAAAAGGAAGTTATGCTGCCTCACCCTGTATTTCACACAAAAGCACATCCTTCATGAAATTTTCATTTAAATATCCCCAAATGCAAAATATCATTGAAAAATGGGAAGGGAGGGGGGAATTCCTTGCATCTTATCTAGATAAGATTTTATAAAAGTTGCTTTAACCTGTTAGAGTGAAATCAACAAGGATTTATATCCCTACTAAGGAGAAGGGATGGTAAAAACAAGATGGTAGATCAAGATGAATTTAACCACACATCTTCCTTTGTTATGAGGTATACAGCTACCCTTTTTGGTTGGAGTTATAATACTCTAATGATAGACAAGTTATAGGGTGGCCATGTGAATCTATTATTTTGTCCATAATTATAGATTTCATTTTTAAGCTGTTTCTAGTAGTTGTTTCATTTAGCAACTATTTAGAACACGGTTATAGTCAATGCCCTCAAAAGTGATATATCTTCTAATAATCAATGATAATGAATAATTGATAAATAATAAGCTGATAAATGATAGAAAATTAACAAACCACCTTAGATTTCTGCCAGTAGTTTAAGAAAGAGTAGGTCAGTTGTTGGCAAAATGTAGGCTGTGTTAGTCCAAGCGAAATGTGCATGCAAGCTTTTGTTTTCAGGTCTCCAGTTCATTTTATCAGACATTTTTGTCAAATGTGTGTGGAGCAGAAGGGAGGCAATGCAGGAAAGACATCTTTGATACCGAGCCTTCTCTGTGGTTGCCCCTTGGCTGTGGAATCCTCCCCCCTTGTGAAATCAGATCCGACCCCCTCCCTGCGGACCTTCAGAAAAAAGCTATAAACATGGTTGTGGGACCAAGCTTTCAGATAGCAATCTCCCAGTGCAATACGTGAATGTGGAATAGTGCAATGACAATGGGAATGGCCTTCAACTATGGTATTGGATTACGTGACTTTAATAAGTGGTTTTAATTGTTTGATATTTTTTAGTGCTTGGTTTTACTGTATTTGTTTATTTTCTCTAATGTATAATGGTGAGGCATTAAATTGTGCCTTGTATGTAAGCCGCCCTGAATCCCCTTCGGGGTGAAAAGGGTGGGGTGTAAATATAGCAAATAAATAAATAAACTATAGGAACTGCATGCCCTTAGATGTTCTTATATTGCAGCTTTCATCATGCTAAACGAACAGTGAGGGATTCTGGAAAATGCAGTGTTGTACTACATATTCTATTTCCCTGGGCTTGGCTAGGCTGTGTAACGGCTGCACTCATTATGCCTTTGGACCTTATGTTGTATGTTCATTCTCTTTCTTTGGCAGGTGCCTTGGCTCTATTCAGTATCTGAAAAGCAAATTTGGCAAAAATTATTTACTCCAAATAAAAGTAAAAGGAGTAGAGGAAGGAGAGCTTCTGAATACTAGGATTCTGCAGATCTTCCCACGTGCAGCCCGTCAAGAAAGGTACAATTTGTCTGATGCTTAGTTTCAAACTTGTAGTGATGATTTAAGACAATCAACAAAAAAAGCTTGAACAGAACAACCAATATTGTTCACAAAGAGCCATTTTGAAATGTGTTCTGTTCAACCTGATTCTTAAAATGGGGCATTGTGTATTCTATTGTGGTTGCTCTAACCTTTTCTGAAGAAAAGTATCATCTGTACGTAGATGACGTCCAACTCTGTCACTCCTTCCCACCTACTACTAAGTAGGCTGTTCAGGTCCTGAACCGGTGCTTGGCCACTGTGATGATCTGGATGAGGGCAAACAAATTGAAATTGAATCCAGACAAGACAGAGGTACTTCTGGTCAGTCTCAAGGCCGAACATGGCATAGGGTTATAGCCTGTGTTGGATGGGGTTACACTCCCCCTGAAGACGCACATTCACAATTTGGGAGTGATCCTGGACCCATCGCTGACCTTGGAACCCCAAGTTTTGGCGGTGACCAGGGGAGCATTCACACAGCTAAAACTTGTGCGCCAGCTGCACCCGTACCTTGGGAAGTCTGACTTGGCCACGGTAGTACATGCTCTGGTCACATCCTGTATAGACTACAGCAATGCGCTCTACGTGGGGTTGCCTTTGAAGACTGTCTGGAAGCTTCAAATGGTCCAACGGACAGCAGCCAGATTGCTAACAGGAGTGGTGCTCAGGGAGCATACAACTCTCCTGTTGCGCCAGCTCCACTGGCTGCCTGTCTGCTACTGGGCACAATTGAAAGCGCTGGCTTTAGCCTATAAAGTCCTAAACAGTTCTGGCCCAATTTACCTGTCCGAACACATCTCCCCTTATGAACCATCTAGGACTTTAAGATCGTCCGGGGAGACCCTGCTCTCGATCCCGCCCTCATCACAAGTACGTTTGGCAGGGACGAGAGACAGGGCCTTCTCTGTGGTGGCCCCTTGGTTATGGAACACCTTCCCTAAGAAGATTAGATCGGCTCACTCTTAATGTTTCGGAGACAAGTTAAGGCATGGTTATATGAGCAAGCGTTTACAAATGCAGAGTAACTAACATAGGAAATGGAATCACTCGACAATGGAACTTGGACAACGTTATTTAACTAGGAGACGCTGATGATTATAGTGTTGGTTTTTATTGTTTTTGTTTTTTGGTTACATTGTGGTTTTATACTTTTTTAATGTTCAATTTGTATTTTGTTATGTGTACTGACTTGTTGTAAACCGCCTTGAGTCACCGATAAGGCTGAGAAAGGCGGTATACAAGTATAGTACATAAATAAATAAATAAATAAATAAATAAATAAATAAATAAATAATACTTTTGATGTCTGGATATTTTTCTCCTCTTAGAATATCTACTTTATTGATCTACAAGGTCCCAATGGAAGATGCACTTCCTCTTTCCAAAGCATTCTCCATGCTAGAGGAAGGTACGTCTCAGATAGATATACAATGTAATTGTTTGTATATTTCTGTATGTGCTTTGAGTCATCTGTTGAGGTGACCCCATGAATTTCATAGGATCTTTCTTAGGCTAGGAATACTTATAGGTGGATTGTCATTCCCTTCTTCTGAAACAGAGTTTATTAATTGTGAAGATGTTTACAGTCCAGTTGGGATGTTACTGCCCCTTTTCCTTTATTTGTTTTCACTCTTCTCCTATGGGAATGGGGCAGAGAAAGGAGCAAAGTGAGATCTCACACTGAAATACCAAACTCCACCCAACACATTGATCATATTAGGATACACAGCTATAGTCTCTGTTTGGTTGTAGTGCATCTGAACCCCACTCACTTGCAGTTCTGTCTCTTTAACTTCTGGTTCCATCCTTCATGGGAAAGTATAGATCTCCTTAGATATATGGAGGGGGTAATTCACATAGGTAACCTGATTCTGTGGCGGTGCACATGAATTCAAGTGAGTCACAAGAAGATAGTCAACATGTTTGGACAACCTTGGGATAATGCCTCAAGTTTTTTTATCGTGTCAGAAGTGACTTGAGAAACTGCAAGTCACTTCTGGTGAGAGAGAATTGGCCCTCTGTAGAGATGTTGTCCAGGGGACTCCTGGATGTGGTACCATCTTGTGGGAGGCTTTTCTCATATCCCTGCATGGGAAGCTGGAGCTGACAGATGGGAGCTTGCCCCATCTTGGTGATTTGATCTGCTTATATTCAGGTCAGCAGTTCAGCTCACACAAGAGTTTAACCCACAGCACACCATGGCATCTAAGCCTCAAAGTGTCCAGGTTGGGAATTTAAATAATTATGATAAAATTAGCTGTTATCAGTGAGATACCCTCTTTGAGAAATCACTGATCTTTACACTAAAGGACACAAACAACCCATCCATGACTTAAAATTTTTAAAAATGGCTTGAACGATGCAACAACTAGTGCAATTTGTTATTGTTTTCCATGTATCTGATTAACACAATTCATGCAAAAAAAAAAAACAACAACATTTTTTTGCATGCAAGAATTCTTGCTGATCCTGTCAGAAAATTCCTTGCCATCTTGCAAGTGGGAAGAAATAGTTTTTTGTCTGTCTGAGACAAGTGATGCCTTAATAACTAGGTCCTGTAGTCTTGTTTAAAAGTAGGGTGTGTGGGCAGTTAAAGGGCATAAAGGAAGGATATTATGGGATCATAACTTTGCAAATGAAGCTGGAATCTGAATGCTTGCTTCCTTGATTAAATTTGGAGTAGATAAATTTGGGAAACTTGGTCGTCATTTGACCCTAGCAACTTTCTGAAAGAAAAAAAAATGATATTTGGAAAATGTGCTGAGAATTGAAGTGCACAATCCATTTTAGTAACAATTCACTTATTTTGATTAATGACATCCAACAGGGAATGGGTAGATACATGTCACATAATAACCTGTGAGGTGACTGTAGGGAGAAGCAAGTGGGTGAGGCATGGAGGCATCATCATAAAGGGCATGAATGTATTGTTGAAGGCTTTCATGGCCAGAATCACTGGGTTGTTGTAAGTTTTTTGGGCTGTGTGGCCATGTCTCAGACCTCGCAACCTCTGAGGATACCTGCCATAGATGCAGGTGAAATGTCAGGAGAGAATGCTTCTGGAACATGGCCATGCAGCCTGAAAAACTTGGAACAAGCCAGTCATCTGAATGAATCCTAAGTCAGAAGAATATAATTGACTTAACTTTGTAACCACACAGCTAAACAAAGCTTCAATCTGGAGGAATACAGCTTTTCTCTGAACACTTTGGAGCAGGTAATGCTTTTTAAAATATAACCAACCTTCCCTCCCTCTTTCTCTCCTTCTTTATTTCTCTCCTTCCTTCCTTCCCTCTTTTTCTTTTCCTTCTTCTTTCTTCCTTCTCTAACAGTTTCTTTTCTCGCTTCCTTTACTCTTTGGTTCCATCCTTGTCTCTTTCCTTCCCTCCCTCCCTCTTTCTCTCTTTTGTTCCTTCTCTCCTTCCTTCCCTCTTTCACTTTTTTATTTCATTCTCTCCCTCCTTCTCTTCTTCCTTCCTTCTCTACCCTTCTTTCTTTCCTTCTTTATCTCCTTCCCTCCTTCTTTCCCTCCTTCTCTCCTTCCTTCTCTACCCTTCTTTCTTTCCTTTCTTCTCTCCTTCCTTCTTTCTCTCCCTCCTTCTCTCCTTCCTTCCTTCTGTATCCTTCTTTTTTTCCTTCCTTCTCTCTTTCCCTCCTTTTTCTCTCTCTCTCTCCCTCCTTCCTTCTCTATCGTTCTTTCTTTCTTTCTTTCCTTCTTTCTTTCCTTCCTTCCTTCCTTCCTTCCTTCCTTCCTTCCTTCCTTCCTTCCTTCCTTCCTTCCTTTGTATGTTTTATATGTTTCTATGCATATATGTGTGTATATATATGATTGTGTATATACATATGTGGTTTTGCACATACGTTGTAATGTTGTTTTTGTTTTTTTAGCTTTTTAAGTCCCTTCTGCTGTGTTTTTCAGTGTTTTTATGAGTGATGGTCACTTGTTGGCCTGAGAGGTGTATCGTGTTCAAATTTTGTGTCATTTCGTCCAGTGGTTTCTGAGTTCTGTTAATCCCACAAACGAACATTACATTTTTATTTATACAGATTGCATGGTGGGATTTACAGTGAAAAAATGTGGATATCTATGCATTTTAAAATGTTAGTTATGTTGATAGATTTTTTAAAAAGAAAATCTAATAAAGTTCGCATAAGCTAAGCTCAGAAAATAACTGGGGGAAGAGGTATGCTCATCAAAGCATTAGAAATATAAGTCTAAAGAAATCTTCTTTGTGAAAATTAAAATATGACTAGGAGAAGATTGGCCAGCTTTCCTGGAGCCTCCATTTCCCCTCAACTGAATGAAATATAATGATGTAACTTGGTTACAGAGGAAAAATAAGAGCCTACGAGTTAAAAGGAGGTCAGGGAATCTGTGATGGATCTGGATTGATTTGTTTTGCCTCAAAACAGATCTTAATTCTCTGTGACAAATGTAAAGAGGTCATTTCATTATGAGTCATCCATGGGTGGGAGGGGGAGGTGGCCTTCCTTTCCTTTGAATGTTGTCCTGGCAGCAACTTTATCTTGGCCTTATGTAGGCTAGTGTAACACCATCTCTCAGTGATTCTTGAAGGGTTTTTGGCTATCTTTATGTGGTTTTTTAAAGTAGAAAGTACCCCACCCGAGAAGTGTTGGAAATAGCAACATTCTACAAGCCTCCTATACTAGTTATTTGTTATATATATAATTGTGATTGCTTACTATATTGTGTTATGATTTGATATGTAGTTTTCCTTTAACTCTATGTTGTTTGAGGTTGTGGGAGGGGCTGCAGACCATGTGACCAGATCTGGGACTATTCAGACTGAGACTCCATTTTTAGAAGTCAGTGTTTTGCATCAGAAGCAGTACAGTATAGCTTAGAAGTCAGTGGTGTCAGTATGCTGCAGTGTGTAGTCAGTCTATGTGCTGGTATGGCTGTACCAGGAGTTCCAAACTCCCTTTCGTTCTTTGAGCGTTTGCATGTGCTTGTTCTGGCCATGCATTTTGCAGTTGGATGGTTCCTGCTAGGATGCAGTCTGGGGCTAGCCACCTGTCTATCATCGTTAAGTTTTAGTTCCGCCCTTTTTTCCAGGTTCAGGAGGGAAAGGGAACCATTTTAGTTCAGTCTTACAGTTGGAAGCTCGGCTACAGGACGTGAAAGTTTTCCACCTGTAGAGAAGCTTTGTTTCTTACAAAGTCCGGGGGGAAACAGTCCCAAAAGCTCTGGCTGGGGAATTTACAGCCTCACAGCTTTAAGAACAGTCTCTAAAGAAAGGCTTTTAAGAGAAACAGCTTTACAGCACAACTCTTGTTGGGGCTGGAAAAACGGACCTACAACTTTCGTTGGAAAAATCCTATGGACTCCAGCTGGAAATTCTTCAGAGCCTTGGCTGGTAGGTCTACTCGGGTACCCAAGAAGCAATTTGGAGCCGGGAGTAGGGCCCACACCAGCAAAGCCTAGAAAGCAGATTGCCCAGGAAGGGGTCAAAAAGGGTTTTCCTCGTAAAGGAAAGAAATAGTTCTCCAAGCAAGTTGTCTATCCTTTGTAGACATGTTAAGAAGCATTTGTTTGATTTGCTGAAGATCTAAGATTGTTTGTTGAAGACTTAAGCAATAATAAGGAACTTTGTTAAACTTCTTAGCTTCTAAAGACTTTCTATAGGAAAACCCATAGGGCCTCTCATCCGAGGCACCCTGGCTTCCCGCTGGGCACAAAGAGCGTGTCCTGTTCAAAAGCCAATTGCTATAGGCCCAGTGCGCGATAGCACAGTCTGTATTGAGTCAATGTTCAATAATGTAATAGACTGAAGTGAGTGTTGGTCTGTATGCAACAAAGAAGAGACTGAAACAGAATTTTTTAGAGAGCTTACTGTTTAAACTCTCAGCCAATGAGAAATGTACCTGAATGGTGAATACATTACATTTGTAAGTAAATCAACTATGTTACTTTTAATGAAGACTACCTATTTTTGGTCTCTTGAGAGCATTATTTAAAAGCAATATATTTTATGGAAGAGTAGATGTTTTGGGGCAACTGAAATAACACTTCTGAAGATCTGCTATATATTTTGTGCTTTGGCATATCTTTGTTCCTAACAGTTCAGAGAGATATCCAGGTATAGCAGTCTAACAACTGAGAAATCTATTTTGCTTTGCATGACTACTAGTGGATATTTACCACTGTACAGAAGTGTTTATAATAATATGCTTATAACTGTATTTATGTTTGCATTGGTTGCCCTTAGGCTGGAGCGGCCTAGCTGTTAGGAATGTGTTACCATGGAAACGAGGCAGAAGAGGAGGTGGGAGGAGTGAAGGTTTTGAAAAGTGACAGTTAGAGTCGGGCGGGAGACTCGGAGAGAGCAGCAGAGTCAGGCTGGAGACTCTGAGAGAGAAGCAGAGTCAGGTTTTAGATTCTGAGGAGTGAAGAAGTGAAGAGTCAGGGTTTAGTGTTCGTGAATAGTAGAGATTTCTTCAGCTAGGAAGAGTCAGGGTTTAGTGTTCGTGTATAGTAGACTAGAGAGTTGTAGTTTGATCGAGGAAAGATCAAACAGGGTATCTAGTTACTGTAGGGAACACTGGTTAACAAAGTACTTCACCTCAGCAAGAGTTCACAAGTAGTAACATCGAAAGACTGTATTGTTTCGCAACCAAGTAACATGTAACCATCAAGATTTGCCAAGCTAACATCTTCATACTGCAACCATAAGCTTTGTTTAAAAATAAACTTGTTCTCTTCAGTTTTTGAAAACCTGCCTCATCTCCATTTA